>CM076578.1:724058037-724562608 GCA_034641835.2 Pinus albicaulis | reverse complement strand
TGGATACGCGAGTTTCCTAAAATACAGTCATGTATATACGCGAGTTTATCCACAGAAAGCCACGTATGGTCAGTTGCTGACATTTTTTGGTTGGGGTTAGCATTTTACAGCACATCTGCAACACTGATTGATTTCTCTGATGCTGTATGGTATCTCTGGTGAAGTTTTATCTCATATATTTCTGTCTCATTCTTTGATATTGGGTAAAGATTCCTTGAGGATCTTTTGTTTAAAAGTGTTCAGGATGCACAAGCTAAGGGGGAGATGAAGGAGTAAACTGATGTATAGGTTCAGGGGGAGCAATAGCCTTGCTGGGTATTATGCATTGTTGGCTTATGATTCTGAAATATGATCTCTCTTGAGGTCCTTACGATATTGGTCATGAAAAATCATATTTGCAATTTGATGAAACGTGGTCATGTTGAGACCTATGATGTAAATTTGTAATATTCAGTCATGTAAGGAGTTGTTCAAATTTTTAAACCCACTTGGTTGGGTAGTTGAGTCAAAATGTGTAAACCCTTTTTGGTTGGGTATTTGAGTCTCTTATGAAAATCCACTTGGTTGGATCTTTGCTGTATGTATGAGTCCTTGGTAATAGGAAGGTCATAGAGTCATGTACTTCATTGAAAAATATGTTTGAACTTTCAGCATGAACTCAGGGGGAGCATGGTAACTTCAATGCACATCAGATTTGATTCTACATGAGGAGAAAAACCTTGTGTTGGTTTTGATCCGCCCTTTGCCCTTGATGTCAAAGGGGGAGAGTGACATGGTGTTTGAATAAGGGGAGAGTAACATGGTTATTGTGTAATGATTATAATCAATGTATCTATCTGTTGTGGTGATAAAACACCTTCGTGGTTGCCATCAAGTCCAAAGGGGGAGATTGTTGGCAATATGATGCAGAGTGTTGTCCTTGATGGCAACCCACTTGATGAAGATGATGGCAACCTACTTAATGAAGTTGTTCTTGATGCATTAATGATGTAAATCTGATGTTCTACAGAGAAACGCAGAAGTACCAGGAAAATAAATATCAGCAGGTGCAAGAATAATGACGAAAAGTGTGTGTCTTAAGGCATACGCGGGTCTATCTAGGAGAAGTAGCGTATGCACGTGGAAAAGTACGTGCCAAGTCGCGTATGCTCAATTGCGCTCTAAATTGGTAAAACCAAGGGTTAATACCATGGTATTGACCCATTGTATTGAATGATGGTTCGCCTATGTGATCCCGTCCAGGAATACCATTGGAAGTTATGTGGTTTTGAATCATGGTATTGATGAGGGGTAACCCTATATAAGGAGAAGAAAATCATTGTGCAAGGGGGGAAAGAGTCTGGGCTTTGATGAATACTTCACTCTGAAGTAGATTTGTATGGGTGAACTCTGTTCCTAATTGATAGATATGAATCTATGATGCTTCTATGAACATGATGAAGGCTCAAGATCTCTAGATCTAGAAATGGTGAATGTCAAGGATGATCTGAAAAGAAGTGAAGAAGACTTGGCGCAATCCTGTTGAAGAGATTGAAGAAATCTGGGTAAGTTTATAGATCTGGTCTGTACTGCAAAGTTTATCTTTTCTAGATCTATACACAGGTTTGTTTCATGAAAAGCGCGTGTATACGCGCATATGTGGAAAGAAAAGCGCGTATGCGCAGTTAAGGTTTTCTTTGGAAAATGTACTGAACTATACGAGGGTTCGTCTTCTGAAAGGCGCGTGTATACGTGGGTCTTATTAAATAAAAGCGCGTATGATTTCTGATCTGATGGTTGCTGAAGGTTGAATGTGTTTCTGGATATCTATTCTGAAGTCTGGGTTATATCTGATATTCTGGTTACAGTAGTTTCACTGTTCTGTTTGATGCTTTGGGCAAAGGTTGTTTATTGATGAGTAAAGAGTTGTGTTGGAGCTATTTGATCTAGTTTGAAAATTGATGAAATGTGGTCTGCAGTGGATCTAAGGGTTGAAGCCTTCAGTATGAAAGTGGAAGCTTTCTGCCAGTAGAAGTTATCAGGGGGTAGTAGCTCCCTTCCAGGAGAGGCTGGTAAAAGAGTGCAGGGGGGTGTAGTTCCCTTCCAGGAGAGGCTAGTAAATGAGATAACCCTATAGCCTTAACGGTGGTCCCACTAACGTCTTTGGTATGAGTCTAGACAGTCACATGTTGTAAGAAGTTTTCTTAATAATAAAATTTTAGAGAAATTTGCGAGACGACGGCGGCGGTGGTTTTCTCCCAAATTGGGTTTCCACCTAAAAATCCTGGTGTTCATGTGTGTTGCCTATGTGTGATGATTATTACGTTCTTTACTGTTATCTGTTTCTTGCTTTTACGAAATATCCCCCTTGGGAATAAAGTAATTATCTGAGTTAAGAATTGAATGCATAATTAGATCTACGAGCATACGCGTGTTCAATAAAGGATGTCCGCGTATATACGCTAGTTTCTTTCGAGAGAGTAGCGTATTGGTTTTATGAAAGAAAAAGAAAAGTTTCATTGTACGCACGAATATTTGATTCACCCCCCTCTTAGTATTCTTCTCAACAAAATTTTGTTAGTTTAGTTTAGGAATTGGTTTCAGATAGGGGAAGAGAATGAAGAGGAGAAAAGAGACAAGGAAAGGAAAGTAAAGGTAATCAAAGGAAGGACAAGGAAATCAAGGATCAAGCAAGGAAAAGTTAGATAGAGAAGCTCAAGCGGGAATACTTGCATGTAACAGGTTCCAAGTATGATTTCATAGGTGGTTTTGACATGAATGGTATGTGCATGTTGGTGTTTGGTTCTTTCCCTGTCATTAAAATGGGTATCCACGTTGTAAAGTGAATTTGAGCCTTGCATTTCCATTTTCGGATAGGGAGGGTGTGATGGGAATTTTCTTAGTTTGAGCTTTGGATTGTAAGAAGACTTTGGATCTAGATGAGGTGGTCTTAGGAAGATTCCAAAATCCCTAGGAATCCCTTGACCGGTAATGGTGAGATACACTGTAAAGCGTGAGGGTGGAGAATGGAAAATTCCTCAATGTATTGGAGAAGAAATTGTAAGGCATGCAAGGTTGGTTTGGTTTTGTGATCTAAACATTGGTTTAGGTGAGATAATGGTATGGTGAGGGTGGATATACATTAAAATATGGATTTCCTTAGTTTTTTATGGATTATTTTATCCCATGAGATCCCACATTCATGCTTGGAATATGGCATAGTGGTGATAGGGTGAAGAAATATTTGGTCCAACCCAATCTATGGTTGGGTGGTAAGTGGAAGTCTGGGACCTAGTTGGATTTTTCATATGGTTATTAAGAACTAAGTTTCTATTATCTTTGATCAGTAATTATACTTTTTACTATGTTTCTTTAATGGTTGTTCTATCATTGTTATATGGTGGTTATAAGCATGGTTTGTGACAAACTTTGGTTATGGATCTTATCATATTTGGTTGAAAAATGACTGGTTAATTAATGCATGACCTAATTGGTATTATGGAAGTTATTGTGAAAACCACAGATAAGTTTCAAATCTCTATGTTCACATATGCATTCATGACCTGTATATTTCATGTTCGTCATGTGTTTGCCAGAATGTATGTCATGGTTATGCTTGGTTAGGTCATGCCACTCATCAAGTTTTGTGTTACAGTATTTGTCTTGGTGTCATTTATTTTCTTGGAAAGTCTCATCAAGTTCCAAGAATTGGTTTGGAGGCTAGCCCTGAAAAAGGGGATTAAATATGGTAGTCTTTAGCACATAACTCACTAAAAAATACTACACCCTCTCCCTTGCAGGCTTAAGGGAGCCTGGGGTTCTAGTCACATGGAGGCCTTGTCATGGGAGAAACTAGGGGTTTAGTTTAGTGAAAGGTTAACTAAGGGGTTTGGCACAACCAGTGGTGGATTAGCTCTTAGTGTCCTATAGCACCTGAAGTTAGTAAGGTCTTAAGTTGTATACTCCATTTCCTTAATTTCATATAGGAGGTTAATTATTATCATAGCAACTCTAAGCTTGTGTTTACCCTAGAAAAGCCTATGAAAATGAATAAATGTGGGAAGAGGCCGTTACATTATCCTTCCAATGTCCTTCTTCCTAATTTTAAAACAAGGTTGGTATCTTGCACCTTTTCTCAAATACACACCCAATCCATGTTCAGTTTGGATCTTCTCACACAGCCTTTCCTATATAAAGAGGTTTTCCAATAATAATAATGAATAAAATTCAACTTACATGTAATTCCAATCTGAAGATTATGTAGTATGGATTTTTTTGATGCGTGTGGATGTTTTCAGATTCAAACAGGAGCATTACATTCTTTATATTTCATATCCTTTCCCTATAATTAGATCCTCATTCTTTCATCTATGTGCCAGTTTCTTAGGGCATAAGGTTTGGTATTTAGGGGATATTCGTGGCATGTTTTCTGTCATTCTGTTACATCTGAATTTCTTTGTGAAACATGCCGTGAGGGGCTGCAATGCATAGAGCAGGATTTTTTGGGAGAATGACCGGGTATGAGGAATAAGTAGTATGATAAAATTGCATGAGGCAGACTACTCCAAGAGTGGAAATGTGGTGGATTTCAACCCAACAATGAAATGACATGAAATTGAGATGGAAAAGTATTTGTTATCTGTATCAATATCGTTGTTTTATATATTTTCCTCTATTCTACATCTCAGCAAGCATTTATTATAAAATAAATGCAATATTGGTTTTCTTTCGCATCCCTTCGAATTTCCAAGGTTCATTTGTGCAACGGTCGCGCAGATGCTTGTTTCCACCCTACAACATTGAATTAATAAATTTTTATTCCATAGTTTATTTCTTTAGGTTTACATATTTATTCTGACATAATATGATTTAAAATACAAATTAACTCTGCGTTTTAAGTTCCAATGTATAATGGACTAGCACAACCACATTAGTAAAAACTAATGTGGTTGATATACGCCGATAGGCATATATAAAATAGATTTACAACCACATTTACCAATGTGGTTGATATACGCCGATAGGCCTATATCCACTACCCATCACATTAATTTATATATCAATAAATAGATATTATATATAATAATTTTATTATATTAACTTGAAATATATATATTATATATTAATAAGAATATTAATATATTAAATATATTAATTATGATTAAAATCACAAAAATATTTTATATATATTAATAATATTATAATAAGTATTAATAATATATATTAAAAATATTTATTAATATATTAAAAGTATTAACTATATACATACTATAAATAAACCTGAAATATATATAATATATATTAATATAAAAATAACATTAATAATATATAATAATTTAATATTTATTTATATATTAATATCATAGATGGTTATATTATTAATAAACCAAAAGAACTAATAATATATTAATAATATATATTATATCATAGTTGGTTATATTATTAATAATATATATTAATAATATTATAATATTACTAATAATCATTATTTATAAATATTTGAATCTTTATTTATAATGATTATTGGTAATATTATAATATTATTAATATTACTAAATAAATATTAAAATATTATAATATTATTAATATATATTATTAATAATATATATTAATAATATTATAATATTAATAATAAACATTATTAATAAATATTTGAATATTTATTAATAATAAATATTAATAATATTATAATATTACTAATAATCATTATTAATAAATATTTGAATATTTATTTAAAATGATTATTAGTAATATTATAATATTATTAATATTAACCAAAGGTTTAAATATTATAAACCATAGGAATTGGTGAACCCAAGGGATAAATATTATAAACATAAGGGATCAATATTAAAAACACAAGAGATTAATAAACCGTAAGAATTGATATTTTAAACTAGAAAACCTAATAAATTAATAATCCATAAGAATCAGTATTTTAAACATAAGATATTAATAAACCAACGAGATTATTAACATTATAAACCAAAATAACTAATAGACCTAAGGGTTTAATGTTATAAATCAAAGGAATCAGCAAGCCCAAGGGATAAATATCATAAACCTAACGTATTAATATTATAAACAATAAAGATTAATAAACCCTAAGAATTAATATTTTAAACTGAAAAATCTAAGAAATTAACAAACCCTGAGAATTAGTATTTTAAACTCAAGAGAGTAATAAACCGAATGTGTGATTAACATTATAAACCAAAAGAACTAGTAAACCCAAGGGTTTAATATTATAAACCAAAGGAGTCAGTGGACCCAAGGGATAAATATTAAAAACCTAAGGAATCAATATTTTTCAGAATGTGACATTTGATCATGGATGACATTGATCGATTATTCATATTATAAACCAAAAGAACTAATAAACCCAAGGGTTTAATATTATAAACCAAAGGAATTGGTGAACCCAAGGGGATTGATTTAAACATTGAGACAATTGTTCTCACAATGCAACATTTGATCATCGATGACATTGATTGATTATTCATATTATAAACCAAAGGAATTGGTGAACCCAAGGGAAAACCATTACCCAACAAATTATAAACCAAAGGAATTGGTGAACCCAAGGGAATTCATTTAAACATTGAGACAATTGTTGTCATTATTCATATTATAAACCAAAAGAACTAATAAACCCAAGGATTTAATATTATAAACCAAAAGAATTGGTGAACCCAAGGGAAAACCATTACCCAACAAATTATAAACCAAAGGAATTGGTGAACCCAAGGGAATTGATTTAAACATGGATGACATTGATCGATTATTTATATTATAAACCAAAGGAACTAATAAACACAAGGGTTTAATATTATAAACCAAAGGAATTGGTGAACCCAAGGGAAAACCATTACCCAACAAATTATAAACCAAAGGAATTGGTGAACCCATGGGAATTGATTTAAACATTGAGAAATTTTTTTCACAATGCGACGTTCGACCAACTATGACCATGGTTTGCCATGGGTGATTTTCATATTGAGACAATGTTTGTCAGAATGTGACATTTGATCATGGATGACATTGATCGATTATTTATATTATAAACCAAAAGAACTAATAAACCCAACGGTTTAATATTATAAACCAAAGGAATTGGTGAACCCAAGGGAAAACCATTACCCAACAAAGTATAAACAAAAGGAATTGGTGAACCCAAGGGAATTCATTTAAACATTGAGACAATTGTTGTCACAATGCGACGTTGGACCAAGTATGACCATGGTTGGCCATGGCTGATTCCATATTCAGACAATTTGATGATGGATGACATTGATCAATTATTCATATTATAAACCAAAAGAATGAATAAACCCAAGGGTTTAATATTATAAACCAAAGGAATTGGTGAACCCAAGGTAATTGATTTAAACATTAAGACAATTGTTGTCACAATGCGACGTTCGACCAACTATGACCATGGTTGGCCATGAGTGATTTTCATATTGAGACAATATTTGTTAGAATGTGACATTTGATCATGGATGACATTGATCGATTATTCATATTATAAACCAAAAGAACCAATAAACCCAAGGGTTTAATATTATAAACCAAAGGAATTGGTGAACCCAAGGGGATTGATTTAAACATTGAGACAATTGTTCTCACAATGCGACATTTGATCATGGATGACATTGATCAATTATTCATATTATAAACCAAAAAAACTAATAACCCCAAGGGTTTAATATTATAAACCAAAGGAATTGGTGAACCCAAGGGAATTGATTTAAATATTGAGACAATTGTTGTCACAATGCGACGATCGACCAACTATGACCATGGTTGGCCATGGGTGATATTCATATTGAGACAATGTTTGTCAGAATGTGACATTTGATCGTGGATGACATTGATCGATTATTTATATTATAAGCCAAAAGAACTAATAAACCCAAGGGTTTAATATTATAAACCAAAGGAATTGGTGAACCCAAGGGAAAACCATTACCCAACAAATTATAAACCAAAAGGAATTGGTGAACCCAAGGAATTGATTTAAACATTGAGACAATTGTTGTCACAATGCGACGTTGGACCAACTATGACCATGGTTGGCCATGGGTGATTTTCATATTGAGACAATGCTTGTCACAATGTGACATTTGATCATGGATGACATTGATCGATTATTCATATTATAAACCAAAAGAACTAATAAACCCAAGGGTTTAATATTATAAACCAAAGGAATTGGTGAACCCAAGGGAAAACCATTACCCAACAAATTATAAACCAAAGGAATTGATGAACCCAAGGGATATTCATTTAAACATTGAGACAATTGTTGTCACAATGCGACGTTCGACCAAGTATGACAATGGTTGGCCATGGCTGATTTCATATTCACACAATTTGATGATGGATGACATTGATCGATTATTCATATTATAAACCAAAAGAACTAATAAACCCAAGGGTTTAATATTATAAACCAAAGGAATTGGTGAACCCAAGGGAATTGATTTAAACATTGAGACAATTGTTGTCACAATGCGACGTTCAACCAACTATGACCATGTTTGGCCATGAGTGATTTTCATATTGAGACAATATTTGTCAGAATGTGACATTTGATCATGGATGACATTGATCGATTATTAATATTATAAACCAAAAGAACTAATAAACCCAAGGGTTTAATATTATAAACCAAAGGAATTGGTGAACACAAGGGAATTGATTTAAACATTGAGACAATTGTTGTCGCAATGCGACGTTGGGCCAAGTATGATCATGGTTGGCCATGGGTGATTTTCATATTGATACAATGTTTGTCAGAATGTGACATTTGATCATGGATGACATTGATCGATTATTCATATTATAAATCAAAAGAACTAATAAACCCAAGGGTTTAATATTATAAACCAAAGGAATTGGTGAACCCAAGGGAATTGATTTACACATTGAGACAATTGTTGTCACAATGCAACGTTGGACCAACTATGACCATGGTTGGCAATGGGTGATTTTCATATTCAGACAATATTTGTCAGAATGTGACATTTGATCATGGATGACATTGATTGACTGTTCATATTATAAACCAAAAGAACTAATAAACCCAAGGGTTTAATATTATAAACCAAAAGAATTGGTGAACTGAAGGGAAAACCATTACCCAACAAATTATAAACCACAAGTGATCAATCTACCTTACTGATTGTTAATATTATAAACCGACGTTGGACCAACTATGACCTTTGGCTGGCCATGGGTGATTTTCATATTGATACAATATTTGTCAGAATGTGACATTTGATCATGGATGACATTGATCAACTATGGCTAATGCTAATTAACAATGGTTTCCCATGGTTGATTTTCATATTGAGTCAGTGTTTTTCATAATGTGAAATTGGACCATGCATTAGTATTAAATTCTAGGACTAATATTTAAAACCCAATATTTGGGGAACCTAAGGGAAAAATATTAAGAACATAAGAGATCAACAAGGCCAAGGGATACCTATAAAAAACAAAAAAAATTAGTAAAGGCTAGGAATAAATATTTTAAATACAAATGAATGAAAAACTCACATGATTAATAAAGAGATTAATAAATCTTAGGAATCAATATTTTAAAAATATTGTTTATCACTAATGATGTTAATAATATTTATATTAATAGTGTTAATTTTGATATCAATAGTAATATCATTCGTAATATTAATCATCATATTTTTAGAGTGAATATAATTAAAAAAAGAATATTAATAAAAAACATATTTATTATTATAAAGAAAACATTATTAATATTATTTATCAATATTAATGTTAATAGGATTTATATTAACAATATTAATGTAATTAATCATATTAATATTAATATTAATATTATTTATCAATATTAATGTTAATAGGATTTATATTAACAATATTAATATAATTAATCACATTAATAATATTAATAAAATGTTATTAATATTATTGTTATAATTTAAACGTTATTAATAATTTTAATAAACCTTAATCATGTTTGAAACTTATAGTTATTAATACAATTACGAACATTAATGTAATTAATGTTCGTAATTGCTAATATTACGAATATTAATAAATTAAAATAATATTAATAAATAATATTGGAAATTAACATTTCTTAACATTATTGTTAATACTAAATGTTGCTAATATTATTTATTAATATTAATATTAATAATATTAAAAATAATATTCTTATTCTTATTCAAATTAATTAATATTAATAATAAAATTTATTTATTTATTAATATTAGTATATTCCTACATATTAATTATTTAATATCAAATACTAATACAAATTATTATTAGAGTAATAAATATATAACAAAGTATAATAATAGTTAATATATTATTATTATTAACTTTAATATTAGTATTGATAATATTAATTAATACTAATATCAATAAAATTTAATTAATATTAAGAGTGACATTAATATTAATATTTGTTAATAGTGGGTAACATTAATTTTAATATTAATATCAAAATATATTATTTTCATTTGTAAATTTTTAATAATATTATGATTAATAATTTTAATTATTAAATAGTGTTGATTATAGCTAAAAAAAATAAAATAAAATAAAAAATATAATATGAAACATTTTTCTAATGCAAAATTGTCGTGGACTAATAATATAAAAGCCACACTCATAAAAAATTAAAAAACCAGTGTGGAATTTACATTTTTAATATCTATAAATAAATCAACACTTTTATTTTAGAATATTTATAAAATATTAAAATTTAATTTTAAGATTTTAAAATTGCACCATAAACAAAAATTATAGAATTACGTTTAAAAAACCACTAACTTTAAATATTAAAAGAAATTTAATGTAACCTAGAAATCGAAGAAGCACATGGTGCTATGCCA
Source organism: Pinus albicaulis (assembly GCA_034641835.2). Lineage (NCBI taxonomy): Eukaryota > Viridiplantae > Streptophyta > Pinopsida > Pinales > Pinaceae > Pinus > Pinus albicaulis. The sequence continues at coordinate 724,551,743 of CM076578.1, read as the reverse complement.
AAGGCCGAGAGGATATACCGTCTGTAACTTCGTGTTCTTTAGGGTAAGTCACATCAAGCTTTTGGGAAGAAAAATGTAAATTTATTTTTAATCCAAGCTATTGCTGCTGACATATAATCCCTAAGGACAAAATTTAAATAAATTATAATAAATAATAATCAATAGAATGATGAAATGGATGACATAAATGAGTAATGGTTCACGCGGCGTCCATTGGTGCTTTCTTGCATGTAGGTCATTAAAAGGCCACTAAGTTTGTCTAATAGCTACTGTAACACACTTTGAGTATTAATACTCGAAGTCACACCGCTTTTCTCTTCTCAATTGGTTATTGGAAACCTATGAAGATTTGGTTTGTCTCTGTTGTGTTCAGAAAATATTTATGTATAGTTAGTTGTGATGGGAAACTACAAATTTTTCTTGAAAGATGTGATATTTAACATGTTCCAAGTGATCGTCCCTACAGGGCACGGAACTTGAGATTCATATGAATGCACTCGTGATTTTTCCATTATGAAAAGAACCCTTTAAAAATGGTGTAGAAAATGATGCGTGGATTAGAATAAAAATTACTCAAAACGCACCTTTCCTTATTAAATGATTTTCCGCGCTCACGCAGTCATTCCTCTGTATGGTGTCGATCCAAACCCTAAACAAACGAAATCGATCGAAAAGTACTATGAATTTTCTATACTTCACAATGCATGCTACGTAAAATGCCGTATATAATATGAAGCAATTTATTTAAAAATACGGAAAGCGGAAACACTCGTCGGCACTAACGAAGCACTTAAAATTCACTTATAAGATTATAAACAAATCTTAACCAGAGTCAAAAACAATTCCAAAGGCACAAGTCAAAAGGAGATCTTAAATAAACTCCATAAGCTTGTTTCTTGCAAAAACTAAAAGGATTCAGCTGGAAGTAACGTGTAAAGGCAATTACGAATATCACCAGAACTGTAAGAAACAAAAAAATAAAAAATTAAAGCACCGCTTCAACATTTAAAGAATTTATTTAAAGCAAAAAAATATATTTAAAGCACCACTTCAACATTTAAAGAATTCTTTTGAAGCAAAGAAAAATATCGAAATTTCATAATTCTCTGACGCGAGGTTGAATTGCCAGTCAAATAAAAGACTAACTTTAAAGAAATATCTAAATATCGTAAAATCCTCAAACTAAACATTCGCTTGACCGTATTGGGGGGAAAATCCATGGAAAATTTCCTCCCGAAAGTCCAAACCACAAATTATGACAAAAATTTAAGGCCAGTAAGCCCGAATACTAAGAAAATCACAGAACAAAATTAAGTTGTTTACATGGAAACTGAACATACATCTACAGATTCGGATAGAAGCAGCTCGGCCGTGGAAATTCGATCTGGATAAAAAGACTTCTTCAGTTCTTTGAAAAAATGCACATCTATGCTCCCACTGATATGGATATAATTCACACTGTATGTATGCATATATTTCATTGTATTTTACACAATCCTCCCTGGCTGATGCATACAAGATCTGATGCTTCGGCTCATAAACGTAATGTGAAAAGCGACGCAAACGACGGAGATGGACGACGCCAAATTTTCAGGCATCTTTTACAGGTCACACAGGAGCGTCACAGTGGGGGGACCATGTTCTAGCCGTTGGTTTAAAGTTTAAACAAAGTCGCGACAGTGGGGGGACCATGTACCGTTTCTTGGCCTTCACACCACCCTTCTGCTTCAGCGAGATGTCCCCGGTGGCTACAACCTTGTCCGCCTCCTCCACGTTCTCCAGAGGCATGAGGAGACCCTTGGGAACGTGCACACCAATGTGATCAGGGCGTTCTGATGCCCACCGCTTGCCGCCACCGCTTGCTGCCACTATGGCTTGTGTGAAAGGCATGGGACACGTTGCAGAACGATTTCAACACTTGGAGAAGATTTAATGTTTCGGTTTCCTTCTAGTTGTTAATCTTGATAGGTGGCAATTAATAAATGGCACAGTAAATTTTTAATCAAGATTTGTAAAAAATTAATTTAAGTACACTTTAAACATGTGATTTAGATATGCAAGGAAGTTAGTGGGGTAGATTTCATCCATTGATTGAGTGGCGACGACCAGAATATACCAGCATCTTTCAATCTCGACCATCATATCAAAAAGATTAATTAGCCTAATCACAAAAGAGCTTACCTCTGATAGGGGGATACACCTATCGGCGTAATTAGGTCACATCCTAACTATTCACGTTATGGAGTCAAGGCTCGTTTGAGTTTTCAAACTTGTTATTTATCCAGACTGTTGCTGTCTAAGTTAAGATGGTTATTATATGTTAATTTTATACAATAATTCGGGTTCAATTTTGAAGGCAGTGTCATACATCTTTTTTTTTCTCTGAAAGTTTGTGATTCTAACATTAAGGTCCATCTCCAATTTTCAATAACACATTTGTTTGATTTGATTATGGGTGACATGGTAATGAAAATATAGTTCACATTGCCTTTCTCCTGGATGTATATTTTGTATGAATATATTAATAATAATGGGAAAACCAATGATTATAAGGGCTTACTGGGTGTCACGTCTCCCTAAACCAATTTTTTTTTTTTTTTTCTCATGGGGTTATGTTATTATTTAGTAGCATCCATTATACCTCATGGTTACTCCTCCTCACTTTCTTAACTCCTCTTCTATAAGAGGTTCCTTTTTCTCCGAATGAGATTCAACATGTCCCTCTTAAGGTCTATATTCATAATATGTCTATACTCATCACCGCTCCGACGAGTGCTACCCATATAACATAACTCAATATTCTCCGCTTTATGCGTCGGTAACAAATATAGTTTTTATACTGAATCACCTACAATGCAGACTGTTATCCGGGGTTGAGATTCTTTTTAGTACTTACAGACATCCCTGGAATACAAGAATTTCCATGAGGATTTTTGGGCTTAACCTCCCCTCTTCTCAGTTCATATAGTAGACTTATATACCTACATATTTTACCTTGCATGTCTCAGGTTTTTTGTGTAGGATGATCACTAGGCCCTTAATCAAACTTCCCAGTTTGCTGGCCGGCTAATCTTTCCAATATGTTAAAGTTTCAGCATTGAAGTATAGATGTAGGCCTCCTTGCATACATCTATCTCCACGTAGTTCACCACCATTGCTCCACTACTTCCCCAGTAGTTTTATGGATGGTAACCAGATGCTCTGTTCATGGTCTTTTACACATGCTTACAATCTTCCTTCACACAGACTGTTATTACACAATAGATTTTGCAATAGGCTTTTTCCCCTTATTTGACTGTTATAGACATTCAACATGTGGGATATTTTTTTGTACAGATTCAACTGTTCGAGGGGGAACTAGGGAGCAGCTCCTCTTGCTTCACTCCAATGGAGGGAGAGAATATTGAACTGGATAGTTTAGAATCCCTATTATTAGTCCTCGTACTTAGTTAGGATTCAACTGCTACCTCCATATGTGTACCTTTACATTTAATGGAATACTGTAAATTTTAATTTTTACAATTCTTTCCATTGTGACACAGCTAAGGGTTGTTGCTCCCTACTTTCTGTTATTGATCACAGTGAATTCTGTGCCATCAGAATTGTTATGATAGATTAATTTATTTGGAACTTAATGTTCGTGGGTACTGATTTGTTAACATCTTCTGTTTACACACACAGAATTAAATACTCCTTTAGAAGATAGCCATCTATACTTATACATGGTTATTATATTGGCTGCTCAATTAATCTATCATCTCCACCATCATTATTACAATGTACTAATCTCTACACTCAACCATTTGTCTCTACTGTCAATAGCTGTGGTTGCAATTACAGAAGTTACTGAACCATTAATCCATCTAACAGTTGCAAAATGCAACCTAACATAACAATTCATACATTACATACTGTACTATAATATCACAACTTCATAAATTTCCTAAAAGCCTATAACAGCACCATTTCATAAATTGCATAAAGGAATATCATATCACAATTTCATAAATTGAGTAAAGGAATATAACATCACCATTTCATAAAAACAGGGATATGATTAACACAGACTTACAGATATCTCCAAATTTATGCATGCACACCTCTACCATGACCAGTCCTCCCAACCTTAGAATCCTCTTTATCTCCCAGGATTCACCCCCGAGCAGAGATCCTCCCCAGAACAGACTAGCCTCAATCTGTTCTGGAGCAGCTTATTTAAGCTGTGCTTTCCCCAAGCCTGTTTCCAATTCTGCGTCCAGAATTTCAGGATGCTTTATTCCTGTTTAGCCTACGCTTCCCATTTTGGGACCCTCTAAAGCTGCTTTAAGTTTTTCCTCAGCTTTTCCAGCTTTTTCTCACCTCTTCCCAACTACTCCTCTTCATTGGGGAAATTTAGATTTTTCCTCAAAAATCTAAATTAGAAATAATTTCTTTCAAGGATTTTTGAAAGATTTGGGGAAAGTCTTTTCCTTTTCCATTACCTCATGGATTAGGCATGTGATCTCACTTTCTCATCTGGTCATAGTGCATGCACAATATTTTATTTATTTTTCATAATTAAGTATTTAACCATATCCACATAATAATTATCCATTGGGGTCCACTCCCCTATGGATGTATGTTCAAATATCTAATTTGAAAAGCATAGAACTTGGGGGTGTTACACTGGGAGTTGAGTTTGGTTCACCATTTCTATTAGAGGAATATCAAGTAGGTGGGATGCACATTTTTTCAACACGAAAAATACTTTGGTACATTACTAGAAACAACTGTATCCTCTTAAACATAAATTTTTTCAAAAATTTACAAAAAATTTAGGGGTATTAGGTAGGGAGATCAAATCTGATCTTGTCAGAAGGACCTTGACAGAAAACAAGACCCTATCCATTGTCAAATCCGATCCTGTCAGAAGGACCTGGACAAAAAACAAGAACCTGTCCATCTATAACAATGTACGATTGCTTAAGAAGTCACATCATCAAAAATATTACATCATAAACAGAGAGCTGTCTACATAAACAAAAGATCAAAATTATCAACTTAAACTCAAAAATAAATGAACTCCGGCTCACAAGAAGTTCACAGTACCATTTGCTCCACAAACATCCTACCTATGTAGCTGATAATGCATTTCACAGAAAATTCCTTCCAGTCCTTTCTTTGATAAAGGATCAGCTACATTTTTCTTCTCCCTATAGACATCATGAAAAGAGATGACAGAAAATGAACTCTTTAAGATTTTTATTCTCTCCATCTAGTGAGCAAGCGATCCCATGTCGATAGAATTTTTCTGATTCATGTGATCAATCAATACTTTTGAATCCCCGATAATCCAGATCTTGTCCATGTACAACTGACTGGAAAACTAAAGAAGCCCCTAGAGAGCCAAAACTTTAGCCTTCGTATTATTTTCCAGAAAATTTTGTAATGGCACTCAAGTGAAATCAATGACCAAGCCTACAGGAGTATAAAGAACGTCATGGGGGAAGAAAAGATTCTACAGATCACCAGGAGGCTTTTTTTCAATCTTCAAGTGTTCCCATGAGCTAATAATCTGAAAAGCAGTATTAATGGGATTACAAGGAGTGCCCTCAAAAATTTTCATATGCCAACGAAATAGAATAGGAATAGTCCTAGCATTCTCCCCTCTGCTAAGCCACCATCTCGTACAATCCTCTCTTGATTGATTGATAAGCAGGAATACTGATCTTAAGCTTTGCACAGACAAATGCTAGTGTTTCAAGAGAAAAGGGGAATAAATAAAACATATGGAGGTTGTCATCCTCCTCTTTCGCTCATAGCTAACAAACAGAAACCAGATCCCTGCCACCCTCTTTTCCATAAATTTCTCCAAGTTAGATTTTTGTCCTTCCATACAAGCCATAAAAATATAATCATTTTTATTTGAACTCTGGATTTCCATAAAACTTTAAACCAACAATTAGAATCTTGCTCCACCTTATTTTTTTAGACATGATTGTATTTTTCATTGCAGACGGGATGATGCATTTACATTTGAATATTTGTAATAAATTGTAGAATTTGGATGCTGAAATGTTTACCTCCTTCAGAAACTGTAGGTTTTCTCAATAATTTTTTTATTTTATTTGGTTTTGCAATGTTACTACTCATGGTTAGCGAGTCCCTTCAACATTCCTAGTTTTTTTTTTCATACTCCTAAAGATTAGACATGCAACAAGAAGAGAGCTAGAGAACTTGTAGATATCCTCTCTTTGCAATGTAAGCGACCATCTTTGATGAGATTATCAGATCTCAACCAACAATATCCTAGTACAATTTCAAGTGGACTATGGTTAGCTTTAGAGGATGAACATGGACCTTCATCTCCAAACACAACGAAGGGTGATAGTGATTCTATCTTTCTTGTCTTTAGGATGAACTCAATACATAACTGCAACAACAAAAGATACAATTTATAATGATAAGATACAATTTATAATGATTCCTCTTAATGTGAATTGAGTAAATTTTATTTTAATTTAAAGAATTTGTAACATTGTATGTGAATTTGGTCATATTTGCATGCAAACATTTCCAAAGAATCTGCAATCGAGCCTCAGTTTTCAAGATATTCGGATTAATAGGAGAGTGCATTGAATTTTTGAGTTAGTTTAATTTTTGAATAAATTGTATTCCCCAGAGTAACTTTTTTTTATATGGAACTACTTTGGTAAAAACATCAGTCGGATTCTCCCAACTCTTCTATAGGCTGCTATTGAAGACTCAAGTCCATCGCATGACATTGCGTTATTATCTTTTAGTTAAATAAAATCCTTCATCTATTTATTTATTTATATGTCCAAATTTTAATTTGTTTTCTCATTTCAGCAGAGATATTATTTTTTAAATGTTGGATAGTGTGTTCAATTTTATTATATTTTTTTGTATGTTTGTCTAAAAATCATAAATTAATACTAACACCAATACTTTACTTTTATAACGTATTCTTTATGTCATAAGATTATTTTATTATTATTATTATTATTTTTTTTTTTTTCTTTAGTAAAAATGATTGTCTCGCACGTTGGATTTGGACCTTCGTTGGGTTGGACAAATAGTTGATGCAACTTTTGAGATACATATAGGAAATTAATGAGAGGATACTTGGAATATTTTTGTTTTATGTCATTGAATGAAAATATAACATTACGTGAACACCAAATAAATCTACAAGATACAATTCAGCAGTTCAGTTCTTAAATACTGAAAGAAAATTATAATTTGTAACTTCGAAAATCTTCTTTTCAGTCATCAACAAATATGCATGCAGGGTTGGAATTTGAGTATAAGAAGAAAAATATTGATCTTAGAGATATGAAATATAGGACCCTTAAGCTTATATACCATTTTTCTTGCATGCTATGTTCTGTGAGGCATACAATTTTTCTTCCATGCTATGTTCTATGAGGTAAGGACCTGCTTAACATCTTTCAATACTTTTAATGTTTGAGGAATTTTTTTGAAATTTATAATGGTTAGATATTGAGTAATATTTCAAAAAGTCAAATTTTTAAAAAAATGCGCATATTTCAAATTCCGTTATAACATGTATAGAAATCTTATTTTTAGTTGAAATTAAGTTTATTCTTTGAATAGTTTGGTTTAACTGAACTAATTTTTTTCAATTCATGGTTCAGATTATGACTTAAAAAAATACATAGAAAATTTGTCAACAATAATATTAACTAGCTAATTGTAGTGTCATTCTTGCATTTATGTATATTGTTATGTTTGAACATAAAAAACATTATTGAAAAGGCAAAAATACCATGTATATAAATATTTTATATTTATAATAATAATGATATTTAATGAAGGTCACAACTCAGCCATAATAAAACATATGCATGAGACAGCCTTTGTGAGATAAGGGGCCTATATGCTATGATATAAGCTATTAGCTTATAGGGGTATATGCAACTTGACCTTACTATATTTGAATTAAAGAGGAACCACATATTATTAAAAATTAAGTTCACTCAAACTATATCTGATTTCTACATACAAGAAAATAAGTTGACACATAGTCACCATACTCTAGAATTCATTTGAGAGACTTTCTCAAATAATCTAGCCATTTACCATATATGATATCTAAGTCTCCAATGAAGTTATTTGTTTCTTGTTAAATGATGCACATAGATGATTTCTAGTTTATTTTTTCACTAAGGTTTTACAATGATGATTTGACATCTAATGTGAAAATAATTCATATTGCATTATAGAGAATTGCTATAGAATGAGAGAGATTTACCAGAATTAATGGTACTTCTAGAAAGAAAAGGTAATCCTTACATGCTAAGATAAAAAACAATCATTCATATATTCCTTCACCCATCTTAACATTTTGAGGGTTATTTTAGTGATATAATTATTTATGTTATAGATTTTTTCTCAAAAATCCATTTCATTCAAAAATTCAACTAATAAGTGCATTTAGTGTCCATGAATATTGAGAGATGGATTTTTTTAATAGTTTTCTTTATCACTAATTTGTCATTATCCATTATTATGTGTTACTGATCAACTCCAAAAAAAACTTTAAGTTAACTACTATACCAACTCTTTTCCATTCACTTTAATGAATGCATATAAATTATAATATAAATTTACATCATAGATTAGATAATGGTTAGTCCATTTATTATGTTAATATTTCCATGGTTATTTGACTACAAATGTCCATAAATATAGATTCTCTTCTCTTTAAACTACTAATTCTTTTTTTCCATTTATATCATAGAAAATGTAACCAAGATTCCAATAACAACTCTTAATGTGCTCAACCTTTCTTCAAATACACTATCTCTTCCTTTTTCTCAGCCTTTTGTTTTATAGTGTAGAGATTACCATATTTAGTGATTTAACTTGTTAGAAGTGGAATGAATTGGAATTGCATAATTTGAGTATAAATAGACTAGAGCAACCCTATTTTTGCAATAATTTCATCTATGTTTAATTGGATGTAATTTATAAAATATTTTATGTTTCAATTTCATAGAAATCAAAATGCATGAGAAATTACATAATTTTTTTTCTAAAAGAAATGTGATTTGATTCTTTGAAATGAAAGGGGATCTTTTGAGAAAATCTCTCAAATAGAAAAGAAAAATTATAGGATCTCCCTTGTTAATGTCATAGAAGAAAATATTTCTAGGAATCTTAGGGATAAGGACTTGCAGATGGAAAAGATGGACCCCAGAAACATGGAATTGGATAGGGTGAAACAACAGAAACTAGAATCCAATTTATGGCTGAGCAAACCTAGGAATCATGGAGTGATGGTGGAAACATTAAAAAGTAATCTTTTGCAGGCTGTGGCCCAAACAAAGGAGAAAACTAGAGAAGAAAGTGGCAATAATGAGGCAAATGATGCAGAAACAACTCATTTAAATCCCAATGTGGAGGTTATTTATGTTAAACCACTTAGAGATAGCAAGGATCTAGGGGATTAAATAACCTGTAAGATTTGTAGAAAAAATGTTGTTTCAATTATACTTTTGCCACACCTATGCCTCTGTCTCGACTTTGAAATGGTGTTAGACACGTGTTATTTTTCATGCTCCAAAGAATTCAAGTGTCGGAAGTCTACATCTCATGAACTATTCATTAGTTTCTCAGTTCTTTTGTCACTTCTAAAGGTACAAGAGCTATTGTTGGGTTTCTTATTAATGCTCAAAAACACTTAAAAAAAGGTTAGGCTTGTGGGATATGCCTGAAAAAGTAATATTCACATTCATTACCTATTCACATCGGTTCAGTGCACATTAATGTTGAGTCAAAAGGTGAAAAGTAAAGTGTGATTCGTTAGATTGAAGGATGCACGAGAGAGAGGAGAGTGGATTGTTTTTGTACTGCTACAATGCTTTCTCTTACTTTATTGCTGATTTTCATAGATCAATTGTAGATAAATTTTATGATCGTGAGAGGCCCTATATATGTACTACTCCGTGAAGAGATTTAGAGAAACAATATAATGGAAAAAAAATAAATACAAATGAACAAAATGACTTGGCCTTTGTTATTTGAATCGTGGTTAATTTCTACTATTCTTTTGTGCCCTTTTTGGTGTGATCATCTTGGTGGAACTGTGAAGATATGCCCATTTTTAATAACTATACATAATATTGTAATCAATTTGCATGAGTTTTTAATAAAATGATATGGAAAATACATATAAGTGGTCCTTAACGTTGAGGTTATTTTAAATCTAACATTTTTTTTTCAGAAGAAAAATCCTTGATTTATATTAGATGTACCAGATCATTTTGAAAAATTTGTGATTCTTACAAAATCGATCCATATTACTGTTGTCCAACATAGTCCTTTACAACATCTTCAAAAAGATAAACTATACAACTTTATCCTGTTTTGTAAGCCTTGTTTTCGCCATAGCTACCATCTAATCCTTATACAGTTTCCTGAAAGCTCTTGCGAGGAAAGTTTTGAAAGCTCTATGTGTGTTTTTCAAACTACAGGAACCTATTCTTGAGAATACTTGAGAATACTACCCAACGCTTTTCTGAAAGTGCTTTCATGATAAGAGCCTGCCCAAAAATGTGCAGATCTTTTAAACCCCAACTTCTTCATTTCTTGGTTTTCATGATCAGCTCCCATCGCGCCAGATGGTACTTTCCCTCCTTGCTCTTCTCTTTGCCCCCATTTCACAGGAAATGTATCATAATGCTTCTTATGCTATTTTAATATCTTATTTGGAGTGATATAGAGGTGTGCCAATACACCATAAACTGCTTTAAAACCACCTGTACGAGAATGAATCTGTCTTCTTTTGACAACTATTTAATTGACCATCTCTGGATTCTCTTCTCGACTTTATCAATGATCCAGTTCCAATCCTTAATTCCGTAATTGTTTGGCCTAAACTGCTAGATATTTAAATCCCGATTCCAGAGAGCTGTTTTGATATTGATCATTTCCCTCCCTCCTCGTGATATATACACGATTCACCTAAATTTTCCATCATTCCCGTGGCCATACAGAATTTAGAAAATATATCGTGAACTAAATGCCAAACACTCGTGATAAGCATACTAAAAAATGAAACGTCATCAACAAATAAGTTGTGGTTGATCTCCCTGCTGTGTGTGATCCCGATACCCCTTATACAGCCATCTCTCACTCCCCGATTAATTTTGGCGTTAAATGTATCCATAACAACAATATTTTATTTTGGTGATTATTGTTGAAAGAGTTTAATAAGCCTTTAGGAGTCAAATCTGCCTGGAATTCATATTTGAAGTAGTGCTTTGGCCTCCTAGACTACAATTTTGGCATTATACTTTTCACAATTTGTGATTTTTTATCCAAATATAAACTAACTAGTATTCAATGAAACAATTGTGTGAGCTACTAACCTGTAGACATAAAACCACCCATTTTCTCGTCTTATCCAAGGTTGTTATGTTTTATGAATTTACGATTATGATCTGTCATTTTTTAAATATAACACAATTTATATTTAATAAAAGAATTGTCAATCAATAAAACCATAAGTTTTTTTTTTTTTCATATCCAAGATTGTTATCTATAGTGAATTTAACATTACGACTTGTCATTTTACAAACTCGTGAGTTGCTAATATTGTTCAACTTATTTTGTAAATTGCTAAAGTCTAGACGATCTTCCAAAATTTTCTTCATTCTGTATACTTTTACACCTTTAAAAGCAATTATTAATATAATTTAGTTATGCACAATACATGTAACACCATATATATATAACTTTATGTTATGATAAACCATTATAGAATTATGTATATAATAACATAAAGTTATATATAAAACTTTATGTTATTATATATAATTCTATATATATATATTCTGTTAAATATATATATAATTTTATGTTATGTTAAATAGTTATAAATTTGTGTTATATATATCTATATATATATATATATATATATATATATATATATATATATATATATATATATATATATATATATATATCATATGCTTTGTTATATAGTTACATGATCCTATATAGTTTAATTTTATGTAAATATTAATATTTTACTTTTAAAACTACTATTATTAAAAAAACATTTAAAAATATAAAATAATTTAAATTTAAAATAATAAAATAAAATAAATTAAAATTATTATTTTAAAAATAAAGGTTCAACATGAGCAACCATATTCATCATGTCAATCTCTACCTCCTAATTTACTTAATTATTGGTTATAATTTGATTGTTTTTTGTTTTGGAATTTTTTTGGGTTAAAGTTTGGGTGAAATTTCTTAGAAATTTAAAATGCATTTTAAATAACAAAAAATTGAAAAAAGTTCGAAAATTTATTTCACAAAATTCATAAAGAAAAAATTTAGAACCTAACATAATTACAAAAAAAAATATTTTTACCATTCAAAATCATAAAATATGCATTTAATAAACAAAACATCACAAGTAAGAAAAAAATCTAAAACCTAAATTATAGTTTTTTTCATGGTTTCTAAATGTTTTCCAGGTTGTTTTGAATGGTTGTTGTTTATGGATTTATAGGTTTCTTTTGTGGTTTTATAAGATGTTTTGAAGGGGTTTTTTTTATGGTTTTTTGTGGTTTTCTTGATTGATTTTGGGATTTTCTAAGTTTTTTTTAATACCATATTTGTTTTCATGGCTTTCTTATGGTTTTTTTTAATTAATTCGTTTAATTTTGAAAAAAAAATTAAGAAATACAAAAAATATTAAAAAAATACCTTTTTTTCCAGCTTATGGGATGTTTCTAGGGTGGTTGGGGAGTTTGATTTAAATTCTCCATGCCTCAATTGCTTGCTGGAGCAGGCTCTAATACTCTGAGTTGAGCTACCATCACACTCTTGGTCTAGCTCACAAATTTACTATAATCTTTGCAAATGTAACATGTAGAGAGCGGGTGAGGTATTTAATAAAAAATATGGCTTGATCAGGTTGGAGCCATAATGTTCTATAGAAGGATTATTTTCAACCCTTGATAAAGCTACATTTTTAGCCTCCAAGGAGAAGGAGCTTGATAGAGGGCATAAAAAAGGTTCAATCTAGCCATAGTTTTTTTCCACCTAAACTTGGCAAGTGTAACCTGTCTCCATGTTTTCACCCTTAATCTAGCAAGGAAATGCTAAACTACTTCACCCTAGAAATTATTTATGAGAATTTTGATTCAATAGAAAAAATGTGAGAGGAAAGAGAAATTGAACATAAATAATAATTGGTTACCATGCTTGAAAACAAATTCATACATTTAGAAAATAAAACATTAGAGAGAAAGAATGAGTTGAAAATATTGAAAGATAAGACAAAATAAATGGAAAAATAGAAACCATAAATGGTTGAATAAAACAAATCCTTGAGAGATGAGATTATAGAGTTAAACTAAAAATTGAAATATAATCTAGCCCTATGAATTATTGATTATAAATTAGACATCGGGTTTTCTTTCACCTAATTCCCTCTAACCTCTGAATTGAATTTAAAATTCATAGATGAAATCTTTATTTCTATCTCAAATACTCTTCCACCAAGACAAGATATTGTTCTTTGTTTAGGGGAGGGAGAAAATTATGTAGTTAATCCTGATCCTAGGATGGAATATAGAAATGTGAATACATAAAAAAATTGGTGAAGTAGAGAAGGCACTTTCAATTCTAATGGGTAAACCACCACACCCCTTTCCCTGAATCGGGTATGCTAACTCATTTGCAAGTATGGTATGAATTTGGAATAATGGCCATGGTTGGTCAAATCAAGCTCCATTTCCAATATGAAAAATCAGTTATAATTGAGTAGTAGTAAATAATATGAATTGGTGAACATCCTACATAAAATTTAGAAAAGAAAGAATTTGTTCAGCTCCAAAAAAACCAACATTGGAATCATTAACCCTAGTATTTTAGAAGTGAGTGAACTACATTGGCCATATATTTTATGGTGCCCATCAATGAAGAAGTGAAAAAAAGAATTAAGTTAGATCATGAGTGCAATAAAAGAGTTTTAAATATTATAATTTCCATTATAAAAAGAGAAAAGAAAAATATAAGGACACATTAGAAATAGTAAAAAAGGAAGTAAAAAGTAAGTCATTGATTTAAAATACTTATCTCATAGAATTAAGAAGGATGGGAAAGATATTTCACCATAAATATGGAATAATTTGTGTTATGGTAAGTTTTAGTGTGATTGAGCATCTAGAGGAGAAGAAAATATTAAAAGTAAATTGAAAACATCAAATTTTCATTAAATCAAGTTTTCTGAAACTTGGATTTACAAATGAATTACATGGATATTTATTTTGGAGGAGGAAAACTCTAGAATTCTCAAAAGAGAGAATTCCTTTCCTAGGCATTTGGAGGAAGGTGAGAGAAATCCTCTCAATTCTAGGCATCTATATTAACTACTAATCTCTAAAATGTTCTAGAAATCTCCCATAAAATCTAGATATCTCTAATATTTGTACAAAACAAATAAAAAAATAAAGGATGATCTTGCATCATGCTACTGGGAAAGAAAAGCTATATTCATATGCTTTTCTTCTACAATTATTTAATACTGGTACCTTACTTCTAAATTTTTGTCACTTTCATCCAAATTGCATATTCAATTGTTCGATTCCTCCATTTAACCAAGGATTGAAAATACTCTTTATTCATGGTCCTTTTACTATGATTGATTTAATATGCTTTGGTGGTGTTCAAGGTAGTTTCTTCTCTGAGTGAACTTTATTGTTGACACATGCATATGTAGAATAGTTTATAGGTTCCTTAGAAGGGTATAGATCTAAAACATTAAATATTGGAGAGATTCTAAAGCCCTTAGACAACTCTAATCCATAATCATTCAAGGAAAATTTCCTCAAAATTTTACATGGTCCAAGATGTTTCATAACCAGGTACCCAACTTTAAAATAATTTTTTCTTCTTTTGGAATCTTCCCACTGCACTTTGTTTGTACTTGTCATTGTTTTCATGCAATTATTTCTTAACTTTTTCCTTTATTTCTTCCATACTAACTACAATATATTCACCATCCCCACTTCTAAATTTTTGTTTCCCATGATTCCTTAATTCATAAATTCCTCTTGTGTGTATTCCATATACAATTTGAAATGGGCTTAATCTCATGCTTTTGTTAGGTAAGTCATTATATGAAAATTCTACTTGATCAAGTACCATTTGATCCCAAACCTTGGCATGTCAATTTACCAAACTCCTCAAGATATTTTCAAGGGTTCTAATTAGTCTAGGGATGATA
Source organism: Pinus albicaulis (assembly GCA_034641835.2). Taxonomy (NCBI): domain Eukaryota; kingdom Viridiplantae; phylum Streptophyta; class Pinopsida; order Pinales; family Pinaceae; genus Pinus; species Pinus albicaulis. The sequence goes on along the minus strand of CM076578.1, from coordinate 724,536,472 downwards.
TACTGAACTAAAGTTGAGGTTGACTCCTAACTTTTTCTATAGATTTCTCCAAAAATTACCCAAAAACCTGGTGTGTCCATTAGAAACAATACTTGTACGTAATCTATTTATTTCCTTGAAGAACAAGTATTCTATGTTGGTTAAATCATTTGAGTTTTTTCAAATTATAAATGTTCCATATTTAAAAAAAATTCAATAACAAAAAAAATTAAGTCACTTCCTCTATGAGTTATGGGAAGTATGAATACAAAATCCATGCTTATAGAGTCCCAGGATCTATTTAGAATGGGTAGGGGTTGATACAATCTAGTTTTTTGACTTCTTCCTTTTTAATATTGACATATATCTTTACATAAAATTTCTTACATTTCCTTGCATGTGTTCCCGATAGTAAAATTCTTGTAATGATGTTAGATTTTTTCTTACCCAAAATGACATGCTAATTCTCCACTATGTTTCTCTTTAAAAAAAAAATTTCTCTCATCAAATATATTGGAATGCATAACTCACCCCCCCTTTAAACAAAAGTCCTCACGGTATCATATAATATTACCATGGTGTCCTATCTCTACTTACAAACTTTTCATAAGTGGCATGAGCTTCTTTCAAATCTGAATCATCTTTTCACATATCTTTTATTTTCCCAAATCCTAAGACATTAAATTGGAATTATTGTAGAACTAAATTGATTCTACTTAATTTAGTTTCTACTTTATTTTCCTGCCCACTTTTATGTATGCTTGATAACGAATGTAAAATTTTGTAATAATTCAATCCATTTTGCATGTCTTTAACTCAATATTCTCTGAAGGTTGATATATTAGAAGACATGATTATTTGTGTAAAGGATGAATTCTTTTGGCATAATATACTCTCTCCATTTATTTAAAGTTTGTATGGTGACATATATTCTTTATCATAAGAAGAGTAATTTTGCTTGGTTTCACTAAGTTTTTCGCTATAGTAGGAGACTAGTCATCCTTCTTGACTTAGAACAAATTTTATTGCAGTTCCATTGGTGTTGGTATCAACGTGATACAACTTGTTGAATTCTAGAAATGCTAAAATAGGTTGTTATATAATTTTTTTATTTAACAATTTGAAAGATTTGTTAGCTTCATGTGTCCCATGGAATGATTGAGTTCTTTCTTTTATGGTTTCCAGAATTAGAGAACATATACCATTGAAATTATTGATGCTTTTTTTTTAAAAACTTGTCAATCTATGAAATATTCTTACCTCTTAGACTCTTCTTAGGGTTGGTGAATTGATTATGGCCTCCACTTTCTAGTGATCAATCTTTAATCCTTTTTTTCAAATAAAAAATCCAAGTAAAATAATTATATTTTCTTGAAAGTAAACTTCTTAAAATTGATTAACAAATTTTCTTTGCACAATTTCTCCAAAACCATCATAGGATGTCTTAAATGTTTTTTTTTATGAATGTAAATTAGGATATCGTCAAGATAATTCAGGACAAATTTTCCAATGAATTCCTTTAAGACCTCATTGATTAATATCATAAATGTACTAAGAACATTGGTAAGCCCATATTAGTTTTAAATGTTGTTTTCTGTTCATCACCCTCTGTAATCTCGATTTGATGATATCCACTTTTTAAATCTATTTTAGAAAAATATGTAGCACCAATTAAACAATATATTAGATCATCAATATGAGGAAATGGGAACCTATACTTGATTGTAATTTTGTTAATTTCTAGAGTCAGTACACATTCTCGATCTCCCACCTTCTTTGGATTTAACGTTGTTGGAACAACAAAAAAACTTAAGATTTATAGGATGAGACCATTATCCAACAATTCCTGCACATGAATTTTAATCTCTTCATTCTCCCTTGGAGTCATTCTATAAGATTTTTTTTCGAGAAGGCTCGCATAGATTTGTTGAGGCCTCGGAATTCTGTTGTCACAACATGGGGGAAAACCACTGAGTGGGCCTTAGAGCAAGTCCTTTTACGTTTGGTGTGGTGGCTCCGACTAGGGATGAATGTACCAGTTTCCCAATAAGGATGATTTGGGGTGTGTTTTGTTTATATAACATGAAATGGGAAATGATTCTAATCGATCACATACATTTATCTAACACTTTATCTATTCTACTATATACCGAGGGTGTTTCTTCCGTTATGCGATGTAAAGAGATATCCTCCAATTATTAGTAATAAATATTATTTAACAGTTGAAAGAGATGAAAATTATGTAAATATTATTTTTTTAACAAAATAGTTTGATTAAAAGAATTGTGAAAAATATGTCGCATTCATATGTGTGATTATACATAAGAAATCATAGACAAATATGAGTACAGAAGTGCATTTAACATTCATTTATGATGATGTTTCAAATATATAATAAAAATAAAAAGATAACTCAATCTAGAAAGAAAAACATAATACAAGTGAATAGAAGTACCATATGTACCAAGTCCTACTCATATAAACTTACAGTAGATTTTATGCTCCTCTTCAATTTCAAGTAATTTAAAGAGTATAATGGTGTAATATCAGCTAAATAGCTTCAAATTTCAAAAGATAACACAGTGTGTTCTATTAATCCATGAAAGCATTTACAAACTTACAAAAGTGCATTCTTTGCAAATGTTTTTGACAATTTTCTTGACCCTTCTTTAAATGCATGAGAGGGGTTTAAATACTACAATAAATATGTTTAAAAATAGATTATTACATAAAAATAGAGGAAGTTTCAAACAACCATCCTTGTAAGAGAAAATTTAATTACAATCTAGGAAAATAAAGTAACAATATAACTATGAATTCTGATCTTTCATTTGGATTTGATCCTGAAGTTGACAAATATCTAGCATGGGTTTCAGATGAGTTGGCTGCAAAATTCTCGATTCGACCCGTCCCTTGAATAATGCATTTGAGAGTGTTGACTATGATATTTTTGTTGAATCAGTTAAATAATGCAGGGTTTGAAACTGATGATAAGGTTTGATGAGAAAATTCCAATAATTTTCTTGATCAAAATTATTTACTTTTTTAACCATTTCTTCCTTCATTTCCGTCCTTTGTTTCCACTATGTTTCCAACTGCTTGATTTTTTAGAGCACTTCAGATGTGCACTCTTTGATAAGTTCTGATTTCAAAAGTTGTTCACATACATAGTCAGTAATTTCCTTCGTTAACCTCGATGCCTTTACTGCTGCTTTGTCTGCTTGCCTTATCTGTGCTTCCCAATCCTTTAATAAGATTTCCTTGTGGAATTTATCTACTTGGGGTAAATGAGCTTCCTTTGCTGAGTCTCATGCTTTCCATTGAATGTTTTCATTGATTTTATTCTCAATATTCTCACACCTATGTTTTGGATAGCCGCTTGCTAGATCAATATTTCACTTGGAAAAATATTTCTTGTTACTTTTTTAGTTTAGCATTCACATCCAATGATTCCTTTATGAATTTATCTAACTATGGCTAGCTTTATAGTTTGTTTATTTCTGTTTCCAGTTGAGTTTTATTTTCAGTGAGCTGTGCCTAATGATGCAAATTTACTCTTTAAAAATATTTTTTAAACTGGGAAATTTTCAATTCCATTTGCTCGCTGGAGTTAGACTTTTTTTGCTCTAACAGTTTCTCTAAATCTTATATTTTATCTTCTCTCTGCTTCAGTAAAATTTGAAAATCAGACTGTGGCCTTATCAACAGTGGCAGTAGCATATGCTTCTGTAAACTGTGATAGCTTGGTTCATTGTTTAGTAGGGTCAGCTATGGATCTTTCCATAGAACATCAAGAGATTCATTTGTAAGATTTGAGACTGTATCATCAATTCTCCTCCTTTTTCTTCTGCTGACTACAACCTTATGGTTAGGACTCTAGAAGAAATCCACTCAATCAATTTCTTCAATTTGTAAAACTATCTACTCTGTAGGGTAAGCTGGAATGATCTCACAATCATGAGTTTCAGGAAGTTGTTGTAGTGGAGTAACATTTTCCAATAATTTCTGAGAATTTTCTCGCATATGAAAACTGGTAGATTGATGAGTATTAGGATTTTTTTGAGGCATTTTTATTGACATAGAAAACTTATTCCATTAAATCTTCAAGTCATTTGGCTAAGATTTTTCTGACTCATAAGGTGATTTTTGGTTGTACTTAACTTCTTGTGAAGAAGATTCAGTTCCATTAATTCCTCTTTTCTCTTGCATCTCAATCTCCTTGGTTACTTGATTAATTACATTTTATGGGCTTTCATTTCTGTTTTCAGATTCATTGTCAGAATGATCCAAATTTTGAGATTGATGTTCTGATTACCCTGAATCATCTTTAGACATGTCTTTAGTTTCATTATCAAAGCTAATACTTGGAGTAGGTTTGTTTAAAACTTAAATAGTCAATAAATCGAGAGGGATATTTTCTAGTCTCTTGTTTATGTATGCTTGGAAGGCTTCCAAGTCATCTTAATTGAGTTGACTAGATGAAAACTTTAGTACATCTCAAAACTTTTCAATACCTTGAAAGAAATCATAGAATATATCTATCTCTTTCACAAAAGGTTTTACTTTGAGCTATGTGATGTAATTTTTAATCACATTGTTGGGGTTATATGGCCACTTTGGCAGTATAGCCAAATCAAGAAATTAACATTTCAAACTTCCTTGTAGGCATAACCAATATCAAAAAGAGCAAAAGTACCGCACTGTAAATGGAAATTAGGCAAAATGGCCTTCTTAGCATCTTTACGTTGTTTTGAAATACCATTTAAAATGAGCTCGTAGGTAATCTCTCTAGAAAGTATCTGGTTAGGAACATAATATGGTAGGACGTGGGGAGAAGCATAAATTCCAAAAATTGTAACATAGGTGAAACTTTCTTCCCCAAACCATCTATCAATGGGAAAAATTTATGTACTAGACTCTTTGAAAATCCTAGGGGCTTTCTTGTTAAATATAATCCAGTGCACAGGTTGTATGACTCTATGGAAAATTTTGTAAAATTGTAGATGAAAATTTGATTCCCAAAGGACTGTGTGGTAAATGTGGATTGGAGTAGGGTTTTGGGTCGTCCATTTCAATCCCATGGTAGGAAAACTCGAAGAATACCAAATTGCGTCCATGACATAGGCATTGATGTAAAAGGGGGGTATTTCTCTAGATGAAACACTTATTTTACTCCTATACTCCATGATATTTTTGGCTAAATTATCAGATAGGATATTTTCCCAATTTAGAATTAAGGAATAGACAATTCCGTCAATTAATGGGACCCAATCTACAAAAAACCTAGTAGTATCATGTTTTGCAAATAATCTACACAACATAGTGGCAACATAGCAATAAGGGGAATGAATTTGTGCTATTGGGTACGTACTGATTTTTTCCTGTTTGAGATTTCCTTGGTCATCCTTCCATTCTTTTGTGACTTTGATCAGGTCTAGATTTTTTGTTCTAAAGCTTTGAACCAAAGCTTTATCATATTTTTGCTGCGGGACAAGTAAATGGTACATTGCCCTCAAATCCTCTGCACTGAATGAACTGATATTATCACCCTTTGAATCCTTAACTGTTCTATCTTCTATGTTCAAGAGGTCAATTACTCAATTAACAATGTTCGTATAAGGGATAATATTTGGCCTTTCTACTACCTTATGGATGAAGAGCATGCAAAATTGAAATAGGTTGGGTCTGAAGGAACTAACGTGCATGTTGTAGCAACTTTGATTATTACCCTTGGCTTTTCATTCTCGAAGAACTGATACATTACCTCCCACGAGGAACTTCTGCAATCTTTGTTGTAGGTGGTATCTGAGAATAGGGGAGACATATCTGAGTCTTTAGTAGATGATACTTAAGAAATTTCTTTGTCTTTCTGTCTCATCTCTATTATCCTTGCTCCCTTAAGTGGTTTCGTGAATTCAAGTGAATAGAGAAAACTTTAAAAAATGGAAGGAATGGACAGACGAAAAGATTAAAAATGAAATATTCACAACTCTGTTGTTTTTTCATTCAAAATAGGCTCGAAGTATATATGAATATTTTAAATCTTACTCCTATTAAATGTTCTTAATCACTGATAATTCTTTCAATCAAATCTCTTATACACCTTCACGTGAAATATCTATCAATCAATTTAAGATGTTAGATATTATATTCAATTGATTATATATGAATCATTTCACACACTTGAGAAATTACTATTTGTTATCACATATCGCAACTTAAAACTATTTCCATTAGTTATGCTACCAAAAAATCTCATGGAATGCAATCTGCGCAAATCACACATCGCAATTTCTATACAGTAATGAAACCTGTATTTAGTTATTTGCTGCGAAAGGCAAACTGCGCTTTAAGGAATCATGCTGATGCACTTTTTCGGATAGTTTAAGTTTTATGTTTGTTGTTTTATTGATTCATGAGGTCCGTTTAATCACAACTCTTACCAAATTGTTATAAGTTTGATCGTTTTACAAGCCGCGATGCGATTTTATTTTATAACGATGTTTAAAGCTTTTGCAAGAGGAGTTTTATATAACTTTGGAAAGGTTTAGTGCATATCGCAGCCTGCAAGAATTAATATGTTTTAAGTTGTTGAAGCTCGTAATTTATGCGATTTACGATGCACGCTAAGGAATGAAAGCGGAAAGAAAAAGAACTTTTATTTCCTAAAGTTTTTGACTTAGGCTAAAATAAAATAAAATAAATAAATTTCATATTTGTTGTAAAGGGTCCCTCTTTAGTAAAAATAAATGGGGGTTGTTTTATAGCATAACAGTTGACAATTCACTTGGGAGAACAAGCTATCTCTCATTAACTTTTTGACATTTCTAAAAAAAAATCGAAATAAAAATAGTTGCAGGAATGGATTTCAATAATAATATATCACTAAGCAACAAAATCTCTCTTAAAAATAATTCTTATGAATTCCTCTTTAAAAATAAATGTATGAGTATCTATATCACCCTTTACTTAGTTGAAAAAGATAAAACAAGTTTTCAGATTAGCTTTGTAAATATTTACTCTTTTATCACATGGAGAGCCTCTGATCCAATAGGAAATTTAAGCTTTTGGTAGGGTTACCTTTTACCGAGCAATGATTCATTGTCCCATTGAGTCTTTCTTACAATTTTCAAGAATAAATTCCAACTTTATAGACTTGATATTTTTTGGAAATTGCTTTTCTTTTTTGTTTATATTTTTGTATTGTACTTTTATTTACTTAAAAGCCATTGTATTGGCTTGGCAACCAAATATTGACAATGTCATTCACTCGTTGTAATTAAACTGATCAAGCTGGTTCTTGATGAGACCTCTTGTCCTCTTGATATAATCTCAAATTATTACCCTGTTTTGGTATGGAGTATTGGTAATATGAGTTCAACTATTTCCATATGAACATGGTAAATAAGTTCGTGATGAGAGTTATTATCTTTTAAGATTTTCTAGTATAATATTTTTGAATTTATTTCTAAAAATTGATACGTTTTCTCAGATGGGGTGAATCATTGGTCCTTTTGAGGATTCTGGATGATATTTTTTTGAGTTTTAGATTGCTTCTCTTTACAAAGAGTTTTTAATATGTTAGATATTTATTTTCTTGACTAATAATATAACAAACATGCTTTATAAATATCAGAGTTCATGAGATAATAAATAACTTCACAGGAATTGGATCTTTTAGTGAAAATAGAATCTATTTTTCTTTCAAATCTTTCGATTCTTTCCTTAACATTTCTTATTTATATAAAACACTGTTACCGATGAAATAGGTAGCCTGACCTCAAAATGGGAATTCTAGCCCAAAAAGTCTCAAAAAACATGAAAAAACACCCCAAAAACAAAAAGTATGTCTTCCAGAATGGACTTGGTTTTTTTTGAAGGTCAAATTTCAACATTTTATAAAATTATGCTAAAAAAAAAATTGTTTGTTGGAAAAAGGATTGAAAAAACACCCTCAAAACAAAACCAGTTGATGCTGGAATAATAAAAAGAAAAAATGTGTCATAATTTTCACACTTGTAACAATGGAATTAAAGACAACATATTAGGACATTTTTTAAAATCGTAAATTTCTAACATTTTTGATAAATAATGTTAAATATAAACAAATATATGTCTGAAGGGCTTATCATTTTGATCAATTTTCATCGATGTGGTTAAACATAAAATATCTTGACTTTAAACAACCCCAAAATTGTAATTATTGTCAACCATAACATTAAATATAAAATTTGGTAGCGCATAAAAACTTTAATGACAAGTTGTAAATATAAATTTTTTCAATCTTAAGTTTTCAACATACTTGAACAATGAAATTATGGAGAAATTATAAGAATTAAACAATTTAAAAAAATGAACAAGTAAATGAAAAAAATATCATTGAACAGAAACAAGCAAGAGTAATTTTAATTTTAAAGGATAAAAACTTATCTTTTTTCAAATCTTAGCATAAGAAAAATTTTAATCTAATTTCAACCAAAACCTAAAAATCAAGCATCAAAACAAAGTGTTCCCTTCCAATGATGCATATAATTATTAAAAAATTTAAAACTATCTTATACCAAATGGTAACAATACATAATATCATGGTAATATAACTGCATAATCTAAAAATTCAACATTAGTTTCTATTTTCTATTTTACTTATAATTAAAATATCAACATTGGTACATTGAATATAACATAAATTATTTTTGTAATTCATTGTTGCATTGTCGATATTCTAAAGAGATGAATTCTTCATAATTAAGACATACAATCCAACAAACATAGAAATGTCTCATAACTTCATGAAAAATGAGATGGAAGTCAAAATTTTTATTTCAAGTTACCATGCAAACATCAATTACATAAAAGTGTCTTAGATAGTTATTTAAAATCAACCATAGGTTCTGGAACACCATCATTACCTATATCTTCAGATGAATGGCTCGATGTAGATGAAGATGATCCATATTCTTCTCTTTCATCAACTAGTGCTCCATCTGAGTCAACATGCATGCCCGCCATTTCAGAGTTCAAAAGTCTTGTAGATCTACGTCTACATTCTACAGAGTCCCATCTGAACAGTAATTGTTCTGGTAGCAATTTCTTCAAAATATTTATGGTATGCAACCGAGGAGTTCCTCTCTTTGTCAAATTGAAGTCATACACAAGTATGTCAACATCCTCCAATTTTAAGACATCTGTGCAGTGACGATTTATATTTGTGCCCTTTCTTTTTCTCTTTCTGCCAATTCTTTTTTGCACTGCCATCTCTGGCTTGTACACACCATTGAAAGGGTGGGTACTTGTGGCATACCAATGTACATCAATAGCTGTAATCTCTTCATTTTAATTAATGACCTTTATAACCTTGGCAATCCAGAATGGATAGCCAAGTGGATCTTCATATGCTAACACTACTATCATGCAATCCTCCTTAAGATCTTGCACAAAACCCCTGTAAAGGTCTTCCATGGCTTCACGTTGTGCACATGATCTTCTAGAACCAATATAGATTTCTCTTTCCTCTACCTGTGGGGAATTAATAATAGCTTGAGGTTGTTGTTGTTCAACATTGTGTGTTTCCTGATGTTCATTTTCATTTGACATATTTTGTGGCAAAAAAAAAGGAGTCTTCAAAAGCGTATCCTCATTTATTGATATTGAAATCATATCACTTTGATTACTGAAAAAAGACTCCCACCAAACTGAATCAGCAACATCAAAGTACTCATATGTTTCTCTAATACATATTTTAATTTCCTATAGACATTCAGAATCATTTATGTCTCTCTTCTGCCTTCGTGCATTATGGAGTTCAGCAATCGACTATAATAACAATATCTTTGATGAAAATATTGGACGCTCCGGAATGAACTTTAAAAATGATAAACCTGATGCTGGTCCCCATTCTTCAACAGTTGAATACTTCTTGTCCCATATAAGTGCTATCCCATCAACTTTTTTGATACGAAATTGATGTTGGAAACTAATGTCGTTAAGTTGTTCAATGCATTTCTCCTCACCATGCGATCCAAAAATAAACCTTTGCATGTCAATAGTTTCTTCCAACACATGAAAAACAGGCTCTGGAATGTACAATTTCTTAATACATTCAATTAATGATGGCAGGCTCCCAACACCTTTCCTCCTCAATGTTACTGAAAAACGATTGAACATTTGATCAATATGATGATGAGTATGCCTAACAAGAAGGAAAGCAACCTTTATATTTTTAAAAATCCCCAATTCAACGAGCATGTTTAGATACCCAAAAAGAACTTGATTTTTGTTCTCACGACTTGTGTTGTCTAATTGTAAATACAAAAATTCAGGAAGAATCCCAGACCAATGAGTAACCACATCATGGATTATAGTTATGGTCAGATTTGCATCATTGCGAATATTTGGAGTTGTGAAGAAAACTCTTGGAAACATCTTCTCATTAAATACCATACAACCAACCAAGTGAAACTGAATGAAATTTTCCTCCTGTAATTTTTTTGGCTTGCGGACAAAATGTGGAAGAAGTGTTTTCTTTTGGTCCATACCATCAATTATCAATCCCAGATATTTATTTGGATGATCATAACACTTATTTCGATGTTTATACAACTTTTGTCTTTCACTTGTTTGCTAATTGCGATGGTCTTGAAGTTCTTTGACAACGGAATCTATACATAAAATAAAAGAAACATATGAATAGATATATTTTCATAGTTGATAAGTATCAAATTTTAAAAAGCAATGTTTTGAACACATACCTCTTTCTGCCCCTTGACATTTATCTCTTTTTTCTTTAAGAGAAGCACATGTGTTGCAAATCCCCATCCTTGTCTTCTTAGGAATACGAACATTGTTGAATTCATTTTTCCATATCCTTGTAAAATAAGAATATGTAATAAAATTACCAATTCCTTCAACAGCTTCTGCATAATCTTTGTATAACATGAATATTTCTTGTCTCGAGAAATTATCTGGAATATGTATTGTGTCTTTATTTGGCATACACTCTCCATGATTTGAAAATAAGTCTTTCATCCATGTCTTAGCAGTATTTGCAAACAGCCCCACCTCCCATTTATAACGTGCTTCTGAATAATATGTGGGATCCCTTTCCAATCTATCCTAGATTCTTGACAAACAACAATTACCAATTGAATGAAACATTTTGAACGCTTTTCTGCAAAGCAATATATTCCCAATATGATAATCATAACCTGCTAGTGTAGATTGCATGCAACCCACTAAATATGAATTTTGCATGCTTTTATTCATTGACATATATGTTTTCCTTTTCTCCAAAACAAAGTTGAAATCCATATTTTTCAAGAAATCCCTTCGACAACATTCACTTGAAATCAAATGAACGACAAAACTTCTTTTTGTGAGATATTTTGTCCTCGCCCTTGTATAACGGAAATGCTTTGGATTGATATGAAAAGGTCTACTCCTACTCCTAGTTGTAATATTTTCTTGCAACGGCTTCATCATTCTATCATCCTTTGTAAAAGTAGTTTCATCACCATTAGAAGGAATATTATCCCCACTATCATCATCCTCAACATAGTTAAGAATTTCATCAACATCATTTCCTGAAAAATTTTCTTTACCATCATCAGTTGAAGAAAACATTTCACAAGAATCATCGGCACTTTTGTAACCCCCACTCAAAATAAATTCTTCACCATCTTGACCCATGCTTTCGAATTCTTCCCTGGGAGGATTCAATTCTTCATCACCATGAGTGTCTTTGAAATGGTCACTTGGAGAAAATGGAATATTCAGATCTGTGCCTCCAAAATTATCATTTGCAAGAAACTCTTCATTCTCCCCTTCCTCAGTGGTGCTCTCATAATCCTTGGGATTAGGCATAAGTGGAAGCTTTGAATTTCTATTCACTAGAATTTCTTCATCCTGCCCCTCCCCTTCCTCACTCAAGCTCTCATAATCCTTAGGATTAGGAATAAGTGAATGCCTTGAATCTATATTTATTGGAAATTCTTCATTCTCCCCTTCATCAGTGGTTAAATTATAATCGTTATGATTACGATGAAGTGAAAATTTTAGCTTTGGAAATTCATCCCAGTCTTCATCAGTGGTGCTGGCATAATCCTTAGGATTAGGACGAAGTGGATATTTTGACGCTGCAAATTATTCATTCCCCTCTTCCTCAGTGGTGTTGACATAATCCTTAGGATTAGGACGAAGTGCATATTTTGACTCTGCAAATTCTTCATTCCCCTCTTCACCTATGGTGCTAACATAATCCTTAGGATTAAGACGAAGTGGAAATTTTGACTCTGGAATTTTTTCGTCCCCCTATTCATCAGTGGTGCTTGCATAATCCTTAGGATTAGGACAGAGTGGATATTTTGACGTTGTAAATTTTTCATTTCCCTCTTCATCAATGGTGCTCGCATAATCCTTAGGATTGGGATGAAGTGGATGTTTTGACTCTGAAACATTATCATTCCCCTCTTCATCAGTGGTGCTCGCATAATCCTTATGATTAGGACGAATTTGATATTTTGACTCTGGAAATTTTACATCCCCCTTTTCATTAGTAGTGCTAGCATACTCCTTAGGATTAGGACAGAGTGGATATTTTGACTCCACAGATTCTTCATTCCCCTCTTCATTTTTTGTTCTCGCATAATCCTTAGGATTAAGCTGAAGTGGATATTCTTCATCTTCCTCTTCATCAATGGTGTCCTCATAATCCTTGGGATTAGGAGGAAGTGAAACTTTTGACTCTGGAAATTTTTCATCATGCCCTTCATCACTGTTGCTTTCATAATTCTTAGGATTAAGAGTAAGTGGTATAACTGGCGCTCAATTTACAAAAAATTCATTTTGCTGCACCTCATCAATTTTTTTTCTGATCATCTTTAGGATAACGACCAAGTCAATTTTTTGACTCTCTATTCATGGTGAACGAACTCTCGTTATATTCATGACTCTGAATAGAGTTGTTGCGTGACGAAGATGTTGATGTTGTAGAAAGAAAAACTTTGCTATCAGAAGAAACCATGGCTTTCAACAAGAATAGGTTGAATTATACAAATTCCTCTCCCACTTGCAATATATAGCTTAAAGACTGAAAATTTCCCTCCAAATTTTCTGTCCAAAAAAATTCGCGAAAAAATTTCCCTCCAAAATTTCCCCCCAAAAAATTTCGCGAAAAACTTTCCCTCCAAAATTTTCATTTCAAATATTTGGTACAAATATTAGTCAAAAAATGTATTTAACATTTTTTTTAATAAACTGTTTATGTTGAAATATTTTACCAATATTTATATTCAAAATATCCACAAAATATTTCTATCATGGATGCCTTCCAAACTAAAATAATGTTTTTATTTCAATGATTTAACATTGACTAGATGTAAGTATTAACTATAATATTACTATAATACCTACATGCAAATATTAACTATTTTAACTATAATGACTACATGTAAATATTTCAAATTTTAAATTTTAAACTTACGTTATATTCATCTAAAATTTATTTCAAAATTTATTAATAAACTGTAGGTCTTTAAATATTTCACCATACTTTCTATTCAAAATATCCACAAAATATTTCTTTCATGCATGTTTTCGAAACTAAAATAATTTTCTTATTTGAATGGTTTAAGATTGACTACATGTAAATATTTACAAAAATAACAACATGTAAATATTAACTATGATAACTAAATGCAAATATTAACTATTTTATCTATAATATTAACTATAATTAACTACATGTAAGTATTTCATATTTTAATTTGTAATCTGAGATTATATTTGAATTATTCAACATTGAGTACATGTAAATATTAAATAAAATATTAACTATGATAACTACATGTAAATAATAAGTATTTCAACTATAGTATGAACTATAATAAACTAAATGTAGATATTTTAAATTTGAAATTTTAATCTCACATTCATTAAACAGTAAACCAATCAAACAATATTCGCTATTTAAAAGGAATGATTGTTTCTATTCATCACATCACATCAAGTTCTCTAGTATTTGTTAGAGCAAATTTCTGGAGGTGTCATACAGCATTGGTAACTTGAGGCATTGTATTGGCATTCGAGGCGTTTGTGTCACTATTGGTAATTTTGTGGAGGTGTTGTACCGTACTGGAGGCATTGTGTCGTTACCGTAATTTGTGGAGGCGTTTTTGTGTTGGCATTGGTGACAACAGCTTTTTGCATTTCAAAGGTTATTTTTCCTTCTATTCTATTAAATTAAAGACGATTTTTGGGGAAAATCGTTTTTCTATAGTTTCGTGTCCAAAACTACTTTTTAAAGGTTTTTAGGTTCAAAACCTAATTTTATATTTTTTTAAGAAGAAAATGCAAAAAGAACTAAATTTTTTAGGTTTTTAAGGACAAAAATTAGATTTTTTTTTTCTTTTTTTAAGACTTATAGGTTCATCTAGATAGAAAAATTCATAAACGTAATTATGCACATAAACAAAAAATATTATAAAATTTTTTTGTTTGTTTTTTTATTCGTGTAATGTCAAGTGATTTCATTATTTATTTATTTATTTTTGTTTTTATTTGAGAATTTTTTGATTTTATATTCTATTTTTTTTTTTTTTTTAAATCTAGTTTATTCTTTTTAATTCTTGTAAAATGTTTATAATTTTTTTTCTTTATTGTTTTGTTATATATATATATATATATATATATATATATATATATATATAGTATTGTGATATAGTTTTTTTTTTTAATTTATTGTATTTTTATATTAAAACAAATGTTTTTTTTTTTTTATTGATTATATTGTATTTTTTTTTAATTATATAATGTTTAGAAACCAGACATAATTTTTATTTAATAATTTTTATTTTTATTTCTTATTTTTTATTTTTTTTATTTTTTTATTTTTTAACATTTTTTTTATTATTAAATAATGTTTTAATAATTATATTATATAAATAAGAAATATTAAAAACGAAATTAAAAAAAAAAATTTAAAAACAAAATTAAAAAAAATAAATAAATAAATAAAGAAAAAGATTAAAAAAAATCAAGGTCAGGTTGATCATATCTCCCAGGCATCAAGGCTTCGTTAGCGATCACTGGGTGGCTCTAGCCAGCTCATGGCCTCGCCGGGTGGGGGCTGATGCTCGACCGGCCCTCGCCTCAAATAGTCAGACGCCGCTTGGCCGCTCGTGGCGTCGTCGCCGGCTCTCCGACGCCAATCGGCCCCCAAACAATGGGCCGTGGAGGCCGATCGCCGCCCCGTGGCACCACACAACTCGCTCCCATGCCCACTTGGACAAAGGAAACGACGCATGATTTTTTTTTAATTTTTTTTTAATTTTTAATTTTTTTTAATTTTTTTTTTAATTTTTTTTTTTAATTTGTTTTAATAACACATTTTTTAATTTTTAAATTTTTTATTTTGTTTTTTAAATTTATTCTTTTTTAATTTTATTTTAATTTTTTTTTTAATAATTTGTTTTAATAAAACCATTAAAAATTAATAGAAACATTATTATATATAAAAATAATAAAAAAATTGTTATATAATATAATAAAATCATTGTTATATAATAATTGTCAAAAATTTCAAAATATTAAAAAAAAAAAAAAAAAATCAAATCAATTAAATTATTAAACAACAATTTATGTTTTCTTTTTAAACATTATATATATATAAAAAAAAAAAAACAATACAATATAATAAATTAAAAAAAAGAAAAACATTTGTTTTAATATAACAATATAATAAATTAATTTTTAAAAAAAACTATATAACAATACAATTAAAAATATAAAATAAATATAATATTATAACATTTGCTATTAACATTTAAACATTTAAATTTTTTTTTTTTTTTTAAATTTAAGTATTAAAAAAACATTATAAAAAAATTAATTTTTTCTTTTATTTTGTTTAATTGCTTTTATTTTATTTTGTTTATTTTAATTTATTGCTTTTATTTTATTTTGTTTATTTTAATTTAATTACTATGTAATGTGAAATAGAAATTTGTAATTTTCAAATATATTGAAAGATTATATAAATTTATAAACTTTTATAATAATTTTTTATAATTTTAAGTTTATAATTTTTTATTTAATTGCTATGTAAAGTAAAATTAATTTTTCTTTTATTTTGTTTATTTTTATTCAATTGCTATATAATGTAAAATTAAATTAAAAATTTTAAAATATATTAAGAGATTATAAGTTTTTTTAATAAAATCATTGCCTTAAAAAAAAAAAAAAAAAAAAAAAATTAACATTTGTTATAAATAGTTAGTAATTTTTTTGTTTTTTTTTTTTTTAAATATTAAACAAAACTGCAAGTCCGAAAAATAATAGTTTATTTTTTTTTAAATTGTTTTATACAATTTAAACACATTTTTAAATTTTTTATAAATGTATTCAAAACATATTATATAGATATATATACATATTATTTATAATATTTTGTTTTTAAATGAAAATTTTTATAGTTAATTTTACTGCTTTAATTTCAAGCTATTTGGTTTTAGAAATAAATTTTGTTTATTAAATTTATTTTATTCGCAATATTTTTCCATTAACATATATATATATATATATATATATATATATATATATATATATATATATATATATATATATATATATATATATATATACATATATATATATATATATATATATATATATATATATATATATATTATCGTGAAATTTTTAATAAAAAAGATTTTGTGAATGTTTTTATTTAGGGCAATAGCTCCCGCATCTACAACTCGTAGTTCTACATAATTATGGATAAGCAACTCCGTATCTAAAGTTGCAATGGGACGCACTATGGACACTCGTTGACGCAATATGACATTGTTGCAATACATTAATAAAAGTCAAGCAAGTGGGGCACCAAGTTCATTAAAGCTTATTTCTCGATTGGAAGAACGCGAGGAAATAGATAAAACCGATTTCTCATAGTATCTTGAAGACAATGAAATGGAGGCTTCGATATACACATCTATCTATTTTGTGGTATGATTGACTTAAATGAGTCATATGATGTGATGGGCAGAGTACTTGTGACATATGTATGGTCTCGAATACAAACACTATTTATGTTCTTGCAAGGAAGGTTCAGAACATGAGAAGGTTAGATATCATCTATCAATCGTCATATGACACATGAAACATCTTCAAAATTTTCAAGAAATATCAAGAAACATTGCAAATAACATTGTAAGTATGCTTATTTTTATTTCCTCTATGCATTATTGTAAGGATGATTCAATTTTTTATAAATTATTAATCATTGACATGTTTTTTATTTTGTTTCATAGGATTTTGTTCTGTCTTTCAAACATGTTTGAAGGTATTTATATGTTGGTGCAAATGTTATGGATGTGATCAAAACTTTCCACAAAGACAAAGGAGAGGAAAGAGATCAAGAAAAGAGCACAACAGGATGACCGCAACAAAGACAAAGAGTGGATCAACCAAGAGTCACTAAGGTGGGTCAATCTAGTAAACTTAAACATGTTTCTTTTCAAGGTGCTCTAACATAAAACAAAAATTATGATAGAATTAGTGAGGAGGAGATTAGAACTGACAGGCAAAAGGAGAAAACATATCGACACCAAAAGAAAAATTGCCAAAGATGTTCTCTTTTACCTCATGAAGGAGAGTTTGTTTATAAAAAACCGATATGTTATCCAATAAGACTAGAAATCAAATATTGGTGAACCCGTAAAGGTCGTAGCAGGCTGTGTTGAAGAATAAATTGAAAGCTCACTAAAGCAGAGAAATCATAACACCAAAGCAGTTAGGAGGATGGCATTATTAAACTAAAACAAAATGCTATTCGACAAGAGTTGAGGAAGAATAAATTAATTCTTGGTGGCCAAACATTTGAGCTTAATGTTAACCAATTTTATGGCCGAGATGAAGGACAATCTCAATATCAAATTAGAAAGGCCCATCACCTACATGTACATAATTTGAAAACATTGTTCAGCAAAGTTCAATCTATATGCGCATGTGGTGGATTATGTGGTTCTTGTCGATCCATGTTAGGTTCTAACAAACAAGAGTTTATTGCCATTAAAAATGTTTTGATTATAAATATTATGTAATTAGAGGGAACCATTCGATAGAGGCTAAGAGACAATTGATTGCAGAATATCCCAATAACTATCTTTTTCAAATAGTGAAATGCATCATTTATGCTGGCTTAACAGAAATGGAATCAAAGTTATTGGCATGGGATCATAATGCAGATAATGAGTACAGAATGAAAATGACTTTCATCCAAAGGGTCAGATTTATTCATAATGAATTCATAGAAAAATGTGGTGGGGATAAGACACAAGTTAGTGTAGCATTTCGAAATGAATGTTTAATGGAAACAGGTTATCAAATTGATGAAAAAAAAGCAAAAGATGGAAAATTAAATAGAAATCTCTTTAGAGGCATAGATAACATTTTTCAGTTGGAATTTATAACTAGGGAGGTATGGGATTTGTTTGATGATATTTTTGATCGGTGGGAGAATATTTCCATAAAATATCAGAAGGTTAGAAAGAGTAAACCCATAATATGTACCAACAGTAAGGGGGGTCCTGAAATGAAGCAACTTCCAGAGGATATGACTATCACACCTTGGAGAACAATGCAAGGTGTGAAGGATGATAAATTATTAAAATCAGTATTAGCCCATGTGAAGTCGGGTGAATTATCAATGCAAGAAATATGTGTAGAATTTCAAAATTAAGTTTCTTGAATTATTTCTTGTTTTTCTTTCATTATAATTTTCTTTTAAATAAAACATAATGATGTTGGTAGAATTTGTTATACATGTCAATATATTAACGCTTTTAACTTGATTTATTCAGTCAGAAATTTTTTATGAAAATACAAGAACACATGGTTAAAATGTTGAATGAAGACAATTGGGATGATGTTGTACGCAACTACCCAGAAGCAAGTTCTACATCAACACTAAAAGAGTTTTATATTGCATTCAATAAGGTATGTTTATTTATAAATTCATTTTATTCATATTTAAACTATTTTTATTTTATTACTTATACACACACACACACACACACACACACACACACACACATATATATATATGTCATTAAAGATGTCAAAGAAGGATGGAAATGGAGTACCAGATACTTTCAAAAGATTTATTGAAAAAATTAAGATGGACAACATGAGAAGGAAGCGTCTTATGAATGTTGAACTTCATCCTACTCTTAATCATTACATTTGGAATGGGCTTGACAGTGTCCAATATCAAATAATACAAGGTGACTGTGAAGACATTGCATCACTAATACCTAAAAGGGAATATGGCCTAGTTATTGCAGATATTCCTCATGGTTTCAATTTCCCAGACATTGAATATGATAGAGAACCATATACTTATCAAGCTTTTAGTAAACTGGTTATGAGTTTTCAAGAAGTGACAACATCACCACTTTGGCGATTTGTGACATTTCATTCAGACACACAGTTTCCAATGTTATTAACAAGCTTCAAGGGTAAAGAAAACTCAAGGATGCAACTTACATGGTAAGACTTTGAAATTGTATGTTTGATTCCTCCTAAATTTTTTTATTCATGTAAAATTTAATTGAACTTTTACTATGTTATGTTACAGGAAAAAGTCAAATATTGTTTCTTCCGAAGATCATCCTATTATAAATGATTGTGAGTTTATCCATGTTGAATGTTGGACAAAAGACAATAGCTATAAGCATATTATTATGAATCGAGTAGATGGGAAGAGTCATAGTCAAGTATTGGTTTATGATGCAGTTGTAAGAAAACTAACATATGATGATAAAGACGCAAAAGGAGATATAGTTAACATTTATCAAAAACCACAAGCATTGATTAACTATCTTATAGATCTATGTTCAAATGAAGGAGAATGGGTTTTGGATTTATTCTCAGGTTCAGGTAAGTTTTATTATACAAATTTAAATTTAAATAGTCTTTTTTACTTTTTATGTCTCCATACTAATTTTCTTACTTATTTTTTTTGTGCTTGATGATTAGGTACAACACTAGCATGTTGCCTACTAAAAGGAAGAAATTGCATTGCCATTGAGAAAGACCCAGTTCAATGCAAATTTATTCAACAAATAATTAACGCTCTTAAATTCCTTCCAGATGCGAAGCAAGAAGTTGGTTTGAGGAAAGAAGATTTTAATGAATTACGTGTGGCAAAACAAAAAAGGAACCTCAACCACCATTATATGGAATGATTGGAAAGGGACACTTTGGAAGATTTTCTGACATGAAAGATCCATTAGAAGACGACAATGATAAAAATGAAGAAGAAAATGTTGTGGAAGAAGCAATCGATGTTGTTCTAGATGATGTTGAAGATGTATTAGTTGATATTGTTGATGATGTTTAAGTTATGCTTGCAAACAAAGCTTATTTTTTAGAACTATTAATCAGTTTTACTTGTAATGTTTAGGCTTTGATATTTTATGAGAACAACCCCTTTTTTTTTGCAAAAAACATGTGATTTCTATTATTTTTTGACATAAAATTCAATAAAAATGTTGTTTTCTTAAGTTTTTTTGTTAAGATTCTCCCAAAAAATTAGTTTATTTAACATGTTTTTTCCAACAAAAACTCCATAAAAGTGTATTTTTTGCATTGTATTTATATTGAAAATTTGTATTTTTTTGTCATATGGTTCAAAATACTGGTTTTTTAGCGACAATTTTTTTATGTGCATTGAAAAATTATTTAACAATACATAAACATGTAGAAAATATAAACTTTAAAATATTGACCCTCTTTCCATCTTTTATGTATGTGAAAAAGTGAAGATATCATTACAAGTTTTTATTTTAATTTTTTTTTTTTTTTTTTTTTTTAACACAAGTACATAAATGCACTTAAAAATAAACATCTCACAGAAGAAGAAGACATTAGAAAATCTATAGTGTCAAAATAAATCCTATAAGAAAACATTAGTGATGATACACCACCACTATTCAAAATTGACATTAAAAACATCACTTAAAAACAAAAACAAAAAAACAAAATGAAAAAAAAAAACTGAAAGTGCCAAAAACATGCTCAAATTTTTTTTTCTTGATTCTGCATCGCCACTTTCTCAAAATCAGGTGTTTTTCTTGATACTTCAAAAAGTAGGTAACAATGAGGTTACCTATTTCATCGGTAACATTGTTATAAGTGATAAATCAAAAATATTATCTGAGATGTTTATTTGAAAAGCCAAAAATTAATATTATTCAACTTTTATTTTCCTAAGGAAAAGAAAAAGAGAATAATATACAGGAATAAAAGAGGTTACCTCCTATGAAAAGTATTTCTTTAAAATATGCCCATTAACATGCAGAAAAATCTCTTTTTCCTTATAAATCTTGCAATAAAAATGTTGATGAGCCTATTTCTTCAATGTTTTGAAATGGACCTAACCATGGCCTTTGAAATTTGGTGTGTTTACCTTTTTCCTCATGTTCTATGTCCCATTTCAATACCATATTACCAATTTAGATGTTTTTTGGAGTAACAAAAGCTTAATCAAATGAAGATTTTACTATCTATTGATGATGTGCATGGCTATCTTTATCTTTTTCTCTTTCTTATTAAAGCTTAAGAATTTGAAATTGTATTACTTGTAAGGAAGAAGAAGGAGATTCATCAATAAATTGAACTAAGGCAAGAGAAGGAATAACTATATTGGTAGGAAGAAAAACTTATTTTCCATAAACAAGATTGAATGGAGAAGTTCCAATGGAAGCTTTCTGAGTTATTTGGTCTGCCCAAAGAGAAAATATTAATGGCTTATTCCAATTTTTTTGGTTTTGATAAAGAGTTCGTTTGATGATTCTAATAAGGTTTTATTTGTGGATTTTGCTAAACCATTTCATTGTGGATAACAATTTGCAGAATACTTAAGTTTAAAGCCTCTTTTGATCTCAAATTATATCATAGCAGCTCCTGAGAAATAAGATGCATTATCGAACTTTAAAGAAGTAGGTAAACCAAGCCTAGTTATGATAAATTGATCAATGAAATCAATAATATTCTCAGAGTTGGCTACCTTCAATGGAATTTCTTGCACCCATTTAGTAAAATAATTTGTAGCTATGAGAATATATTTATGTTGTTTGGAAGAATTAGGAATGATCTCACCGATTATATCTAATCCCCACTGTTCAAATAATTGTTCAATACTAACTGGTTGTAATGGGAAAGCTAGTTTCCTTTGTCTTTCAGATGCACTTTGACAAAATTTGCATTTTCTTGCATATTCATGAGCATATTTGAAAAGTGTAGGCCAATAGTAACCTACATGCAAGATTTTGTGTGTTGTTGTATTTCCTACAAAATGTCCTCTAGCTGGTCCATCATGGATTTCCTACAAGACTTTCTTTGCTTCAGTTTTCTCTAAGCATATTAATAGCACATAATCAAAGATTTTTCTAAAAAATACATCATTGATTATTTCATATTTCTTCACCTTTAATCTCAAAGCACTTTTTTATAACTGAGTTGGGTTGGGGCATATCTATTTTTCAAATAAAATTAGAGATCAGTGTATTGATATTGCACATTGTTAAGGATTACCTCTCATATTTTCACATTATTACCTGAATCTTCCTCTAATGATAAATGGGATACACTTTTTAGCATTCTACAAAAACCTTGACTTATAATAATTTTAGAGGGTCTAATTTCTACATCATATTCTTGTAAAGAAGTAACCCAGTTAGCCCTTTTCACTCCTAATTCTCTTTGCATCAATAATTGTATCACTGCAAAGAATGGAACTATTATTTTGGTGTGAGTTTTAAGGAGAAATGGTCTAAAATTCTTTGTAGCCTTAGAGACAACAAATGCTTGTTTCTAAATAGATGAATAATTTAGTTTCACGCCTTGCAAATTGGAACTGAAAAATTATATTAATGCTTCAATTTGTTGGTCGTTAAGCTATGTTAAAACAACAACATAAGATTTATCTGATGAGAAGGTATATAAAATAAAAGGATTAAGAAAATTGGGGGTGGTCAAGAATGGAGCATTGATAATGGATTGTTTGATTAAATCAAATGCTTCTCTTTCTTAATGTGGCCATTTAAAGACTGAGTTTTTCTTAATCATGGTTTGCAATGGTAAAACTATTTGCGAAAATTCAGGGACAAATATTTTTACAAAATTTATTTGTCTAAGAAATGATTGCGTAGTTTTCTTGTTATGAGGGAAAGGAATTATTTTAATCTCTTCAATTCTTCCACGATCAATATAGATGCCTCCTTTTGACACAATGAATCCTAAACCTTTTCCTTCATTTAAAGAAAAATATGACTTCTTTGGCTTCAATGAAATTCCATACTTTTTAAATCGCTCAAAGACTTGCTTTAGGTCATTCACATGATTCGTTTCTTCTCTAGAAAAGAGTGTAATGTAATCTAAATAAATAACCATTGATTTATTTATAAGTCCCCTAAAATTTTTGTCCATATCTCTCTGAAAAGTGGCACTTGCATTAATTAACCCAAATGGCATATTTTGATAGGCGTACATTACCCACATAGTCCTGAATGTAGTCTTGAGTCTGTCATATAGATGTATAAGGATTTGGTTATATCTTGAAAATCCATCTAGAAAAGACATAATTTCAGAACCAAATACTATTTGCAGTACTTGTTCCATGGTTGGTAATGGAAATTTTTCCTTTTGACATGCTTTGCTTAAATTCCTAAAATCAATACAAATCCTAATATCACCATTTTTCTTCCTGACATGAACCAAATTTGAAACCCATTTAGAATGTCTAACTGGAAAGATAATCTTTTCTTTGAGGAGTTTTTTCAGTTCTGTTTTGATTTGATTTTCAATATTGGGTTGAATTTTCCTCAACTTTTGTTGTATAGGTTTACTATCTGAAATCATAGGAATAGTGTGTTGAATCACAGAAGTGTCATATGTTTTAAGATTAGTGTAATACCAAGAAAAAAAAAATGTACATTCTTAATAACTTGAGGAATGATAATCTTTCATCAGAAGATAGACCAAGACCTAAATTGACATTTTGAGGTTTATCATTAGTTCGAATATTTAGTAACTCAAATCTTAAGGTAGAACTTTGAGTTTTTGAGTTAGTAAGTCTTTTAAGCCAATATTTTAGATCATATAGGTTTTCTAATTTGACAACTGGCTTAGGAATTGGATTTTGATCTTGCTCTTCCTATATCTGAATGTCATGTTCATTTTCATATAAAATTTGACTATCATAAGGTGCTTTAGATGTAAGGAAATCTACGATATCTGAATCATTATTAAATACTCTCCAATTGGTAATATTGTCACGAATAGATGGTCTAAAGATTAATTTAATGGAAAATCTGTCGGGACTAAATTCTTGAGATGGAATTAATTTCGATGCTACATTAGTCAATAATTTTCATTAGCATTCTGTATTTTAGGGATGGAAGGAATATTAAAGGCTAAGAAATGAATTTTCAATTCTTGGACTAATGATTGGTAATGCTTTAAATGTTCAGAATGACAATGAATAGTGTTTCTTACCTATTTAACAATGATTTCTGAATCTCCTAGGACTTTCAAAAATTTGATGTTGAGATCAATTTGTTTATACAAACCTTGGATTAATGCTTCGTATTTGGCTATATTATTTGTGAAATCGAATTCAAGTCTGCACGCTAACATGGTTTTTTCTCCTTCCGGGCTTATTAAAATATTGCCAGCTCCTGCACCATCTTCAAATTTAGAACCTTAAAAATAAAGAATAAAAAATAAAGAATTAACTACTGGTTTATCTATAAATTTTTTACATTTAGAAGTGTTTGTCTAGGAAAAATTATTGATTTGAGAGATAACTACATTATCGAAAAAGGGTGATGTTTGAGCTTTAAAATCTCTAAGAAATGATTATTCTGAGTAGTTTCCAATAATCACTAGTACAAAATGGCTAATTAATTACTAAAAAAACGACTAAAATTTAGATATAAATGACTATTTTTCAGTTGATGACTAATAGTAGTTAATTTAGAGTATCTTATAATGCAACCAACTTTTAGTCATTTTTAGCTTAGTCATTAATTGGTTATCTCAATTTTGTCATTCAGTAGTATATTTCGTCATTAATTTGGTCATTAATTTAGTAATTGCTTTGGTCATTAATTTATTCATTGATTTGGTCATTGATTTAATCATTGATTTGGTCATTAATTGTGACAATTAATGACCAAATATATAAAAAAATATATTATTGTATGATCACCTGAGCAAAGCAATTAATGACCAAATAAATATGACAAAAATGTTGGTCGTGTTATAAGATACTGTAAATTAGCTACTAATAGTCATATATATGCAAATTTTGGTCATCGTTTGAAATCAATTAATGACCAAAGGAAAATGACTAAATTTTTTTCGTGTTATACAATGTTGTAAAGTAGCTATTAATAGTCATATATATGCAAATTTTGGTCATCATTTGAAACAAATTAATGACCAAAGAAATATGACTAAATTTTGGTCGTGTTATAAGATGTTGTAAATTAGTGATAATTTATGTTTTTTTGGTAATTTCATATTCATTATATAAACAACTAATTTAGTAGTTTATATTCATTTCATTTACTTTCATTAACAAACTTTATAAAAGACTAATTTAGTCGTAATTTCATTTTATTTGAGTTCATCATTAATCAATATAAACTAATAATTTAGTAGTTTTAGATTGATTTTATGTGTTCATTATTAATCAACATAAGTTAATTAGTATGTGATGCAGCTTAAACTGCTTAAACCCGCACATTATATACAAAATTCATATATATATATATATATATATATATATATATATATATATATATATAAAATAATGAAGCCCAAGCTGTAACTACCCACTTTATGAGCATATAAAATGCATGTGTTCCAAAATAGTTGAAACACTTATGCGGAATTTACGTCCTTCATCACAATTATGTTTATTAACCATAATAAAAATACCCGCCTTGGCAATTCGTATTTATGAATTGACTTTGGCTAAAACCCCAAAGTGTAAACAAAATAAGTCTAGCCCACAACCTATTACAAACATACCTTTACACAACGATCTATCTACTTCACCATCATCCAGTGGAAATCGCATTTTAAACTACGTGACATTTAACAGTTTCGACATATGTAAAATAGGTGGTTTTTAACATGCTACATGGCTCCTCCAGAGGTTAATCCCACACATTATAAAGATACCATTTACCACTTTGACTTCATGTGAAAACTGTTTGCAGTTTTATCAAATCCCCTTTACGGTTCCATAGATAAGTTTGACTCATCAATTAACTGAGTTCGGTTTTCAAAACCATGTTATTCCGACATCAAAACAAATTACTCCTTTTTATAAAATAAATAAAACCTCTAATCTTCCAGTTTGAGAAAGCCCGCCATCGACCACAATCCAACACTGCTAGAAATATTTAAAGCATGAATAGACATGTGATAAAAAACTTTTCTAATTATATTCATCATGATAGAAAACTGATTCAAATAAAACCAATTTTTTTCCATTTATTCACTATGATTCGTCTTTTGTTTTCCATCTGGTTTATTTCTCATAGAAACCTCATTACTGAATTCAAATGAATTCACTTCTACAGGTCATCCAATTCCACAATTTTTCAATGAAAGTTCATTGACGATCAATCAGCCTTTCAAAAGGAATCTATTGAATTCTATGTGAATTCAATTCCTATCTCTGGTTCTCACCTTATGCACATTTTCTGATACATATGCCCATTTATAAATACCATATACGCATTTTATGCATATGGTTCCAAATCCGATCTCCAACTCTAAACAGTATTTTCAAAATATCGATTTGAAGGATCATTTCCTCTTTCGTGTCATCGATCTATTCTGTGTTCGATAACTAAGGCTTGATACATACAATTCCACAAAAGATTCAATTATAAATTGAATGTTCAACTTCTTAAAACACACAATCTCATAAATTGCTTGGATTTATTAAATAATCCTATAGCCGAAATATTCAATGACGGAAACACAATCTCCAACTATTTTCAAATTTGAATAGTCTGTTTATCCCATCTTTTTCAATATGAAATCTCTCTGATTTATTCATAAATCATACCTCAAAAATCAATGTACATTTATACAACATATGAATTTGGAATATACTATCTGTATTAACAATAAATATTTAAAAAGGAATTCTCTTCTGGCCTGATATTCAAATCAGTGGCCTCTTTTTTCCTCCTTCCCATAGGCTACAATCAAAATCCCCTGAGTATCTGATCCTGAATCTCTCTCCCTCTCTCCATGCCTTTGAGGCTTATAATTTATACAAATGGTTCTGAAACCAATTTTGGTCTAGATGCCCTATATTCTCAATCAAATCCTAAATATCCTCTAAATCCTAAAATCTCTCTTTTATCCCTAAGTATTCTCACAAATCCCCAGATTCATGAAACCAATTCAATTCAAGATTTACAATTAATTCTCAAATCTATCATATTCTCTTTTGAGAACATTTACAAAAAATACTGTCAATATTTAATTAATCCTATTTTAAAATATTAAAATCACTTAACTCCAAACAAATCATTTTAATTTGTTACATAAGAATCCAATTTCTTAGAAAATACAAGTCCCCCTATGTCTACTAAATTGCAAAGAAATTTTTGAGCCGGATGCTCCTGCATTAATATGGTTTTGTGACTAAATTAAAAAAATGTCATACAATGTGCATGTTCATCTAATATTAAAACATCAAATTTCATATGTTAAATACAATACTTAATAATATCAAGTGCAACTATAAATAATTTCAACCACATAAATTATATTCTATGAAATTTCAAGTATTACAATATGAGTTTCCAACTTAATATTGGTTAGACTACAATTTACACATGAAATATTCTTTCATCACTTCAAAACATTATCATTGTGTTTCCAATGCATTGTAGGTGAATTCACCAACTCTTAATACTATTGCAAAAATGTTTCCTATGTCGTAATATATTTTAATGTTGTCCTTGATGGAAACTCTATGGCAAAGGATGGAGTACATGACTTCCTAGAGAGGCTCTGCGGTCTATTAGAAGAATTGTGTAATGACAAGCAGAAGATTGGATAATTTTGATATTACAGGATATATATGCGGGTTTGTAAAGGCCAAGTCGCATATACACTCGAATAAGTACATTCCAAGTTGCGTAATCCTTTTGTGCTCCAAAAATTTTGATACCAAGTGGTATTACCATGGTATTAGCCCACAGTATTGAGAAATGTATTGTCTATTTGATTATGTCCAAGAATACCATCAGCAATTGTGTGGTTTTGGATCATGGTACTAGTAAAGGCAAAATCTATATAAGGAGAAGAAGATCATTGTGCAAAGTGTGCATATGTAAGGGTTGTTACTAAATATTTTCTCTGAGATATATCTGCATGAGATGAAATCTATTATTATTGAAAAATATGAAGTTATGATGCATACTTAGATAAAATTATGGTTCAATACCTCTAGATCTGAAAAGCCTATGTACCTGCATGACTTATTGAAGAAATGATTAGATCTATGATTTGGTGCATGCTTGCTGAAGTAAAGTGAAGAATTCCAGGTAAGTCCTATAGATCTGATACATCGTGCAAATTTCATATTTACAGATCTATACATTATTTCATCTTGTTGAAAGTGCGTATATACGCGGCTCTGTCTTAGCAAAAGCACATATGGTAGTTAGGGTTTTCTGAAGCTTATTGCAGAGGTTTTTATGTTATTCCTGCTATTTGTTTGATGTCTGTCAATGAAGTCTTCATGTAGATATAGGTTGTTTGAATACTATGTATGCTGCTAAGTTGATTATGTACAAATCTGATCAATGAGAGAATAAACATGGTTGATGGAGACTAACTGATGAAGGGATCTGCATTTCTAAAAGATATCTGATTGAAAAACTCATATTTGGATCTAAGACTGATTACATTCTGCAAAACAGTATTGACAGAGCTATATGCAGGTTGTTTTGAAGGAAAGTGTGTATCGACGTGGGTTCATTGAAGCAAAGTAGCATATGCATTTTAAGTTGATGAATGTTCAGGGTTGAGTTTGTATCTGCATATTTATTTTGAAGTCTGGGTTAATTCTGAGTTCTGGTTACAATGAGCTCACCGTTCTGGTTGAAGTAATGGGTAAAGTTAATGGTTGTTGATGTTTACGAAGATTTGTGTTGAAGCTGTGGGATCCAGTATGAAAATTAGTGAAATGTGGTCTACAATGGTTCTTAGGGTTGAAGCTTTCAGCATGGAAGTAGAAGCTTCCTTCTAGTAGAAGCTAGTGTTCTGATTAGGGGGTTGAAGCCCCCTTCCAATAGTGGCTGGTAAACAAGATTAGGGGGTTGTAGCTCCCTTCCAGTAGAAGCTGGAAAATGAGAGAAGGTTGTAGCTTTCTACAGGTAGATGCCTACGTACTGATATGAGTCTACATCAATGCAATATTGTAAATTGTTTTCCATATAGAGACGACAACAACAATGGTTTTCTCCTGAATTTGGTTTCCACCTTAAATATTCATGTTCTTGTGTGTTGCACTTGTGTGATGATCTATACTATTGTTCCTGCACATATTCACTGATTATCTAACAGATGCATGACTAGTAAACTGAGTTAATGATTGTTCTTGAAACATTTTTCTAATCTGTAAAATTATATCAGTATACAGTAGTTTCTTTTAGTATATGCGTGTGTATACGCGAGTTCGGTTCATCAAAGTTGCGTATGGATTTCTATAAATAAAAAGATAAAATATTTTCAGTAAGCTCTAAATATTGATTCACCCCCCCCCCCAGCCCCTAAGTAATTTTCACAACAATCAGTGTAAGAGAAGGTCCTTCTAAAGAAGCTTAATGATTAGAAGGAAATTTTAGCTAAGATGAGAAATCAAGATGGACAACATCTATCAAGCCTCCTTTATTCAATGAAAAAAAATTAATCTTCTGGAAGAAAAGGACAATATCCTATCTTCAGTCTCTTGGAGCAGATGTATGGGCTATAGTTGAAGGAGTTTATCAATATACAAAATCAATTCTAAAATACGCAACAGAAATAAAGAAATATGAAACCAATGTGAAGGCGGTCAATGCATTATTGGGAAGTCTGACTGAATCAAAATTTGTCAAAGTCATGCAATTGAATACATCAAAGGAGATATGGGACAAAATCATTCTAATCTATGAAGGTGATACCAAGTTAAAAAGTGCTAAACTCCAAACTCCAAGAATTCAATATGAAAATCTTAGGATGCATAATGAGGAAAGCATTGCCAGTTTATTTTGACGTCCAGATAATATTGTAAATCGCATGAGAAATCTGGGTGAAACCATAACTGACATACTTTGGTAGAAAAAGTTTTAAGATCTCTAACTCACAAATTCGAGTCAAAAGTGTCTGCTATTGAAGAGAAGCAGGATCTACTAACTCTTTCTATTGTTAAACTTCAGGGTATTTTGACTGCTTTTGAAATGAGAAAAGGAGGTCCATCTGAAGTCAAAGAAGTTGTCTTTAGAGCTACTGCAAAAGGAAAGATGTAGAAGAACAAGAAGGATCAGGATATGTTTCAAAAGAAGAAGAGATAAATTTTGTAAAGAAGCTACAACTTGGCAGTGGAAGGTTGAGAGGTAATCTTCCTTTTAAATGTTTTTCTTGTGGAAGAGTTGGTCATTGTGCTGCTAAGTGTCCCCGTAAAGAAAAACATGAAAAAGGAAAGGAAGTGGAAAAAAGTGTTTATGCAAAAGAGAGAGACTCATAAATTACAACGTCAATACATTCAACAATTTTTGAAGCCTTTTATTGTAACATTTATATGCTTTACTTCTTAAAGAATAGCCAAGAAATATTCCTTCGTCTGCTCTAGGTTCAAACTTACCAAGTTTTTCACCATTGTTCTTGATAAAACATTTGATTCCAAAAACTATAAAATGCTTTACAGTTGGAAGATTACCATACCAAAGCTCATAAGGATTTTTATCACTGTTTACACGAACATGAGCCTTGTTAAGAATATTTACTTCGATATGTGTTGCTTCTCCCAAAAAGGTATCAGGTGTTCTAAAATCATCAAGCATAGCACACACCATTTTTTGAGCTATTCTATTCATTCTTTCTTCCACGCCATTTTGTCGTGGGGTTCCAGCTACATAAAATTGTCTTTTTATGCCATGTTGTTCACAGAAATCAAAGAATTCATCTGAAATATATTCCCCTCCTCAGTCAGATCTAAGAAATTTAACTTTTAGATCTAATTCATTTTCAACGAGGGCTTTAAAGATCTGAAATTTTTCAAATGCTTCATCTTTGTGTTTTAGTAAACCAATCCAACACATTATAGAGATGTCATCAATAAAAAGAATATAGTATTTTTTCTCCATGGGGTGACTTTTTTCTCATAGGTCCACATAAGTCAATATGTATGAGTTCAAGAAGCTTACTTGCTAATCCTTCTATAGCATTGAATTGTTCTCTAGTTTTCTTACCTAATTGGCATGATTTGGAGATGGTACTTTCAGGAAAAGCGATGCTGGGAAGATCACGAACTGCTTTGAGTCTGCTAGATTTGTTGATTTGAGAGAAACTAAAATGCCCCAATATTCTGTGGCATAACTAATTTTCTGAAGATTTACCCAAGTGTTTATGCAAAAGATTGGGTCATTTTAGTTTCTCTCAAATCAGAAAATCTAGCAAACTCAAAGCGGTTTGTGATCTTCCCAGCATCACTCTACCTGAGAGTACCATATGAAAATCATGCCAATTCGGTAAGAAAACCAGAGTACAATTCAATGCCAAATAAGGATCAACAAGTAAGCCTCTTGAACTCATACATACTGACTTATGTGGACCTATGAGAAAAAAGTCACCCCGTGGAGAAAAATACTATATTCTTTTTATTGATGACTTCTCTAGAATGTGTTGGATTGGTTTACTAAAACACAAAGATGAAGCATTTGAAAATTTTCAGATCTTTAAAGCCTTGGTTCAAAATAAATTATATCTAAAAATCAAATTTCTTAGATCTGACCGAGGAGGGGAATATATATCAGATGAATTCCTTGATTTCTATGAACAACATGGCATAAAAAGATAGTTTTCAGTAGCTATAACCCCACAACAAAATGGCGTGGGAGAAATAATGAATAGAATAGTTCAACTAATGGCTCGTGCTATGCTTGATGATTCTGGAACACCTGATACCTTTTGGGGAGAAGCAACAGATACCGCAGTACATATTCTTAACAAGTCTCATGCTCATGTAAACAGTGATAAAACTCCTTATGAGCTCTGGTATGGTAATCTTCCAACTGTAAAGCATTTTAGATTTTTTGGAAGTAAATGTTTTATCAAGAAAAATGATGAAAAACTTGGTAAGTTTGAACCTAGAGCAGATGAAGGAATATTTCTTGGTTATTCTTCAAGAATTAAAGCATATAAATGTTACAATAAAAGGCTTTGGAAAATTGTTGAATGTATTAATGTTTTAATTGATGAGTCTCTCTCAGCCCCTAAAAGGGAAATAAAAACAACAAATGAAGATGATGATGTTATATATTTTCCCTCATCAAATAGCAACAATATAGAAAATGAACCCAATGAAGCTCTAGAAGAAGATCTATCTGAAAAGGCTCCATCTAGGTATGTTCAAAAGAATCATCTAGAGTCTCAAATTTTGGGAGAAAAAGGATCAGGTGGCAAAACAAGAAGAACTCTTGTAGGATCTCCTAGCTATCTAGCATTTTTATCCACTATTGAGCCACAGAATGTAAATCAAGCTAGCAAAGATGAATGTTAGATTGAAGCCATGAATGAAGAACTTGATTAGATTGAAAATAATCACACTTGGGAATTACTTCCAAGACCTCATGATAAAAATGTTATTGGAACAAAATGGATATTCAAAAACAAGTTAAATGAAAATGGAGATGTTATTAAAAACAAAGCTAGAATTGTTTGTAAAGGGTATGCTGAACAAGAAGGTATAGAATTTGAAGAAACATTTTCTCCTGTAGCTAGACTTGAATCCATAAGAATGTTTCTTGCCTTTTCAAGCTTTGAACAATTCAAATTTTATCAAATGGATGTTAAATCTGCTTTCCTCAATGGTGATCTAGAAGAAGAAATTTATATAGAACAACCAAAATGATTCATTTTGGGAAATGATGAAATTTTTTTTTGCAAACTTTAAAAAGCTTTATATGGTCTCAAACAAGCTCTAAGGGCATGGTACTATCTTCTTGACAAATATCTTCATCAACAAGGTTTTTCAAAGGAATCTGCTGATAGTAACTTATACACAAAAATTGAGAATGATAAACTATGGATTGTAGTTGTATATGTTGATGACATCACTTTTGGAAGTAATGAAGAATCCATGAGTCATAAATTTGATTCTGTTATGTAGCAATAATTTGAAATGTCTTTACTTGGGGAACTAACATTTTTTCTTTGTTTACAAGTGCAATAAGCAACATATGGTATATTTTATCTCAAGAATAATATCTTAAGCAAATTCTGAAGAAGTATGGGATGGAAGACTACAAACCTGTGAGTACGCCAATGGTAACTGAGTGTAGCCTCAGTTATGATGATGATTCTCCCATGGTGAATCAACCAAAATATAGATCCATGATTGGAAGTCTACTTTATCTAATTGAGATAAGACATGACATTATGCATGCAGTTAAGATTTTTGGCCGATTCCAAGCTAATCCAAAAGAGTCACACCTTCAGCCTATAAAAATAATATTGAAATATTTACAAGGGACTCAAGAATTTGGTCTATGGTATTCAAAGAATACAGATCTCACTCTTCATGCTTACACAGATGTGGATTGGGCTAGAAATATTGATGATCGAAAAAGCACTAGTGGTGGTGCATTATTTATGGGGCCCCAATTAGTATCTTGGTTCAGCAAGAAAAAAATCTCTATTGTCTTAACCATAGAGGAAGTAGAATATGTGGCTACAACATCATGTTGCACACAACTTCTATGGATGTTGCAGAATTTACAAGACATTCAAATCAAATGTTCACCTCCCATTTCCATCTTATGTGATAATACAAGTTCCATTAGTATCTAAAAGAATCTTGTTATTAATTCCAAGGCCAAGCACATTCCTATCAAGTATCACTTCCTACGTGAACAAGTGCTTGAACAAAAGGTTAAATTGGAGTATGTTCCCTCCAAAGAACAAGTTGCTGATATATTACTAAACCTCTTCCCAGGGAAGCATTCGAATATCTCAGATAGGAACTAGGATTTGTCTCTCCCTCTTTGATCAAGTCGAATTAAATTTAGAAGATTAAATTTCGGTACATAGGTTCTATAAAGGCGAATCGCGTATATACGCAAGTTACTGTGCATAAAACCGCGTATGCATTTTTGTTAACATAATTTCTCTGGGTCAACATTCAAAACAGATATGGGGTTGTTGGGTAATCTCTGTCTTGATTCAATATTCATCTTTCTGTATCATTCTCTGATATTTATCACCTTGAGTAAGTTTCTTTGATGAATTGGTTGTTGAAGATTTTCAGGATGAACAAGCTCAGGGGGAGCACATGCCTTGTTGAAAAAGATGCATTGTTGGCATCCTGATTGATTTCTGTTATGATCTCCTGCATGATATTCTTCAAGTAATATATGTAATTTGATGAAAAGGTCATGTTGAGACCAATGATGTAAAATTGTTATATTTAGCCATGTAAGGACTTGTTCCATTTGCTAAACCCACTTGGTTGGGTAGTTGAGTCTACTATGTAATTCCACTTGGATGGATCATAGATTTAAGTATGAGTCCTTGGTGATAGAGGTTATTGAGTCATGTAATATATTGAAAATATGTTTGAAGACTCAGCCTGAACTCAGGGGGAGCATGGTAAATACAGTGTACATCATATCTACAAAGCTCCTTTTTGATCTGAACTTTTCCCTTGATGTCAAAGGGAGAGAGTATTTTGGTGTTTGAATAATGGTTATGATTAATGTATTTATCCGTTGTGGTGATCAAACACCATCATGGTTGCCATCAAGTCCAAAGGGGGATATCATTGGCAAAATGTTTCCTATGTCCTAATATATTGTAATGTTGTCCTTGATGGAAACTCTTTTGCAAAGGATGGAGTACATGACTTCCTAGAGAGGCTCTGCAGTCTATTAAAAGAATTGTGTAATGACTAGTAGAAGATTGGATAATTTTGATATTACAGGATATATATGCAGGTTTGTAAAGACCAAGTCGTGTATACATGTGGATAAGTACGTTCCAAGTCGCATATGCCTTTTGCACTCCAAAAATTTTGATACCAAGGGGTATTACCATGGTATTAGCCCACAGTATTGAGTGTTGTATTGTATATTTGATTCCATCCAAGAATACCATCAATAGTTGTGTGGTTTTGACTCATGGTATTTGTAAATGCTAAATCTATATAAGGAGAAGAAGATCATAGTGTAGAGTGTGCATATGTAAGGGTTGTTACTAAATTTTTTCTCTGAGATATATCTTCATGAGATGAACTCTGTTCTTATTGAAAAATATGAAGTTATGATGCACCCTTGGATAAAATGATGGTTCAAGATCTCTAGATCTGAAATGCCTATGTACCTACATGACTTATTGAAGAAATGATTAGATCTATGATCTGGCACATGCTTGTTGAAGTAAAGTGAAGAATTCTGGGTAAGTACTGTAGATCATATACATTCTGTAAATTTCGTATTTACAGATCTATACGCTATTTCATCATGTTGAAAGTGTGTATATACACGGATATGTCTTAGAAAAAGCACGTATGGCAGTTAGGGTTTTCTAAAGCTTATTGCAGAGGTTTTCCTATTATTCCCGCTATTTTTCTATTGTCTGTCAATGAATTCTTTTTGTAGATCTGGGTTGTTTGAATACTATGTATGATGATAAGTTGATTATGTAGAAATATGACCAATGAGAGAATAAACATGGTTGATGGAGACTAATTGATGAAGGGATCTGCATCTCTAAAATATATCTGACTGAAAAACTCAGATCTAGATCTGAGACTGATTGCATTCTGCAAAATAGTATTCACAGAGCTATATACAGGTTGGTGTGAAGGAAAGCGCGTATACACATGGGTTCAGTGAAGCGAAGTAGCATATCCATTTTAAGGTGATGAATGTTCAGGGTTGAGTTTGCATCTGCATATTTATTCTGAATTCTAGGTTAATTCTGAGTTCGGGTTACAGTGATCTCACTGTTCTGGTTGAAGTCATGGGTAAAGTTAATGGTTTTTTATCTTTATGAAGAGTTGTGTTGAAGCTGTGGGATCCAGTATGAAAATTAATGAAAAATGTTCTATAGTGGTTCTGAGGGTTGAAGCCTTCACCATGGAAGTAGAAGCTTCCTACCAATAGAAGCTGGTAAACGAGATTAGGAGGTTGTAGCTCCTTTCTAGTGGAAACTAGAAAATGAGAGAAGGTTTTAGCCTTCTGCAGGTAGATGCCTGCGTAATGATATAAGTCTGCATCAATACAATATTGTAAACAGTTTTTCATATAATAAATATTGAATACAAACACGAAAATAGCGGTGGTTTTCTCCCAAATTGGGTTTCCTCCTTAAATATTGGTTTTCTTGTGTGTTTCACTTGTGTGATGGTTTATTGTTGTTCCTGCACATATTCACGGATTATCTAACGGATGCATGACTGGTAAACTGAGTTAAAGATTGTTCCTGAAATTTTTTTCTAATCTGTAAAATTATATAAGTATATGCTAGTTTATTTTACTATATGCACGTGTATACATGAGTTGGGTTCACCAAAGCCACGTATGGAATTTTGTAAAGAAAAAGCTAAAATATTTTTAGTAAGCTCTAAATACTGATTCACCCCCCCCCCCCTCTCATTATTTTTCCCAAAAAATACTAATCATTAGTCTCTATATGTGAGTCTCATGTGAGATATTGTCTTGAAGGGTTTCACTATATTGATTCTCTTATCTCTCTCTCTTTCTGCATTTGTTGCTCCAGTGTTATTGTTCTCCTCTTTTTTCAATTTCTACTTTTGACCATCTAAAACTGAGTTCCTCTTCTGAAATGAAAGAAGTTATAATGAAAATTATAAGACATGAAATACAACGAACACTGAAATATAAAATAAAGTATACTATAAATGATTTATATAACATATACCTCAACATCGTCTATGCCAATGCCATTTTTCCCTAGAAAAGCAAGAAAGTTGAACTAGTTTTCTCGAGTTGGGCGATAGTGGCCACTATGTGACAAGATGACTTGTATAAATGAAACACATAAAGCATCACCATAAAAAAAGAAACATCTTGGGAACTTAATAACAATCATGTGAGCTAAGCTACGATCTAAAAATATCAAGTTTTAGATATCTTGTGAAAACAAATGGAAAGAAAAAGACAACATATAATAAATAATGTATGGCAACTAGCTAGAAAATTACATGATAGAAGAAAAAAATTCTCCTAGGGTTCCCATACATGTGGGTGGGTAACATGCCCCAATATGCATGATCTTTATTGTCCAGGGGAAATAAACCTCCTACTCACACATAATGATTGATAGTTGCATCTTGACCTTGGCTCTCCTTTGTGAGTAAAAAAATTAAAAATAAGTCCATCATTAACTAATTGTACTGCATATTATCATTTTCACATGTTATCTCCACATACCTACCAAATATGTCATACATTCCAAAAAAATTGGAATTTTGGAATTGTTTCTAAAAATATGTCATTTAGACCCCCTTCCAATGTATCTAACCAAATGTACCCACTTCATTTTCTTCTTTCATATTCATTTACATCTAAAAAGTATTCGTTTCAAAAACAAATACAACCCAAATATCTCTAGATCCTAATGCTCATCCATATTTTCCATAAACCATAAGAATTAATACTCTCTTATCGTCAACATTGTACAACAATGAAGCTACGTAAAACACTCAATCAATCGGTATAAATTCCAAATATAATGAGAAAAGGAGCAGTGCATCATTTTCTACCATGTGTTCTACCAAATAAAACTTTAAAAATACTATAGGAAAGCTTTCTTCTTTACAATACATTTTAGGAAGAATACATGGATATTCACTTCCTTATATTCTATTTTAAGAAATCCATTTTCATTCCAATGTTGAAGTACCTCCTCATAAAGAGATATACCATTTCAAGATTCCACATATATCATAGAAATTCAGGATGATACTTCCAAAAACAAGAAAATTAATTAGACATAGACAAATCACATACTTCTGACAAGAAAAGGTATGAAAAGTATTGGTTATCTTGCACAGATCAAAAAGTTTCATTGTTTTGTGTGCAAATCCTATAGTCAATATGCACTCATTGAATGAATTGAACGCAATACAATTAAAATGAATAACTAGGAATACACTTTATGAGAAAAAACCAAAATAATACCTCAACCCAAAACAAAACTCATACTACAATATAAGCAATAAAATAAGCCTTATTGATATGTGCATGAATTGAAAGAGCAATGAGAACAATCACAGAAAAAGGAAATTGTGAGGGAAAATCAAATTATACACTCTATATTATATTAGGTATGTACAAGAGTATAAAATTGGTGGACAAGATTATTTTCTGAGTTAGGAGAGATGATATTTTACCCACCTCATTGTAATAAGCTTACATATATAATAAATATTGAACCAAGTCAACTAGGCCTAAGTCTCATCACTCAACTAAGTTACTAAAATTACACCATCAAAGAATAGCCTAGCCTCAAAAGCAAGCTTTGATACAAAGAAAAAAATGGGTTATTATGAGTATCGGCACCACTTTTTGTCTGCCTCCTACACTTTGCTTGAATGGTCTTTATAAATTTCTGATTCAATCTAATTCAACACCTTATAAGTTATATCTTTTTTTATGTGTTGTATATTTCTCTTATGTTAGAATCTAGCTTTTATACAAAAATGGAAAATATTTCCTGGACAATAAACCTCGAAACTTAGTATGATTTGCCCAAATCTTGCATGATAACACAGTTAAAAGACAAATTGTTGAGTTTTTTTGAGTTAATGAATAAATTATTAAACCTTTTACCCTTTTCTATGTATCACCAAAATCAAAACAGAAGGCATGTTACATCTTTGTAACAAGATATCGTATTAACCCCAACTCTATAATTAATTGTAGTTGAATCCTTAGGCCACCTAATATATATCACATAGAGTGGACAAGGTTTAATCAAAGGCACTCCCCTGCCTAAACAAGGAACTAGGCAGACAATTAATGGGCTTTTGCATATGATTCCTCACATTCTAGAGGAACATGAATGTGTGGAAAATATGATGGAATTCCTTCAATCCTACCTTCAAATCCCTAGATGGATGCTTAAGATTTTATTCTCCAGTAAAGTCTTCTCCTCTCCAACAACAAAAGAAACAAATAATTCACCAAGCTTATAATAGCATGGTTGTTTTCAAATCTAGACATCCAAGGCCACATGAAGGACATGATGATATCTATGAAAAAATTACATGTGATTTTGAATCTTTCAAATTCTCCAAAAGTTCAAAAAGTTCTATTTGTTTCAAAATTGTGGCCTCTAGTTCCTAAAGGTGTGAAAAGTCAGAATAAATTAGCCTTGCAGTAAATAACTAAAATAGACAAAGTTTTAATAACAAATGAAAATTTGAACAGGTTCAAACTTACTTTATTTGTCTCTTTCAACTCAGTTTCCAAGTGCTTAATATGGTTTACAAAATCATTCAACATTTTTTGTTTATTTTTCAGGTGGAATCTGGGGAGGTTTTACACTTAGCTGACTATCAATTTATTTAGTGTTTTTAAGGTGCTCCAACAGTCAAGGCATAATATCATTTTCAAAAATATCTTGCTTGGGCATATGATCTCATTTCTCCTTGGGTGTTGAATCCAAATCCCCCCTCAGATTGGTAGAGCACTCTTCTATATTTGAAAATTTTCACCTCTCTACATCAACATCAATGACATGGGAAAATGCTAGACACTTCGAAAGAAAAGTCACCAATACTGCCCTTATCCAACTAAACAAACTTTCTTGATGATATTTATTCTCAACCTTGAACAACAAGGTTTCTAGAAAATAAGAAAAATAATAACATAGATTATATATTAACAAAATATTCCATTGGGAAGGTATGATAAATCATTTATTCTTACCGAAAAGGAAAATAATGCCACTTATAAGTTAATGGTGACTACTGATAAAACCGAACCCTATATTTCTTGATAATAATTTGAAATTTTGAAGAAAGAATTTCCGAAATGTGCTAATAATCTGTCAATTTATATAGATGTACAAAACGTTAAGAGGCTCATTATCCAATTAGGATCAATGATGAAAGAGTTACCAAAGTAAGAAATGGTTAAAATAAAAAGATATATTCTGAAACACTCCAATAAGATTTTGGAAGATGGAATAGAGGAACTGCCAACATTTGAAAGAGAAGTTGGACTTAATGAATTAAATGATAACTCATGTTTCTACTGTTGTTATAGCCAAAGTAAATTTAGACACATTATTATAGACGAAGAAGTAGTGGTATTCAATAAAAATAAACATTCTCAAGGTAATGGAAGGAAGAAAGAAAAATAGTGCTAGAATGTGCCCCTAGTATTATTTTTTTTAAATCAAAATCCTTCAAGTCCAAAGTGGGTGGTTATTGATATAGGTACATGTCACCAAGGTATATTAAATCCACGTGGAATACTTTATAGATCCATCCATTTGTTCATGCACATATTTCTCATTCTTCTGAAAGCAAGAGTAATTTTGCCAACCTCTCTTCGTAGGTTTGAAAAAAAAACAACAAAGCAATAGTGAAGGCCATTGATTAAAAAAGACAGAAACAAAGTGTGTCATGTTTTCAAAAGTCTGTATTATTTGAATATTTGTGGCAAGAAAAATGAGATTCACCTATAGGATATTATTTCACTTATTGGTTATTATTTGAAGAGTATAATTTTAATAAGAACTTTTTGAATTAAACTATAATGAGGTTCACCTATGGAATTATTTTAACCAAATATGGCATTCAACTCTAGCATGGGTTCCCTGTGAAATTTTTCCAAACCATATGAGACACAATCAAGGAAGACTTAGTACTAGTAGTAAATGAATCAAGAAGGTCCAACATGGTGGTTCAAGCCTTAAACACCACCTTTCTAAATTCCAGCCTAAACAAGGATGAAATTGAAAAAATTTCAAAATTCAGACCAATTACATTCTACAACACAACATATAAAATCAACACATAAATTATAAATAAGTTACATGAAACATAGAAATGTGGGAACACCTAGAAAAGTGGGCCCCCCAAAAATGGGCACATGAGGAAAATGCAGTATATAAAAAAATACAAAAAATATAGATATATAGTTTTTTTTTTAATCAATGTACATGAAACTGTGTTGGTGAAAATATCATCAAGGCTCTTGGAAAGAAAAATAGTGTAAATATCGATTTTTTTCCAAACATCACAAAATATTAGAAAAACTTAAAAAACAAAATGAGCAAAAAGAATCCCAGAAAGTGATGCCACAACCCATGGGCAGGCGATATTTTTTATTTCCATGTGATAATATCGTGATAATATCACAATTTAAATGTCATGACATTTACGAGCAATAATATCGGCTAGTGGAAAAACAAAAATTTCACAATATGAGTAGCATTGTATTAAATAACTTGATATATTACAAGAAAACAATAATGATTCACAAATGATACTTTAGCAACCCATGTATATATTAACTGTCATAGAAGTTTTCCTAATGAAAAATCTCATAAGTTTGTTGGTCTTGACCAATCCCCTATAGTCATACATGATAGAATCCAGTTGAAATGCTACAATCGTGCAAAAATTAAAATCCTAAAAATTGTTAAGTCCACTTAAATTCCTATGAGATATGAACTACTTTCTCCATATGACATCCAATAAGGTTGTAGCCACTCTCTAATGCCTTGAAAGAATGAATCATTATGTTAAACATTTCCGTAAAAGGATAGAAAAGGTAAATAAAGTTGAGTTTGGAGAATGTCAACTTTTAATATAACCATCAATTTTGAAGGTGACAAACTCCTAAAATCTCAATCTCTTATCCCTTATCCTTGTGGGCCTAGACACATCAAAAAAGGTGCTCAAAATGTCACTAAAAATGGTGAAAATACATTGGAAACACCATACAATATGGATGGTGGCATTTCTAAGACGTTTCACATGCATTTTTACATTTTGAGGCGTTTTGGATAATAGGACATGACCAAACTAGGCATTTCCTACAAAACTTGGAATTACAATTAACATACTCAAAAATATACTTCCCAAACGTGTATCTCACAAGAAATCATGTTCTATCAAAGACAAAAAAATACTGGACTAAATAGTTATAGCTCAAGAACTAGTCATTTTCCCCACATTAGCACATGATGCAGCAAGTTAATCAAATTAAATATCGCCAAAATTTTAGACCAAATTAATTTTTGTGTATGTTAAAATATTCCTACAATTGTTTGGCTATGATTATATCCTCTTCAAGTTTATTCTAAAAGTAACAAGGGAATCAAATATGGAGGAAACCTGAGACCTTATCCCTTTATTCTTGTGGCGTGAACCTCAACTAGATCTATCTTGAAGTCCATAACATCCCAATGTTTCACAAATATTAAAGTGGTTGCCTCTACTGACCCTATCTCACACCATCGGTCACATATGGCACTTTTCTTATAGGTTTATCCACACTAAAAAAATGAAAAACTTTTAGTGGAATTGCAAATGAGTACCAAAATTCCTCAATCCAAGTCACCAATGATTTTTTGAATTTTCTTCCATATATCCCCACTTTTATAATAGAAAATATACCTCATAATTTCACTTCAAAAGAGGTCAAATAAAAATTACTTACCCTGGCCACTCCCTCATTAATTGAGGTCATAAAACTAGGAACTAGTTAAAGGTCATCAATAAACTAAAAGGAAACCTCCATTCAGGTACCACAGATGGCTTCCTAAGGGAAAGACATTCCTAATTAAGACAATCATGCAAGCATTTCCAGTGTAAAATTGCTCACTAGTCCTTTCCCCATAGACAACAATATGCGATATTATCAATGCTTTAGGATGGTATGAACACAAGGAGAAAGGGCATGGCTTAGATTTGGGAATATCAATACATCTCTGAAAGCCAACTATAGTTGAGATGTTGTCAAGAGAAAAGGACTATGGGTTACAATGCTCTAAAAAATATAAATTTCCAACCTTCACCCTAATGATAAAGGAAGACGTCAACAAGCACAAAAGGTAAAAAATTGTGGAACAAACTGAAATATGCCTCCAAATAAATAT
Source organism: Pinus albicaulis (assembly GCA_034641835.2). NCBI lineage: Eukaryota > Viridiplantae > Streptophyta > Pinopsida > Pinales > Pinaceae > Pinus > Pinus albicaulis. Next base: position 724,493,053 of record CM076578.1, on the reverse strand, counting down.
ATCGCCAACTACTTTGCAAAGGAAAAGCAATGTAGCATGTTTCTAGGAATATTCAATGGCTTAAGGAACTCTCTTGCAAATATTAAACACCGAAGACAAGCGAAGAGATGGATAATAGAAAAGAATCATAAAAAATGGTGATACTTAGCTAGAATAATACATCCAACCATAGAAATCACCAATAACTACAATTGTGGAACAAAGAAACAAAATAAAAAAACATCTTACCATACACAGTTCAGAACGGTGTTTTCTAGTTTGGTAGAAAAACACAACCCAACAAAAATGGATAAAGAGGAATATTAATAGAAAATAACTATACAAAATGGTGATACTTAGCTGGGATAATAAATCCCACCATAGAAATCACCAATAACTACAATTTTGGAGAAAAGAAACAAAATAAAATCCACCTTACCATACACAGTTCAAAAGGGTTTTTCTAGTTTGGTAGCAAAACACAACCCAACAAAAAAGGATAAATCAAAAGAGACAGTAGGATTTTGACCCAAAAAGCCATGTTCCTTTACATGGTACCCAAACAAAAATTCCTACACAGGAGTATCTAAGCAAAAAGAGAAGTATACATTAGCATGTGCCTTGTGAATAGATGAGAAACAAAACAGTATGCCAATACTTCTCACTTATTATCTTTCCAAACTGGGAAAATATTTAGGGAAGAGAAATATAAAAAGCCAATCGGTGCAAATCCAGATATATCACTTAGAAAAATTTGCACGAAATCTTGACAAAGTTTGCTGAAAAGTTGAAGCACAAACACTCGAACACTGGCAAAAGGATCATATACCCCAAGATAGATATTGCAATAAATTTCCACACTACACTTGAAGAGCCTCAACCCTCTTTGCAACACCAAGAAGGGACAATATAGACCCAATTTTTCCCTTGTCATTTACATGCACAAAAATATTAGAATCCTACAAACCTAATTTGTAAACAAAGTGATTAATTAATGAATAAGAACGAACAGAATCTATGTATCACATGTTAGGGTTTCTCAGGGTGGCATTAACAATGTATCCTCTGTGGAGAAGAGAAGATTCTTGATGAGCCATTATCCGACATACCGTCCTGCTCTGTAATAAAAACCTTCATGCCCTCTTTACCTGCGTGGATTTGCATATTTATGCACAAAACGTTACACAATCAATATGATATTGATATGTAAGTTGCAAAATAACCCCCCTTAAAATAAAGGGACTCACTTGATCTAAGGTCCTTAGATATTTGGAAAATCCAACACTTATATTCCCACTCAAATCCCTAACTTACACATATCGGGTGACTCGCTTCGCTCAACGAAATCTCGCCCTCAACCTATGTTATAAATAGCAGACTTTTATAAACAAAACCACACAATATGAGATTGGTGAGCAGCGGGTGAAATAGAAGAAATAGAAAGGGAAACCAATGACAAATGACTTGCAGAAGCACACCATTTGAGTACAACTTAAATATTCAATTTTGGGTTTCGTGAATAATCTGAAATCTAATAAATAGATTGAGTGAGTTCAACAAAAATCTATTCCAATAACTGATTTCTTCTCGACACATTTGGTCACATCAACCCCTCACCTCATTTCAACGTATTTCGTTATCACTAAGCACGTTTTGGTGGAGTCTTGGGTTAAAAAATACTTGAATTAAATTTTAGCCTCAGTCTCTCTGCAAGACGAGAAAGGTACACAGAGAGGCCCAATTTTTTATTAGTTTGAGCTAAAAATAATAATTAATTTGATAATGAGCAATAAATGTACGGGGTTGTATATGCAATAGTCGAAATATACAACCCTCGCTCATTTACTTTACTGGCAAGCTAGTTATTTGTTGCCCTCACTTCGGATCTATTGAAACATTTATAGTTGTTGAGCTTCTTAAATAATGGAATAATATACTATTTCATTAACTATCGTCACCAATAGAAGGAAGTCTCAACGCCCCGCTGACGGATTGATTGGAGCGTGTGTCATATAAATTCAATTTTGGTAAATCAGTTCACTACGTGGTTTGCAGCACTGCAACTTCAACATTTCTAAAGTAGGAACATGAGACATATCTTTGTTCTGCTCAGAGTCATTATATCGAAACATTTAAAATTGTATTATTTAGCAGAAAAATCATTGGTAATGTATAGAACCACTAAAATATTATAATAGAATAAATCTATGCCAACTCTCGTAACATGAGGAGTGCCAAACTCTTCTTTCCTTATTTTTTTTCACAGGTAGTGGAGCATAATGGAGACACACAATACATTTTGTTCAGGGGAGTCACAATGTTTATACCAATATTATATAAAACAAAATTCAGCCGTTATACCTATAACCTGGACCATACCTCAAACTTCAAAGTGCAATGTATGTACCTCTAATGTGTATATCTCTTTTATGAAAGTGATATATACTTAGTGTGTATATCTTCTTGGAATGATTTCTTCATCACCATCATGAGGGCGTTACTGCAATGGCAGAATGTGGGGGAGCTCGCGAACTTCTAGCAATTGACTGGACTTGACGCCGTGAAACTGATCGCTTTGATTGTCAAAGCTGCCACCACTGTGCAGATGCATAAAAAGAACTGTCGCCAGTTTGCACAACACCTAAAGCTGATAGGGAACTTGCTGGACCAACTGAAAATAACGGAGTTGAAAAAATATCCTGAAATTAGAGAGCCTCTGGAGCAGCTGGAAAATACTCCGAGAAGGTCATGCGTTCTAGTGGAGAGTTGCCAGAATAGGAGCTATCTGTATTTGCTTCCAGTGGGATGGACTATTGTGAACCAATTCACTTTTTGAGGAGAGTGTTCATATTGTGTATCGCTCCGATGGGAAGGCAACAGGGGATGCCTTTCTTGAGTTTGAAAGCGCAAAGGATTCCAAGGCCGCCATGAGAAAAGACAGGATGAATATTGGGAGCAGGTATGTGGACTTGTTTGTCTCGACACTGGATGATAAGGCTTTTGTAGCATGCAAATCAAACGATTAAAACTTTTGACAAAATTACTGAGAGTTGCTTGATTTTTTTTATTGGCAGTATTGGGCTAAAAACGACTTCACTAAAATTTTAACCGGATCCACACGAAGTAGAATACAAGTTATCTTCCGAAATATTTACCATTTTCGCAGACCTATCATTAGCAGGATATCAATACTTACATCATCCTCCACTGAAAGAGGTTCACGAGTTTTTTCGAGGAGCCACTGGCATAAAAGTTTCTTTTGAATCTGGGTCCATTATTGAGTCCATTTCTGAATTCGCTCCCGGAGGCTCTGGGATAAAACTAGCTCCATCTGCTCGAGTTCCTTGGTTAATTTAGAACGCTCCAAGAAGAAATTTAGTTCGTTACTGCAGTGAATTACCCTTTTCGAGCTTCGATCTCGACGCTGAATCCACACATTCGATTCATGGGGAGGTTTGTCATGGCGATTGCGTGGACCTTGTTCCATCTTGAACCCACCTCGAATTCATCGCATGTACTAAGCCCTGTTCTCATCCCTCGGAGCCATGAGATCCTTGATCCCGATCCTCCTTCTGTCGGTTCTTTTGATGTGATTGAAAATCCTCAGATGAGAATCTCGCCACCTCATGAATCATAGTTTCACTTCCTCCTCACGGGACAGTGAGCCCTCCTCGAAATTGAGTCTTCTTCCTGTGCAGTGCCCTAACACATAATCTTTCTACTACCTTCCCTAACCTTATGAAACCTAATAAATTCAGAGCTAAACATCAAAGGAGCTAAATGATCTCTGTGCAAACACTGTTTTTTTATTTGTTTTGAGTTGGATTTAGTTAAAATTTTATTGGCGGGAATTTTTATTTTTATTTTTTTTCTTGAACAATTGGATTTTCAATAATTAAATTTTTTTATATTAAAAAAATAAAAATATTTGATCAATTAAAAATCATTTTAAATTACAGCTTAATAAATTTAGAGGTAAACATCAAAAGAGTTAAATTATCTGGTTAACTTTTTAGCTCAAACACTAGTGTTTTTTTATTTGTTTTGGGGTGCGTTTAAATTCAGAGCTAAACATCAAAAGAGATAAATTATCTAGTTAACTTTTTAGGGAAAACACTAGTGTTTTTTATTTGTTTTGAGTTGGGTTTAGTTAAAATTTTATGGGGGAATTTAATTTTCATTTTTTTAAGAATATTTGGATTTTCAATAGTTAATCCATTTTTTTATATTAAAAAATTAAAAATATTTAATGAATTAAGAATAATTTTAGATGTTGTTTCCAAATTAAAAGTAATTTTAATATATATCAAGAAAATCAAAATGAAAATAATGACAGAAAGGAAAACACTTTAGATATTATTTTTAATAGATGTTGAAGCAGCTATCTTCGTATGAGTGTTGTTGCCTTCTATATTGTTAGATTGGCTATGGCAACACTACTTATTAGTGGCAACTCTTCTAGGTTCTATTCCGACACGTATTACAGGTTTTTGTGATGCATCGTCTTTTGGATAGACCAATGGAAATAATTGCAAGCTCTAGTCTCATTTGTGCAAGAGGTTCACATACATTTCATAACAAGTATCAATGTTGTTTATTCCCCCAAGTTTCCTATTCACTCATCCAATGGGTTTGTGTTTCCCCTCAGTGTTCACTCTGTTTTCTCCAAAGGGATTTGTTTCAAATCTTCAAAAAAAATGTTTTTAATCTGGTCTTGGTGAAATAAGGATGGTGTAGTTTGGACATGTATTACGAGTTGTGCATTCTCTCCTTTAAATCCTATTTATTTCATGTTCCTAGTGCTCATTCCTAGAAAATCAGGGCACTCAAATTGAGGGAGTCACTTACCTATTCATGGCATCATGATGGGTTACAAATTATCACCTTTTTGGCAATTGAAGGGAATACATTTGTTTTTGTCCACTTGCATGGAGGGAACATTAATGAAGTATTTACACCACATTCTCTCGTTATTCCTAGCATGCAAGAGGGTATATCAATTGGAGATTTACAATATTTATCTAAGCTTGAAGAATTTCACCCTAGTAGAAAATATGCCTTTGGAGTCATATGTGTTATTCCTATCTTCATCTATAATTATGTGACTGGTCTTTGATATTCAGTGAAGACCTTCACAAGTTGTAATTATATTACCTAGGATAAAATTTCTCTTAATAAACTCCAGTTGATCAAGAAAAATGGTTCATGCTTCCATATTCTTGATTATAAGACACATTAAAAAGTGTGATAGGCCGATAATTTCTCACTATGTTTATCTTGTTGTCTATCTTGAAACTTGTGTAGTTTATCTTGTTGTTGAATTGAGACACCTTGTATGTGTCTCAAACAATTTATTTGTCACAATATACTCAAAATTATGGCACATTTCTTCAATAGATGTGTGAATATTCAGCGGGAAAATTTTCGTCCAATTACCATTATGGAAAAATCATATAGGAACAAACAGTGATATGATGTAAATGAAAAAACAATCCCAAAACTTCCTCTCAAAGAAACAACACGGTTTTACGGAGGCTACAAGGTATATGAGATTGGAAAGCATCCAATATTGTCAAATCCATGCTTTTCTAAAAAAAATATTGATGACTAAGAAGCCACAGAAATATTGTTGATGCTAGTTGGCCCCCAACCGCTTGGACTAGAATTATAACACCTATAGATTAGTCATAGACACATTTAGCAAATTCAGGCATAGCTCAAGAGAATGAGCTTTGTTGTTATAAATAACACTCCTATATCTCAACGAGACATTTTGAGTGGATTGATGAACAACGTGTAACAAAGATGGATTTGATGTTTCAATTGCTTTATCCATGATCTTCAAGCTTGTTAGAACATCACTCGGAAGCTCTATCTAGATTTTCAAGAATATTCTCATGTTCTGACTACTCTTCTGCCACTAAGTTTACCTCCAACATCATTGCACAAGAAATTAATGTCCAATGTGCTAGTAGTTTCTACAGTTTCTATTCTTACAAAGATGAATGGTCATAGTTGAGCTATTTCTGATTTGAATAAAATTAAAACATAAAAATAAGATAATATAATCATTATATATCATTTGGAGAATTTAACTTGTCCTAATTATATTTTTTTTCCAAGATCTCATGAGTATGCTAGAATATATCTCAATCATTGCCAACTTCTTTGCAAATCCCATATTGGAAAAAATGTTTGATGTGACTAAGGATAGGTATAAATTAAAATTCATGGTTCTCTTCTAGTTTTAAATGTGATTATTAGACGAGGAAACATATTCCAGTAGATATAGGGGCTTTGGGCCTATCATATAACTTCAATGGACTTATGATTATAGCACAAGTCTTGATATAGATCACTAAACACTAGCCATCCTGATATAGTCCTTTAAGCCTTCTAGAAAATTGTAGTAAGGTTGAAATAGAGAATCACACATGTTGTTTTGACTAGGGATGTATTTTAGAAAGATTTGGTTGGACTGTACTAATTTTGCAATTTTTTTGTTCGTGGTGGAAATCGACAGCTATAGACATAGTAAATGGAACTTGAAGTAATTAGAGCATGACTCTATTAGGTGAAAATAGAGTTCCATCTATTTTTTGTCTTGAAAATAGTGTTAAAACAACCGCTAGGAAGCCTGAAATAGAAATAGTCCAGACTCCATAGTGCAACCATCCAATACCTTGGATTGACAGCTACAAGATGGTCAGTAGCATCAATTTTTAAGACTCTTTCATCCTCTTGCAAGGCAATTGTTCCCTGATTCGAATATTTTCTATTCCTAATTGTTTCCTTTGTTATCTTTAGAATTTCATCACTTTTATCATGATTTACATTGTCATAAGACTATGTTTTCTCCAATGGTATTTTGACTTTTTCCTCTGCATATAATCTCACCATATCTGGTTGTTATTTTTAAGATGTGAAAAAAGGACAATAATGGTAGAAAGGACAACAATTTAGATATTATTTTCAATAGATGTTGAAGTAGCCATCTTCGTGCCAGTGTTTCTGCATTCTCCATATTGTTAGATGGACTATGACAACACTACTTGTTATTGGCATCTTGTCTCGGTGTTATTCCAATAGGTATTACAAGTTTTTGCGATGCATCATCTTTTGGACAAACCAATGGAAATAATTGTAAGCTCACCTCTAATCCATGCAAGAGATTCAGACACGTTTCATAACAAGAATCAATGTTAATTCTTTCCGAGGTTTCCTATTCACTCACCTAATGGGTTTATGTTTCCCCTCAGTGGCCACTATATTTTCTCCAATGGGATTTGTTTCAAATCTTTAAAACATTATTTTTTAAAAGCTGGTGCAGTTTGGTCATGTTTTAAGTCAACACTGGATAGAAAAAGGAAGCTTAGTCGAATAGTTGGGTAAATGGATTAGAGTGAAAAACAAGCAGAGAACACCCATCCATTGAAAGAACTGTTCTGTTCCATGACTTAATATTCTATATAAACTAGAGTGAAAAACATCACCCTTTTTAAAACTATGGGTAAACATTGAGATCAGGGTTGGGTTATTGGGACCCCGCTTATTGATTGATATTAGTTACTGCAAGATCACTCACTCACCTGTATGAGGATAATCGACGAGGAATACCATATCATTCATGAGGTCAAAAATTTAGGCATTTAGAGCTAGAGAGAGGGGAATCCCACACAGATAGAATCTCCCGGGATAGATACATACTAAGAGTGAGGAAGGGGAAAGCACCTACCAAATATTTTGTTTATGGTGATAACCCCGACCAAATTGGGACCTAGCATCAATGTTAGTTGATGATCTGGATCCACCCATTGAAGAATCATAGGCATCAGTGTTAGATACAAATCCAGTTCCAAGCCAAGTGAAATCATCCAAGTGAATCTTCTTATCTTCTAATTCTTATGGTTTATTTTATCTCGGGGATTAAAATATTAATATTAATATTTATGATTTTAATTATTATTCAAATATAAAACCACAATATATTTATAATTAAATTTCTTATAATATAATTAAAAATGAATAAAATATAAATATTTATAATTACTATTTTAATAAATTCAATAAAATATAAATATTGATATTTACTATTTTAATATATTAATTAAAGTTTGTATCTGAATTAACAAAGGTTCATACACTCTCCAATGGGAGTGAGGTTTGAGAAATACATGGAAGGTGTGTTGCATGAGTAAATACAAGTGGAGTGAGGATAAGGGAGTGTCACGCCCTTGAGTTAGTGGTGGAGGTGCGCCTCGGTGCGAGACAGACGCCCAACTCGGGTATGTGCGACAGCGATGTGTGATGGGCGCACCATATTGGTGAGCGCCCACCTTGGGCGCATTGTGTAGCAGCGGGTGTAGTGCATTTTGGCAGACGCGACGAGCGGCAACATCGGATGGGTGTCTTCTCCATAATGGGTGGATGATTCAAAGACATTGAGAGAAGTTGTGTTGGTGAGCGTGTTAGGTGATATGGGAGCACTGTGTAATGGTTGGGAGAGCTGGGCGCGATAGGGAACGAGCGACCAATCAACTGACCCGAGCGACCCATCGATGGAGAAAGTCTTATGTGATGGAGAGCGCGAGCATTGGAAGTTTATATGGAGAGACTAAGTCATAATTATGGTTGGTCCGATGTGTTATCACTATTGGAGGGGACGATAGTTCATAATTGTGTTCAGGTCGACGTGATGGTGGGCAGGTCGACTCATGCAAAGTCATGACCTGGGGTTGAACGGGTTTGCACGACACACATATATATATAAGGCGTGGTGGGAGTTCATAAAATCATTAATTCAATGTTCAACCAAGTTCAAATTCGGGCTACACGGGGTTGAAATGAAGGACTAGAGAAAAGGGTTGAGGGAGCGTTGAAGGAATACAAACAAGACTTGTGCAGAATGGTTCGAGTGGAGTCAGGTTGCAGGTCATGTAGACCACGTTCCTGCACTGTTGCACCAAAGGAATAAAATATATGTAGGAACAAGTGCAGGGTGAGTCGAGTGATTTTGCAGGGCGTGTTCAGAACATTCAAGCCGAGTGACATGTTTTCTAGGGTGTGTTCTGAACAACGAGCAGAGTCGAGTGATTCAAGGTGCACGTTTAGAAAAAGGAGTTTAGAAGTGTCGAGGAGGTAAGGGTATGGGAAGACTCATGTAGCAGGTCACCCATTTGACCCAAGTTGCATGGTAGTAGGTTGACTTGGGAAAACAAGTGTAGGGAGTGACCTCGGTGACTTCAATTGCACACATTTTGGTAGGACTTCAAAAAATCGTATTTTGAATTTAAATTTGGTTTGTTCATCAGACTTGGATTTTCTTGAGAGGTGTTTGTCCTTGCGGCGACCTCTAGGGAGGAAGCATAAGAGTTGTAGGAAAGTTTACTTAGGGAGTGGCTAATTGTGTGTACTTCTTGTCTTGAGAATTTGTTGGTGCAATGTGTTAAAACGGACCTTGCTGCTGAGTTTCTTAGCCATTGACTATGTCTGGGTCGAGGATAGGAAAGTTAAGGGATGCGAGCTCACCCATTTCCATTTTTCTTGGCTTTTGGTGAGCCCGTTTTTTTGTGCTACAAGAGGAAGTTGGAATCTGCAGTCTAGGAAAACCCTAAAGGGTGGTGGTGGAAAAATATAGTTTCTTTTCCCAATTTCGTGCCCTTCAGCATGGGGGTGATGGTGTCTAGTTGATTGGTTTGTGGTCTTTGTATAGATAGTTTCGATTTTGGTCACTGCCCTGCGAGAATTTATGCTCAGACATCAACTACTTTGTCATTATTTATTGTTCAATTGCCTGTGTTGGTTTAATGGTGGGTGGTGGTATTTGGTTTTTCTAGTGGTGGTGGTCTTTATCTGGTAATAAGAGTTGGATTTTTCCTCTCTATGGGGGTGGGTGATGAAATTTGGAATCTTTCCTGGAGATGGTTGTTTTCTTTGGGGGGGGCTCATCTCTGTAATCTCCGCGCGGTGGGGCTCCTCTACCTTGGTGAATTATGAAGCCCCCAGTGCGGTGTGGGAATTCTCCCTCCCTTGTCGTCCATGGCCCTATGGGGGTGGTAGACTCATCAATAATCATGGCGGCTCCAGTACGCTGAGGTGACAAGACTATGAGGTGTGTGTAGCTCGCTAGTGTCGGTGCATGTGGGGGCCATAGAGGAGGTAACCGGGGGCTAGGATGGGTTGGGTTCCAGGGTTGAAAAGAAGAGTCATCGAGGTAGATTAAGAGTCCATGGTGGCAAGGGGAATCGTGGCTATGATTGCTCTGAGGTAAATGGGGGGCAGGGTATCCAACATTAATGTTTCTTGGAGAACTGTCATCGAGCACTTATCAACAACCTAATAGAAAGAGTGGACACAATTGAGAGAATTTTAACATTGCAGATGGAATCATAGAATCTTGTAGTGAAATATAACACTTCCATATCAAAGTTGCAATTTTCCATTTATGGCGTTACATAATTAAAAATTACTTCCATAAATGACTAATTGATATACTTGTCGTACTAGTGAAATTTTTATTCTTGGAATATAATAGTCATTTAAATTAACCATTATTAATATTTTCACTTATTATCTAGTCATTATTTTAATCCTCAACTAAATTAGTCATTTAAGCTAGTCACTTTTAGTTTAGTCACTTATTATCTAGTCATGCATTTTATCCTTGGACTAAATTAGTCATTTAAGTTACTCGCTTTTAGTTAAGTCACTTATTATCTAGTCGTATATTAGTCATTTACGTTATTCATTTTTATTTTAGTCACTTAAAATTGCTCAAATTTAGTAGTAATTCACTTGAAATAATAGTGGTGACTAACCTTTTTAGTCACCTGGTCATTAATTTCATCATTCTTTACTAGTGAATATTATTATTGAATGCTACTAGTTCATTTATTCCTTAAAGATCAGTGACTGTATGTTAGATGAACTTTTCACGTTCTACCTGGATTTGATTTGGATTTCCGTTGTGTGGTAGCCATATATGTGACCAGTCTGTTGCAAAATATCCATGAAGTTTTTCAGACAAGTCTCTGCTTAACACTAAACAATGAAACTCACGAATATCGGCCACCAATTTATCGATTATTTGAGAAACCTGACGGTTTGATGAAAATCTGATAGAAACACAATTTATTTCTCCTACAACCTCAACTTTAGTTCTATCAAGTTGTACTATATGAACATGAGAACTCTGAGGAGTTATGTTCAACTTAGCCCAAAATGATTTTGGCATTATATTAGAGGAAGCCCCTGAATCTATTAAACAGTTATGGACATTTTTATTATATATCTCTTAGGTTAAAAGAAATGGAGGATCATGATAGATGGATCGATCACCTATAATAATCAAATTTGTAGCATCTATTTTAGTTGAAGGATAAGGCGGTTTACCCATTTGATTGCAACTTGGACTACTACTGGAGTAGGTAAGTGTTGTGCAACCAGCTCCAAAAATAGAAGAAAAGAAATATCAACACCATAGAAATACGCCACTTCGAGGGGGAAACCTCCAATACATTGCATAAATGAAAAATTCTTGGATGATACAATTTACTAAACATCCTTTCTATATATAGGAGTCCATGGGGCCATAATGTAATCATATTGGGCCACAATATAATCCTAGTTGACCTAAAAATAATAATTTAAGGGCACAATAATAACAAAATGGGGGTTACAAGGGTACAATAATAACAATAAGCAGGTTACACTAACAACAATAAGGGAATATACTAGTAATATAGGGACCTAACATGCCCCTCTCCTTAAAAAAAGTGTTGTCTCTAACGTTATAGTTTCTGGAAAGCCTGCATAAAATTCTGTCCTCCCATGTAGAATTTGCAAGTTCTTCAACTTGGATGAGGAGACTTTGAATCGCCCATCATTTCCTCCAGAGTCACGAGTTCTTGTTTCCCATGATCGCGAGGTTCCAATAGGTGTTTTTTTTCCTTCCTCATCAAGTTCTGGCAATATTGTTTGAACTGGAAGATTTTCTCCTATAACCTTCTTTAAGCATGAAACATGGAAAACTGGATGTACTCGCGAAGAAGCAGGAAGCTCCAATTTGTATGCGATAGTACCAATCTTTTGCAACACCTTGTAAGGACCATAGTACTTTGGCGATAATTTATTATCCTTCTTAGCTTGCTTGAGGGACATTTGTTTATATGGTTGTAGCCGTAAAAATACCCAATCTCCTGTATCAAAACTTCTCTCGCTGCGATGTTGATCTGCCTGTTGTTTCATTCGATTTTGTGCCAAATTCAGGTTATCCTTTAAGAGTTGGAGAACTTCTTGCTGATGCTCGATGTGATCTTCCACTGCTTGAACCTTCAAATTTTCCCTTCAAGATGATGTGATGGATGGTGGATGATATCCATAAAGTGCCATAAATGGGGTCATTTTTGCTGCAGTATGGAAGGAAGTGTTATACCACCATTCAGTGTGAGGTAACCACTTGACCCATTATGTTTGTTTATCAGATACAAAGCAACGAAGATATCCTTCCAAACATTTATTTACTATCTCAGTTTTACCATCAGATTGAGGATGATAAGATGAGCTATGAGCTAATTGAGTACCGAAACATGAAAATAACTCCGTCCAAAAATTTCCAATAAAAATGGGATATTTTTCGCTCACAATAACCCTTGGGCTTCCATGTAGATTTTGAATTCTGTCCATAAATGTAGTAGCAACTGTACTTGCTTTAAATGGATGAGATAATGCACAAAAGTGTGCATACTTGGTAAGTCTATCAACTACTACCATGATGACACTCTTTCCTTCGGACTTAGGTAAACCTGTGATAAAATCCATTGAAATATCCTCCCAACGTTGACTTGGAATGGATAAAGGTTGTAGAAGTTCCGGGGTCTTAATTGTCTCAACTTTATTCTGCTGGCAAACCAAACATTCCGCCACAAACTTTTGAATATCAGATTTAAGGCCATCCCAAAAAAATTCTTTCTTCACCCTGTGGTAAGTTTTTAAAAATCCTGAGTGTCCTCCTAAAGGAGAAGTGTGCAATTCCAGAAGAATATTTTGTTTTAGCTGGGAATTCTTACAAAGATATAAGCGATCTTTGTACCATAAGGAATCATTTTTCCAACTAAATGTATCAGATGTACTAGGATCTTGCTGCAACTTTCGAATGAGTGTCCATACATCTTTTTCCTTCTTCCATTCATCTCTTGCTTCAGTTATCCAATCTGGTTGGATAATAGAAATGGCACAAAGCAATGCTTCCACCTCTTCATTCTTTCTTGAGAGTGCATCTGCAACAACATTAAGTTTTCCTTTTTTGTAGATTATTTCAAAGTCATAACCCAACATCTTTGTGACCCATTTTTGCTGCTCTTCTGAAGATAGTCTTTGTTCCAAAAAGTGTTTTAGACTATCATGATCAATTTTTACCTTGAAGTGTCTTCCCATTAGGTAAGTTCTCCATTTCTTTAGTGCATGCAGTATTGCTAACATTTCCTTCTCATAAATAGGTTTCTATAAATACTTTCCTTTGATTGGACGACTTTCAAAAGCAATGGGTCTTCCTTCCTGCATTAAAACTGCACCAATTCCATTTCCTGAGGCATCACATTCCACAACAAAGGTTTTTGTGAAGTCTGGCGTAGCTAAGACCGGTGCTTGGCACATTGCCTCTTTAAGATGTTCAAAGGCCTTAGTTGCTTCAGGAGTCCATGAAAATGCATCTTTCTTCAATAACGTTGTTAGAGGTGCTGCTATTCTCCCATAATTCTTAACAAACTTGCGATAATACCCTGTTAACCCGAGAAATCCTCGCAACTTCTTTATGGTTGTGGGGACTTTCCATTCCTTAATGGCTTTAATTTTATTAGGGTCTACCTTAACACCCTCGTGAGATACAATATGACCCAGATATTCCACCTCTTGTACTCCAAAGAAACATTTGGATGTTTTTGCATATAATTGTTTCTCCTGCAATAGTTTGAGCACCCCGTCAACATGTTCAACATGATCCTTCCAAGACCTGCTGTAGATTAGTATATCATCAAAAAATACTAGCACAAATTTTCTAAGGAAGGGTTTGAAAATGAATTCATCAACCCTTGAAATGTAGAAGGTGCATTGGTAAGGCCAAAAGGCATGACCAAAAATTCATAATGACCCTCATGAGTTCGAAATGCTATTTTTGGAATATCTTCAGTCTTCATTCTAATTTGATGATATCCCGAACGAAGATCCAACTTGGTAAAATAAATTGCTCCATGTAATTCATCCAATAATTCATCAATCACAGGAATGGGAAATTTATCTTTAATGGTGAGCTTATTGAGCTCCCTATAATCCGGACACATTCGCCATGATCCATCCTTCTTGTGTACCAATACTACAAGAGCAGAGAAAGAACTTTGAATAGGTTGAATTATACCTGCCTCTAACATTTCTGCAATCATACGTTCAATTTCGCTCTTTTGGACATAAGGATATCTATAAGGCCTGATGTTTGGAGGAACACTTCTTGGAATCAAATGAATAGCATGATCATGATCACGAATAGGTGGGAGTCCTTTAGGAGTTTCAAACACCTTGGAATCATTGTCCAAGACTTTTTGGAGATCTGCAGAAATAGATGATTTTGATGTTGGAACTTCTAGTGAGCATAATTGTGTAATTACACCTCATTGTTCTTTCTTTAGAAGCTTTGTCATGACATTAGAGCTTATTATCCTTCTCGGCTTCCCCGCAATACCCCGTAATTCGACTTCATTTCCTTTTGAAAAAAAATTCAAGAAAATTTTTTGAAAATTAAAAGCTATCGTCCCCAAAGATTGTAACCATTGTACTCCTAGTACAACATCAGCACCTCCCATAGGAATGGAAAGAATTGGAATATTCAATACATATTCCCCCATGGTTAGCTTGATATTATGTAATTTTCCAGAGCAATTTATAGTTCCTCCATTTGCAACCATCACGTGATATTTTGGTGCTGGGTATAGGAAACAATTTAATTCCTTGGCTACCTTACAATGAACAAAATTATGGGTGCTACCTGAATCAATCAACACTATTACCCTTTTATTATTGATATGTCCTTCTATCTTGAGATTTTGAGGAGTGGTAATTCCTCCTAGTGATTACACAATATGGTCGGATTCATTTCTTCCTCTTCTAGGGCTGGTTCCTGGTGTATATCCTCTTCTTGTTCATTTTCTTCTTCCTCTTCACAATCTATGTAAAATAATTTCTTCTCAGCACATTTATGTCCTTTAGTGTATTTGCTATCACGACTGTAGAAAAGCCCTTTTGCTCTTTTTTCTTCCAATTTTTGTGGTGTCAACCTTGTAGGTTGTGGAAATATAGGCATAACAACACTTCCTTCTTTATAGAATTGAGTGTTAGGATTCCTTGTCGCTATAATTTTACATTAAAATGTTCTTGCCAACCTGAATTCCTTCTCCAATGAATCCAGTTCCAAAACGCGAACTTCATGTTGGATGTTGTCCTTTAAAGTGCCTATGAAGAGATCAATCCTGTGTTCCTATGGAATATCAGTTACCCTTATATTCAATTTTTAGAAGTCCTCAATGTGTTGCCCCACTAAACCCTTTTGTTTGAGATTTATCAATTGGCTAAAGAAGGTGTTGCTCTTTGTATCCTCGTAATGTGCTATCATTTCCTCCGTACAAATTGACCAAGTGACAATTTTTTTGCGGAAGCAAAGCCATCAATACCATACAAATGTATTTTGTTCTAAATGTAAAGTTGGAATGTGTACCTTTTGTGTGTTTTGCACGTTATGGAGATCAAAATATTGCTCCATCTGTAGTATCCATGTTATAGGATCCTTTCCATCAAACTTCCTCATATCCATTTTTGGAATATGGTGGTTCTTCCCGCCAACATTAGATTTTATGAAATCACGATTAACATTTATTTTGTTCTCATCATGAGTTTCCTCTACTATCTTTTCACCATTAGAAAACATTTATTGTATCAACTTTTTCAAACCTTCCATGTTTTCTTTTATTTATTTCTTCTATATGTTCTTCATAATACTTTATTGTTATCCGTTATCATGCTGTTCATATTAGTTCGTTTTAATAAAATTATCCATCTTCGCTTCCACTCCTTTCTTCAAAACTTCCATTTCATTTTTTGTTTCTCTTTGCGAGAGCGAAATTTGGTGCACTTGCTCTTGTAATTTTGATAGATCATGTTGCAATTATTCATCTTCATGAGTCATTGTAGAGCCTTCTGAAGGCTTAATGGGTTATTTTTATGGGGCATATTTTAGAACCAAATATTGATATCTATTCTACAATATGCCCTTGGAATCAATTCAAATTGATTCTTCAAACAAGACTTATGTAATTTGGAAAAAAAATACACACCCTTTTCTTGCTTTTGAGGAGCTCGATATTCAAATTGGATTATCTATGTGATTGCAGCAATTCAATATTTTAATTTTAGTGCCAACGTATCCCTTTGAATTATCTTTTGAATTCCACAGGTCTAGCCTGATTTGGATTCTCCAAGAGAAATTTGTGTCCAATCTCCCACAATGACCTAATTATGGACTGGTTCAGTAGAGCGAACTTGTACAACTTTTCGCGTGTCACTATTTCATCCTTCAGCTCTGAAATTGATAGCCAAGAAACTAAAGTCCGTGTACTTGCAACCAATTTTTACAGAACGTCAATCCGATGCTCAGAGAGAGAGTTATGAATATTTTCCCACAATCACCTCTTTAAGATGAAATTCGGGAGCCTCAAAAAGCACTACCTTCCATAGATCATGTCTCTGAAAATATTGCGAACCAAGCTCTGAAATATTTTGACAAGTTTCCTCAGGATGTCAGCTTCGCACCCTAAAAATTTCAAATTCTGAACCTTCTTAGAAAAAATGTTATATCTAAAATTCCATGATGACCTATTTAGAGCAGCAAAACCCTAGAATCCAAAGCTCTAATACCAAATGTTATGTAACTAGCTCCAAAAATAGAAAAAAAGAGATATCAATGACTTACAAATGAACCACTTCGAGGGGGAAACCTCCAATACATTAAATAAATGAACAATTCTTGGATGATACAATTTACAAAACCTCCTTTCTATATATAGGAGTCCATGGGGCCATAATGTAATCCTAGTGGGCCACAATGTAATCCTAGGCGACCTAATAATAATAATTTAAGGGCACAATAATAACAAAATGGGGGTTACAAGGGTGCAATAATATCAATAAGGGGGTTACACTAACAACAATAAGGGACTATACTAGTAATATAGGGACCTAACAGTAAGGCTGAAATAGGAACTACATTTAAATCTCTAAGTAAGATTTTATGTTGCTGCTTTAACATAGTAAGTTCGTGTATTGAAATGTTGGCCTTGGTATTTTTCATCTCTTCAACTACATTATTCTCAATAGTGTCAGAGACTACCATTGCCTTTGATTTAGGTGGAGTATCTAATGTAACAGGGTTTATTTTTGTAGCGTTAGAAGTAGACTTTTTACTTAATTTTTTTATCCTTAACAGGCGTTGCATTATTTAGTTGTTGATTTGGCTGCATTGCTTCAGTAGTCTTTTTGCTCCTTGTACTCATAGGTAAACCTTCTTGTTTTTCCTCATTTGGTAGGATAAAATCCCACATTCCATTTAGTTAAACTTCTTCTTCTTCTTCATTTTCTTCTTCCTCTATTTTCTCTTCATCTGTATCTTCATCAGACTCAGCATTTGGTATGATATTCAGTGGTTGAGTATTAGAAGACTGATTTCTCTTGAGGGGTCTAAAAGTATTTTCTGAGCTATAACTTTCAGTGACTTGTTTCTTGATATCTACCATCTCATTTTTCATAGTCTTTAAAACTTTCTGAAGACCTTCTACATCAAAAGGATCTTTAGATGGCTTCTTTTTTTAATCTTCTTTGAGGGATACTTTCCTTGATATCCTATCTTCTTGGGAATTCTTCTTTTCAATGGATATTATGCAGTTCTCCATAGATAAAGATTCCTTCATATTTTATCCGAGTGTAGGAATTTTTTATCTATCAACAAAAATGACTATATTGGATGGAAGAGGTGAAATATACCACTCAATTTGAACTTCTGCACCAAGATCTATTGAAGCAGGAGTTTTATTGAGAAATTTATTAAATATTGAATTAAAATCTTTTATTTTATCCCTTGTTTTAGCCTTTATCTTTGATAAATAATTAATTAGGGATGCAGTGGTTCTGTCATCTTCAAACTTAGCTAAAAATTGTTCTTCAAACATATTCCAGCTAGTTATACCAGGATCCTTTAGATCCTGTGAGCGTAAATGGGAATAATCTGATAACACAATATTCTTCAACTACCTCTTTTAAATTAATGGCTAACATGTAATTATGAATGTATTCTTCAGCTGGAAGACCATCATCAAGATTAAATTTAGATAACCATCTTTTAGGGAAATTGTGGAAAGCAATGATGTGATATTCAACGAAGATCTACCAAATAGAACAAGAAGCACAAGTTGTGCCAATCCTTCAGATGACCATGAATTTGAGAACCAAGATAAGGATTAAAAGAGAAATAAAACAAAATATAATGAATTAAACTCAAAAGGTCACCCAAGACACACTCAGAAGAACCATCTAGAAGATCAAATAATTGGGGACAAGAGTGTAGGAGTCTAGACTAGAAGACATCTAGCTGAACAGACAGAAGAAGTATACCTATCCATGCTATCACAAACATAACCAAAGAAGTTTGAAGAATCCAACAAAGATAAATATTGGGTAAATTCTATGAATGAAGAACTAGACCAAATTGACAAGAACGATACCTAGGAGTTAATGCAAAGGTCCACTGGGGAAAATGTCATTGGCAGGAAATGGATATTCAACAATAAAATGAATGAACAAGGGCAGGTAATCAAAAATAAATACAGAATTGTATGCAAGGGATATTCTCAAATTGAAGGAAATGATTATGATGAAACCTTTTCCCCTGTAGCTAGAATCGAATAAATCATAATGTTTTTGGACTTTGTATGTTATCAGGATTTTAGGGTATATCAAATGGACGTGAATTCTGCCTTTCCTAAATGGAGATTTAGAGGAAGAAGTCTACATGGAACAAACTAAAGGATTCTCATTAACAAATAAGCATGACTATGTGTGCAGATTAAAGAAAGCTTTATATGGTCTAAAACAAGCTCCTCATGCATTGTATTCAAGGCTGGACAAATACTTACAAAAACAAGGATTCAAGCAAGGAGTAGCAGAAAAAAATTTGTACATAAAGGTTGATGAAAATGAACCCTTAATTTTAGTAGTATATGTAGATGACATAATGTTTTGTAGCAACAAAGATGACTTAGCAACAGAATTTGCAGAAGAGATGAAATTGGAATTTGAGATGTCTATGATTGGACAGATCACCTTCTATTTAGGGCTTCAAATTCTACAAAATAACACACGAATATTCATTTCACAAGAAAAAAAATTAAGAGAGATGTTGAAAAGGTTCCAAATGGATGACTGCAAACCTGTGTCAACTCCCATGATCACTCGATGCAAACTATGAGATGATGATGGATCTATGGATGTAGATCAAAGACTTTACAGATCCATGATAGGAAGTTTGTTATACCTCAATGCCTCTAGACCAAACATTATGTTGGAAGTAGGACTCGCAACAAGATATGAAGTAGCACCAAAAAAAATCACTTGCTAGCAATCAAGAGGATATTCAAATATATGGAAGGAAGTGCACATTATGGCCTTTGGTATCCAAAAGGAAAAAAATTCACATTGACAGCATACACAGATGCAGATTGGGCCAGCTGTGTGGATGACAGGAAAAGCACAAGTGGAGGTGAAATTTATTTGGCAGAAAGTCTGGTGTCATGGGTAAGCAAGAAGAAAACTTCTATCTCTCTATCTACAATAAAAGCAGAATACATAATAGCAACAGCTTGTTGCACACAAGTAATGTGGATGAACCAAACCCTCCAAGGTATGAAGGTAAGCATTGATGAACTGATTTCTATCAAATGTGACAATACTAGTGCAATAAGTATATCAAAAAATATTGTACTTCATTAAAAAAAGCACATCCTAATAAAGTACCACTTCCACAAAGAACAAGTAGCACAGAAAATAGTGAAGCTGGAATATGTACCAACAGAGGAACAAACATTAGATATATTCATAAAACCTCTTGCTAAATAACCATTCGAATATCTAACAGACAAATTAGGGGTAGTGTCTATAGATGTTACTCTCTGATATGATCAGTATATATATATATATATATATATATATATATATATATATATATATATATATATATATATAATGGTTTTAGGGGGAGACCATCGGAAATACACTAGGAAAAGCTACATACTAGGAACGAAATCAATGCAGTAGACAAGTGATAGTCAGTATCAGAGAAGAAAGCATCATTCCAAGGGGAGAGCATTCAATAAAAGTTGTTACAAAAGAGCTAGAGCAATGGAGCAGTGCATGGAACAGGTCCTGAAGATCAGAGTATTATGAAAAGATAGAAACCACACTGGGAAATGTGGAACCCTTTTCTATTGATGTCAAAGGGGGAGGAAAATCAAGCAGAGGAAGAAAAGAAACCTCTTAGAATGAGAAGAGGAGTAAATCCTGGAGGAAGTATTGGAGTATTGCCATCAATGAAAAAGGGGGAGACTATTGGAAATATTTTCATTGATGGCAAAGATACAGTTAGGAGAAACACCAGAATCATCGGCTATAAGGTACGGGAGCAGATCATGCATTGTGAAGCAGAGAGACAAAGGAGCACTAGTAAAAGTATCATTAAGGAAGAGGAGCAGAGAGCAGAAACTTTAGAATCAAAGGAGAAAAGGCAGCAAAGGTAGTTAAGGTAGAAAAGGAATAAAGAAGCAGAGGTAGCAGAGAAGCAGAGAAGTAGAGGTAGAATAACAGTGAAGGCAATAGAGGCAGCAAAACAGTGAATGCAGCAGAGGCAGCAAATGCAGTAGAACATCGAATGCAATAGTGGCAGAAAATGGAGTAAAGGAAATAGAGATGCAACAAGGCACCAAAGGGAGCAAGCCATCATAGACAACAAAGAGGCAGAGACAATAGAGGCAGTGAATGTAGCAGAGGCAGTGAAAGGAGCAGAGAGAAAAAAGAGGTAGAGACAACTGAGGGCAATCGAATTTTCTAGACATAACAAAGACCAAAGATCCTTCACACATAAAAATCAGGAAGAGGCGAGAACAACAAGAGCCAGAGTTATAGAGCGGGACAATGTAAAGAAATGAAAAATTGACTAAGGAAGAGAATTCTTTGAGGAATTCCAAGGGAGGCGAACATGCGGTCATGATTAGATAAAAAAATGTAAAGGCGAGAGATGGACCGATGATATTGAATCGCGAGTTTGCACATCACAAATATTAGCAGATAGTTTTAAGGTTGTCGCAAGTTAACTTAAACTGTATGCAATGCGAAGTGGAGAAGGGAACATGCCAGCACTACGCAATATCGTAGATTGCAAGGAATAAAAGGTAACCACAAAGTAAATCTTATAAGGTACAAAGTGTGATAAGATGACGACCATTAGATCTAGGCACAAATTAACGACAAATATAAAATCGAAAAAGCACACATCACAAATTATAGCGGAGCTAAGGCATCGCACGATAAGTTAAATTTTTTTCAATGTGGTAAAGATTAGAATATTTGATGCGATGAGGGGAGACCACGTGTCGGCATTGCACATGAGCTCACACCTCATATTTTATGGTTTGTACTTAAGAGTTTGCACGATACACTGGATGCAATGTGATGCAATCGTATATCGTAGAAAATAGGAGATACATTTAATGCAAAACATTAAAACTTTCGGGCGAGAGAATTGCGATGCGCTATGATTGGTCACCATGTTGTGGGACCCTACAACCAAAGTTAAGCATGTATGTAGAGCCCTCTCTTTTTTAAATCACATCGTAGGTGGAAAAAGGAATTATAATGTAAGACCTTTGATACACCAAAATACGATATGAGACCAGACACGATAACATTTGAAGTTAATATCTGATGCATTTCAAGTCCGGGACAATGTGGTTTTATCAAGAAAACGTTGGAAGCATAGGATGACTTGATTTACAAAGAAAAGATTTAATGCTGGCAAAAGAATCAGATATATAAAGGAAATTTTGAACAAGAGTAGAGTTGGGTAAGACCCGACTCTAAGTGCAGAACAGTGTTGCAACATTAAGTCAAACGAAAAATTGAACACAAGAGAATGGACATGGGTACAAACACTCGACAATGCATGTAGAAATGCTGAATGTTGTGGTTAAATATAATAGGCAGAGTCAGGAAATAGAAGGAGATATAGTAGCACTATTTGAAACGCAATAACATGAGTCAAGTTTGGCGAAAAGGTGGTTATGTAGCACAGTTAAAATATAACAATAGAAATAGAAAAAACATGAGTATGTTGAGTAGAAGAGGACAAAATCTCAGAAAATCTTAGAAACTGAAAGGGCTGAGTGAAATAATTTATTGTAACTATAAATGTTTTATTTATTTTATATTTTTCTTTTATGCAAAAGAAAGTCTCAGTAGGAAAAAAAAAACTCCAATGTAATACTGAAATGTGTACATACTGTTATATTATTCTGAATGTGTTGGGCAAGAAAATGAGAAGTTGGAAGGAAAAGAGTCATACCTGTTCATTTCATATTCCCATATGGAATGAAAAAAATTATGAGGTAATATCTATAAATAATGTTATTTTCATATGAATAAAGAGGTTAGAGAGTGGAAGAATAAGAAGAAGAAAGAACATATAGAGAAGATGTGTATATCGAGAGATGATAGAAGGCAGATATGAAGGCTGGAGGAAAGCACTGAAGAAGGAATAGAACAGAGCTGATATCCAGGTAAATCTGTATGTGTCTTCCTTGTTGTGTGAGGAAGTTGGTGTTTCCATATCAAGTTGTAGCTTAATAGATGTCCAACTATAGCTAGCTGAGGTAGGAGCCTCTTATGGGTTGTTTCCTGTAGAAAATAGATGGGAGTTGGAGCTTCCTTGCAAGTTGTAGCTTGAAGAATTGAGGTAGTAGCCTCTTGTAGGTTGGAGCCTATAGAAAATCAGTGGTGAGAGGGAGTTGGAGCTTTCCTTTGCATCACAACAATAATAATATGTGGTTTTCTCCCTTATGGGTTTCCACTTATATATTTTGTATATGTGCATGATAATTATGTGTTGATATTTTGTATTTAATCTTCTTTATACCTGCTCCTCACTTATTAAGATTTCCATTCCATTGTACATTGAACTAATAATGAAATGAAGGTGTAAATAAGTATAAAAGAAAGTTCAAAATTCCATGAATGCATTAAACTGATTCACGCCCACCCCCTCTCCATTTAACTAAGGGTTCAACAATTGGTATCAGGGCCAGTTCCTTTTGTATTAGTTTAACAACTAGAAGGAGATACTAAGTCCCCAAGATGGCTAGTCTAGAAGGATGCTCAACAAATAAAGCTCCATTTTTTTCTAGCACAAACTATGCTTTCTGGAAAATAAGAATGGGGAAATACATAATGTCTCTAGGAATATAATTTTCAGCTGTTATGAATGAAGGATATACTCCAAAGGATACTGACACAGAAAAATATGCCAGACAAATTTTCATAGCCAATGCAAATTCCATGAATGCATTTTTGAGTGGTATGTGTGAGTCTGAATTTATCAAGGTAATGCACAGTGTGATTGCTAAAGAATTTTTGAATAAATTGGAAAGTATCCATGAGGAAGATAGAAAGGTGAAGGTGGCCAAACTGCAACCCTACAGAGCACGGTTTGAAAATATAAAAATGAATGAAGAAGAAGTTGTAGCCATCTTCTTCTTAAAAATTTTAGAAATTTTGAATAACATGAAAGCTCTAGGAGAAACCATTAAATAATGTGTAATTATACAAAATATATTGAGATCTTTACCATCCAGGTTTAACCCTAAGGTTTCATGCCATAGAAAAAACAACTAACTAGGAAACATTGACAATGAACCAATTTCTTGGAAACCTGACGACCTATGGGATGAGACTTCCAAAAGGGAAGTCAAATGTGAGGGAGGAAGCCTTTAAGACAGATAAGTGAAAAGGAGAAAAGGAAGATACTTGCTCCTTACTTGATGAAGAAGAGGCAAAATTTGTCAGAAGATTAGATAGAGGCATAGGAAAGTATAGAGGTAAAGTTCCATTTAAATGCTTTCACTATATAAGAGTGGGGCACTATGAATCTAAATTTCCTCATAAGAAAATGGAGAATCAGAAAAGAGGTAAAGAGAAAACCAATTTCAACAACAGAGCAAAAGGGAATAGATTTAATTGAAGATATTTCTATGTTAAACAAGACAACAGTGCATATGAGAGCTCAGACGACTCTCCCAATGAAGAGGGAACGCCAGAATTCATTATGATGGCCAAGGAAGTGCTTGAGGAAGATCTCCTGGAATTTGAAGACGAAGGTGAGGTAGATGTTGAGGGGGAGATAATTAGTGCCCTGGAGGAAACAGAAAGACTTAAAATCAAGTGCAGAAAACAGAAATACATCCTCTGGAAATATGTAAGAGAATAACCAATTTCAAAAAACCTCATTTAGTTGAAATTACAACTTAAAGAAACTAAGAAGGTGGAAGACATTCTACTAAAGAAAATTAAAGATAAAATTCAGGAGCAAGAGAAATTGGAAGAATAAGTAGTATACCTAAGAAATAAATTAGAAAATGCTTAAAGGGAGTTATCAATAAACACTCCAGGAATGACAAGCTCCGAACAGTTGGATAAATTCCTAAATGCTCAAATATATCCTCTCATAAAGGGTGGGATATGTTACGAAGGAGAAACCAACAAATACAAGGTAGAAAATAACAAGAGTATCATCTTTGTAAAATCTAGTGAAGCAGCAAAGAGGGAATCCATTGAATTAGAAACTGGCAAGACTGTGATATATAACGAATCAAACAGGAAAAAACAACAACCTCAAGTAACAACACAATAAATGAATATACAATCAACTGTAAAAGACTCATATGCTCCCAAGACTGAATTTAACAAATGCAGAAGATGTCAAAGGAGGTTTCTTCTTCCTGTGATGAGTTTCAATTGCTTCACTTGCCATAAACCTAGACACATTGCGACATACTGTAAGATAAATAAAATCCAGTCCAACCAACAAAATATGCAACAACCGAAAAAATTACCTCAAACAACTCTCTATGCTAGAGACATATACTACTTCCATGGGTGTTTTTTTTATTATAAGGGGTTCGGTCATAAATCCATGGAGTGAAGAACGTATGGAAAAAGACTCATCTATGAAAACTCAAGGAGAATTATGAACAAGGGAGAATTCACTCGTATACATAATCCATTCAGAAATATAATCAAATGATTTGGTTGCCATCAAATCAGGCACAAGTCTCACAAATGTCCTTTCAAAGACTGTGGTCCATCTTCTCAGGAAAGTTACCAAACAAATAGCAGCATGTAGTGGAAAAAAAAGCTAAATAAGTGTGATGTAGTTCTAATAGCTCAAGATAATAAAATCCAATGGTATATGGAGAGTGGATGCTGAAAGCATATGATTGGAGACCAAAGAAAGTTTATAACCTTTGATGAAAAGACATGGAAATGTAACATTTGGCAATGAAACTACATGAAAATGAAAGGAAAAGGCTCAGTCAGTCTGGATAATGGAAGAGGAGAGGTTAAAGATGTACTATTTCTGTATGGGCTAAAATAAAATCTCCTAAGAGTCAGTCAAATGTGTGATAAAAGCTGTGAGGTCCTTTTTAGAGCCCAATATTGTGAAGTAAGGTCTATCACCACAACAAAGACCTTGATTAGTGGTGTTCGGACAGAAAGTAATGTCTATATAGTAGAAGAAGAGAATGAGGCATGCAACATAAGAAAACTTGAAGAATCATGGTTATGGCATAGAATATTGTGACACTTAAAGTTTGACCACATCATCAGTATGAGTAAGAAGAATAATATCAGAGATATGTCTAAAATAAAGAAGCCTCCAAATACCATATGTAAATCCTGCCAACTAGGCAAGAAAACTTGCACATCATTTAAAGCCAAAGGTCAACTATCTACAAGTAGGCCACTTCAACTTGTACACATGGACTAGTGCAGAGCTTCAAGAACTAATGCAGCAAGTGGAGAATCTTATTTCATGATAATAGATTATTTTACCAGATTGATGTGGGTGGTATTTCTCAAATATAAATTTGAAGCGTTAGATAAATTCAAGATCTTCAAGGCACTGATAGAAAATCAAATAGGATGCAAGCTAAAATGCATTAGATCAGATAGATGAGTTGAATTCACGGACTATGATTTTATAGATGTGTGCAATGAATATGGGATAAACAAAATTTTACAATTGCAGGTACACCTCAATGGAATGGAGTGGCAGAGAGGCAAAAGAGGTCATTACAGTAGATTACCAAAGCCATGATGCAAGAAAGTAACATTCCCAAAACCTACTAGGCAGAAGAAGTACACATAGCTATTCACATTCTTAACAAATCTCATATAAGACCAAATTGTGACAAGACTCCTTACGAATTATGGCATGGGAAACCAACATCAATCAAGCACTTTAGAGTCTTTGGTAGCAAGTGTTTCATAAAAAATAATGATGAAAAATTGGGGAATTTTGATGCAAGAGATGATGAAGGAATATTTTTGCGATATGCATCCAAGATTAAGGATTACAATTCCTACAAAAAAATACTGCACAAAATTGTGGGAAGCATTGATGTGAGATTTGACGAAGATCTACAAAACAGAACAAGAAGAAAAAGTTGTGCCAATTATCCAGATGATAATGAATTTTAGAACCAAGATAATGATGAAAAAATAAATACAACAAAAGATACTAAATTAAACTCAAAAGGTCCCTCAAGACACAGTCATAAGAACCATCCAGAAAATCAAATCATTGGGGACAAGAGTGCAGAAGTCCAAAATATAAGACAACTAGCTGAACATATAGAAGAAGTATACATATCCATGCTATCACAAATAGAACCAAAGAAGTTCGAAGAAGCCAATAAAGACAAAAACTATGTAAATGCTATGAATGAACAACTAGACCAAGTTGAGAAGAGCAATACTTGGGAGTTAATGCCAAGACCCACTGGGAAAAATGTCATTGGCACAAAATGGATATTCAAGAATAAGAAGAATCAACAAGGGTAGGTAATAAGAAATAAAGCCATACTTGTATGCAAGGGATATTCTCAAATTGAAGGAATTGATTATGATGAAACCTTTTCCCCTGTAGCTAGAATGGAAGCAATCAAATTTTTTTTGGACTTTGCATGCTATCATGATTTCAGGGTATATGAAATGGATGTGAAGTATGCCTTCTTGAACAGAGATTTAGAGGAAGAAGTCTACAAGGAACAACTTGAAGGATTCTCCTTAAAAGATAAATATGACTATGTTTGCAAATTAAAGAAAACTTTATATGGTCTAAAACAAGCTCCTCGTGCACGGTATTCAAGGTTGGACAAATACTTACAAAAACAGGTGTTCAAGAAAGGAGGACTAGACAATTTTTTTTTTACATAAAGGCTGATGAAAATGAACTCTTAATTGTAGTAGTATATGTAGATGACTTCATGTTTGGCAGCAACAAAGATGAGTTAGCAAAATGATTTTCAAAAGAGATAAAATCAAAATTTGATATGTCTATAATTGGAGAGCTAACCTTCTATATTGGGCTTCAAATTCTACAAAAGAACACATGAATATTCATTTCACAAGAAAAATACTTAAGAGAGATGTTGAAAAGATTTGAAATGGAAGACTGCAAACTTGTGTCAACTCCCATGATCACTGGATGCAAACTATGTGCTAATGATGGATTTGCGGAAGTAAGTCAAAGACATTACAAGTCGATAATAGGAAGTCTGCTATACGTAACTTCCTCTAGACCGAATATTATGTTGGTAGTAGGACTCGTGGCAAGATATAAAGCAGCACAAAAAAAAAATAACTTGCTATCAATCAAGAGGATATTAAGATATCTGCAAGGAAGTGCACATTATGGCCTATGGTAGCCAAAAGGAAAAAAATTCACATTGACACCATACACAGATGCATATTGGGCCAGCTGTGTGGATGACAGGAAAAGAAAAAGTGGAGGTGCACTTTATTTGGGAGAAATTTTGGTGGCATGGCTAAGCAAGAAGCAAACTTCTATCTCTCTATATACAGCAAAAGCAGAATACATAGCAGTAGCAGCTTATTGCACACAAGTAATGTGGATGAAAAAAAACCTCCAAGACATGAAGGTAAGAATTGATGAACACATTTCTATTAAATGTGGCAATACTAGTGCAATAAGTATATAAAAAATTCCTGTACTTCATTAAAAAAAAAAGCACATCTCAATAAAGTATCACTTCCTCGAAGAAAAAGTAGCACATAAAATAGTGAAGTTGGAATATGTACCAACAAAGGAAAAAACAATAGACATATTCACAAAACCTCTTGCTAAAGAACCATTTGAATATCTAAGAGAAAAGTTAGGGGTAGTGTCTGTAGATGCTACTCTCTCATATGATCAAAAAAAAAAATCATATATATATATATATATATATATTGGTTTCAAGGGGAGACCGTTGGAAATACACCAGCAAAGGCTGCATATTAGGAACAAGATCAATGTAGTAGACAAGTGATAGTCATTATTAGACAAGAAAGGATTATTCCAGGGGGATAGTAGTCAATAAAAGTTGTCACAAAAGAGCTAGATAAATAGAGCAGTGAATGGAACAAGTCCTTAAGATCAGAGTATTATGAAAAGATAGAAACCACACTAGGAAATGTGCAACCCTTTTCCATTGATGTCAAAGGCCAAGGAAATCAAGCAAAGGAAGAAAAGACACCTCTCAAAATGAGAAGGGAAGAAAATCCTGGAGGAAGTATTGAGTATTGCCATCAATGCGAAAGGGGGAGACTATTGGAAATATTGTCATTGATGCAAAATATACAAATAGGAGCAACACCAAAATCATTGGCTATAAGGTAAAGGAGTAGATCAGGCATTTCGTAGTAGAGAGGAAAAGGAGCATTAACAGAACTATCATTAAGGAAGAGGAGCAGAGAGGAGAAAATTTAGAATCAAAGGAGCAAAGGAAGAAAAGGAAGTTAAGGTAGAAAAGGAAAAAAGAAGCAGAGGCAGCAGAGAAGCAAATAAACAGAGACAACAGAGGCAGAAAAATAGTGAAGGTAGCAGAGGCAACAAAACAACGAATGTAGTAGAGGCAAAAAAGCAATGAATACAACAAAGGAAAAAAATGCATAAAAGCAACGAATGCAATAGAGGAAACAAATGAGGCAAAGGTAACAGAGATGCAACAAGGCACTAAAGGCAACAAGGTAACAGAGATAGCAAAGAGGCAGAAACAACTGAAGGCAATCAGATTTGCTAGATAGAGCAAAGAGCAGAGACCCTGCACATATCAAAAGAAGGAAGAGGCGAGAGTTAAGAAGAAGAGGTGAGAGTGGAGAGAGCCAAGAGGAAGAGGTGAGGGTAGCGAGAGCCGGAGTTACAGAGCAGGATAGTGTAAACAAACAAAAAATCCACTAAGGTAGAATATTATTTGAAGAAGTCCAAGGGATGCGAACGGAAGGTCAGGACTAGATCACAAATGTAAAGGCAAGATATGGACGGATGAGATTGAATCGTGAGTTCGCACATCCTAAATAATAGTGGATAGTGTTAAGGCCATCGCAAGGTAAGTTAAACTGTATATGATGCGAAGTGGAGAAGGGCACATGTTAGCACTGCACAATATCGCATATCACAAGAAGTAGAGGGTAACCACAAAGTAAATCTTATAAAGTGCGAAGTGTGATCATATGAGGATCATTAGATTTGGGCACAGAACAACGACGGACAGAAAATCACAAAAGCACACATCGCAAATTATAGGAGATAGAGCTAAGGCCTCGTGCGATAAGTTAAATTGTTTGCGATGCGGTAAATATTGGAATATGTGATGCGACGAGGGGAGACCACGTGTCAGCATTATGCATGAGTGCACATTGTAGATTTTATGGTTTGTACTTAAGAGTTCGCATGGTAAGCTGGATGTAATGAGATGCAATCACATATCATAGAAAATAGGAGATATGTTTATTGCAAAACGTTAAAACTTATGAGAAAGAGAAATGTGATGCGCTGTGATTGGTCACCGCGTTGTGGGACCCTACAACCAAAGTTAAGCATGTATGCAGATCCCACTCTTTATTAAATTGCATTGGATGTGGAAAAGGGAATTATAATGTAATAGATTTGGTACACCGAAATGCGATATGAGATGGGATGTGATTAAGTTCTAAGTTAAGATCTGATGCATTTCAAGTCCAGGACAATGTGGTTTT
The DNA here is from genome assembly GCA_034641835.2 of Pinus albicaulis. Taxonomy (NCBI): domain Eukaryota; kingdom Viridiplantae; phylum Streptophyta; class Pinopsida; order Pinales; family Pinaceae; genus Pinus; species Pinus albicaulis. Next base: position 724,462,621 of record CM076578.1, on the reverse strand, counting down.
ATGAATAAAATGTTGGAATCAGAGGATGACTTGGTTTACAGATAAAAGAGTAAATGCTAGCAAAAGAATCAGATATATAAAGGAAATTCTAAATGAGAATAGACTTGGGTAAGAACCGACTCTAAGTGCAGAATAGTATTGTGACAGTAAGTTAAATGAAAATTTGAACGCAAGAGAATGGACTCGGGTAGAGAGACTGGACAGTGCGTGCAGAGAAGTTGAAAGTTGTGGTTAAATATAGGAGGTAGAGTGAGGAAATAGAAGGAGATATAGTAGCACTATTTGAAACGCAACAGCATGGGTCAAGTCAGGCAAAAAGGCGATTATGCAACAAAGTTAAAACATAATGGAAAAAATAGAAAAGACAAGAGGATAGCAAGAAGAAAAGTAGAAACACTCAGCAAAGCTTATAAACTGAAAGGGTTGAGTGAAATAATTGATTGTAACTGTAAATGTTTTATTTATTTTATATTTTTTGTGATGAAAAGGCAAGTATCTGTAGGAAAAGAAAAGCTCCAATGTAATATTGAAATGTATGCATACTGTTATATTATTCTAAATGCGCTGGGCAAGAAAATGAGAAGGTGGAAGGCAAAGAGTCACACCTGTTCATTTCATATTCCCATATGGAATGAAAACAATTATGAGGTGGTCTCTATAAATAATTTTACTTTCATATGCATAGAGAGGTTAGAGAGTGGAAGAATAAGAATAAGAAAGAGAAGATAGAGAAGTTGTGTAGATCCAGAGATTATATAAGGAAAATATGAAGGCTGGAGGAAAACAATGAAGAAGGAATATAACATACATGATATCCAGGTAAATCAGAATTTGTTTTCATTGTAGTGCGAAGAAGATGGTGCTTCCATATCAACTTGTAGCTTGATGGATGTCCAGCTTTAGCTGGCTGAAATAGGAGCCTCTTGTGGGTTGTAGCCTGTAGAAAATAGATGGGAGTTGGAGCTTGCTTGCAAGTTGTAGCTTGCAGAATTGAGGTAGTAGCCTCCTGTAGGTTCGAGCCTATAGAAAATCAGTGGTGAGAGGTATTTGGAGCTTGCCTCTGCATCATAGCAATATTAAGATGTAGTTTTCTCCCTTGTGGTTTCCACTTATATGTGTTGTCTCTGTGCATGATAATTATGTGTTGATATTATGTATTTAATATGATTTATACTTGCTACTCACTTATTAATATTGATGTTCCACTTTACATTAAGATGATAATGAAATGAACATGTAAATAAGTATAAAAGAAAGTTTAAAATTGCATGAATGCATTAAACTTATTGACCCCCCCTCTCAGTTTAACTAAGTGTTCAACACCACTACGTTTCCAATAGCTTGATTTCTGAGAGCACTTCAGATGTGCACTCTTTGATAAGTTCTAATTTTAAAATTTGTTCACATACAAATTCAGTAATTTCCTTTGTTAACCTTGATGCATTTGTTATTTCTTTTTCTTCTTGCCTTATCTGTGCTTCCCAATCCTTAAATAATATTTCCTTATGGAATTTATCTACCTGGGGTAGATAAAATTCCTTGCTTGAGTCTGATGCTCACCATTGAATGTGTTCCTTGATTTTCTTCTCAATATTCTCACACTCAAGTTTCTGGATAGCCACTTGCTGGATCAGTATTTCACTTGAATCATAATAAGAGATAGTGATAAAAGTTTGTTGGAAAAATACTTCTTGTTGTTGCTTTAGTTTGGCATTCACATCCAATGCTTCCTTTATGAGTTTCTCTTGTTGTGGCCATATTTTTAGTTTGTTTATTTATGCTTCCATTTCTGTTTTCTTTTACGTGAGTTGTACATGAGGCTGTGAATTTAATCTTTCAAAATATTTTTGAAACTGGGACATTCTCAATTCCATTTTCTTATTGGAGTTAGAATTTTCTTGCTCTAAAAGTTTCTCTAAATCTTATATTTTATCTTCTCTTTGCTTCAATAACATTTGAACTTCAATGTCCTTATCAATAGTGGTAGTAACATATAATCCTACAAACTGTAATATCTTGGTTAAATGTTCAGCAGGGTCAACTAAAGGATCTTTCGATGGAACATCAACAGATTGATTTGTAATATTTGATATTGTATCATCAATTCTCCTCCTTTTTCTTCTTCTGGCTGCAGCCTTATGATTAGGACTGTATAAGACATCTACTGAAGGAATTTATTCAATTTTTAAAACTATCTTCTCTGTAGGGTAAGCCTGAATGATCTATCGATCTTGAGTTTCAGGAACTTGTTGTAGTGGAGTAACAGTTTCCACTAATTTATGAAAATGTTCTGGGATCTAAAAACTTGTATATTGATAATTATTAGGATTTTTTTCAAGCATTTTTATTTCCTTAGAGAACTTATTCCATTCAGTCTTCAAATCCTTTAGCCGAGATTTTTCTGACTAATTAGGTGTATTTTGGTTGTACTGAAATTCTTGGGAAGAAGATTCAGTTCCATTAATTTCTCTTTTATCTTGCATCTAAATCTCTTTTATTACTTTATTAATTACCTTTTTTGGGCTTTCAATTCTGTTTTCGGATTCATTTTCAAAATTATCCAAATTTTGTGATTGATGTTCAGATTTCCTTGACTCATCTTTAGACATGTCTTTAGTTTCATTATCCAAGATAATACTTGGAGTAGGTGTGTTGACATCCTCAATAGTCAATAAATCCATAGGAATCCTTTCCAGTATCTTGTTTCTATATGCTTGGAAGGCTTCCAAGTCATCTTCATTGAGTTGACTGGATGCAAAGTTTAGTACATCTAAAAATTTTCAATACCTTGAAAGAAATCATCAAAGCTATCTATCTCTTTCACAAAAGGTTTTAATTTTATCGATGTGATTTAATTTTTAATCACATCATTAGGGTCATATGGCCACTTTGGCATTACAACTAAATTCAAAAAATTAACATTTGAAACTTCCTTGTAGGCATGACCAATATCAAAAAGTGAAAAAGTACCACACTGTAAAGAGAAATTAGTCCAAATGGACTTCTTAGCATATTTAAGTTGTTTTGAAATACCATTTACAACAAGCTGGTAGGCAATATCTCTAGCAAGTAGGTTGTCAAGAACATAATATGGCAGGATGTGGGGAGAAGCATAACTTCCAAAAACTATGACAGAGGTGAAACTTTCTTTGGAAAACCATCTATGGTAAATGTGGACTGGAGTAGTGTCTTGGGTCATCCATTTCCATCCCATGGTAGGAAAAATCAAAGAAAATAAAATTGCGTCCATGATATGGCACTCATGTAGAAGGGGGGTATTTTTCTAGATGAAACACTTCTTTTACTCCTATACTCCATGATATTTCTGGCTAAATTATCAATGAGGATGTTTTCCCAATTCATAATTAAGTAATTGACGATTGTGTCAATTAATTGAACACAATATACAGAAAACCTAGTAGTATCAAGTTTTTCAAATAATCTACACAACATACCAATAAAATATCAATAAGGGGAAGGAATTTATGCTATTGGGTACATACTGAGTTTGTCCTGTTTAAGCTTGGCTTGGTCATCCTTCCAGTCTTTTATGACTTTCATCAAGTCTGTATTTTTTGGTTCTAAAGCTTTGAACAAAATCTTTTCCATAGTTCTGCCGTGGGACGAGTAAATGGTACATTGCCCTTAAATATTCTACCCTAAATGAACCCATATTCTTATCCTTTGAATCCTTCAATGTTATATCTTATTTATTCAATTGGTCAATTACCCACTTAACCATATTTGCATAGGGGAGAATCTTTGGCCTTGCTACTATCTTGTGGATGAATGAGCATGCAATGTCGAAATAGGTCGGGTTTGAAGGAACTGATGCACCTCGTGTAGCAACTTTAATTATTATCGTTGGCTTTTCAATCTCAAAGAACTAATAAATTTCCTCCCACGAGGAACTTCTGCAATCCTTCTTGCAGGTGGTATCTGAGAATAGGGGAGACATATCTGAGTCTTTAGTAGATGATGCTTGGGAAATTTCTTTTCCTTTCTTGCTAATATCTATTATCCTTGCTCCGTTAAGTGGTTTCCTGAATTTAAGTGAACAGAGAGAAATTTAAAAAATGGGAAGAATGGAGGGACAGAAATATTTAAAATGAAATAATCACAAATCGATCATTCATTCATTCAAAATAGGCTTGAAGTAGATATGAATCTTTCAAACCTTACTGCTATTAAATGTTGTTAATCACCAATAATTCTTTCAATCAAATCCCTTACACACCTTCACATGAAATGTTTATCAATCAATTTAAGACGTTAGATCTTATATTCAATTGATTAGATATGAATCATTTTGCACACTTGAGCAATAACTATCGATTATCACATATCACAACTTAAAAAAAATTCCATTAGTTATGTTACCAATAAATACTAAGAAATGCGATGTTACATGATTTTTGCCATCCGTTTCGAAAGTATAGGTGTTAATCCTTCCATCATTTATTGCCTTCCTATCATACTTCCAAGTTATTTCAAGCAGAACATGACACGCATCAATAAGAATAACATCACAAAGCACTTACATCTATAGCACCCTATATGAAATTTTACTTCACATTTTTATTAACTAGTGCATGATGCACCTTTTGGAAACCACATAAATTTTTAGGTTGTAGATTGTTTATTTTTCCTTAAATTTAAATTTTTGTGGATACTATATTATCATTACTCCCACTATCAATAATGTGTTTACAACATTTCCCTCCTAATAATTTACAGAAAATTTTGAAAAATGTTTTCCTTTGTGTAGATTCCTTTACTTCTTTAGGAGATTTTAATAAAGTTATATTTGTCATTAGAGATCCACCAATTTCATGTGAATTTTCATGTGTGGATGTTTTACACTTTCTGTATCATTTTGTGCCATTTCTATGCTACCATGACTAGAAATGTTTTCTAAAAATTCATTGGAATTATGTAAAATGTTATTACATGTATAGCATCATACAAAAAAATATCTACCTCTACCTCTTTGATATGGTTTCCATCCTTTGAAATGCCCTCTTGATGATGATTATAGCTGATAAGAATTGTTGCTTTATTCTCTTTGAATAAGAAATATTCTGCTTGAATATCCTCTGCTTGATTGTTATATACTTCATTGTCCTTTTCTCCTTACTGTACTTCATCCCCTTCCTCTCTAACTTTTCTTCCTTTCGAGTTTCCCTTTTATCTTGAGGGCCATATAGTAAGCTTATTCAATATTTTTTAACCAAAAAATATTCAATTAATCTTGTATTTTAAATATTAGTCCATTAATATATCTATCTAAATTTTGATCATCCTCTTCCACATCACCAAATATTGTACTTAACCTATAAAACTCCATTCTATATTCTTTTACAAACATGGATTTATGTTTAGGATTCTACATTTTTTGGAAAATATTTAGCTGATAATATCAAGGAAGGAATTTACCTTTGAACTTGTCTACCATTCGATCCCAGCTAGTGATATTCCTTTTTCCCTTATTTCTTCATTTCACTTGCACAATGTCTCACCATAGTGCAAAATGTCCTTCTAATCTCATCACAGAAAAATTGAATTTCTTATCTTCTTCTACATTTTGTGTAATCGAAATATTTATACATGGAGATAATGCAACCAATCACATCTTCAAGATGTAAGTGGCACCTGTACATAGGCACTTCTAGCAATCACCTTGACCATTTTCTCTAGTGGAGTCTCTCCTTCGACTTCAAACTCTTCTTCAGACGTTTATTTTGGCTCAATGATATCACTAGTGTCAACGTATCTTCTTTGTGTCATATCTAATGCACCTAATAGAATTTTTATATGTCCTACTTCATCGAGTAAGGCTTAATTGGAAACTAATATTTCTAGGCCAATTCCAAATCCCCTGGTTCCTCTAGCTCAATGTGCCATCTTTACTTTTTAATAAAATAAGAGGCAATAAATATTTAAAAATTTACTTAAGTTCTCCTTTAATAAGTGACCAAAAAACACTTTACCTTGGAGTTAATATTTTAATGACTTTTAAAACAATAACAAAATATTACAAAGTGCCTTTATGGAGTACCAACCATCATCCACACTTCAAGAGGATTCACTATTTAATTTCCACTCATTTGAATTTCCATTCATTCTATCTCATGACTCTCCACTTACAAATTCATTGTGTCACTCTCTTAATATTATCCACGCAAAATTTATTTTATGTGAACCTTATTTAAATGGAATGAGTAGAAAAATAATATAGGAGGTGGTTTGTATAAATTTGTACAAATAAAATTTGTATATGCATAGATAAGCTTTGGCTTATGCAAGTATCCAAGGTAGACCACACATTCAAAATTTATTCAATACGGTCTCGTCAATGTTATTCCATGTTGGTCTCTAACTTGGACTTCACGGGTTCCAACTTTATGCATATTCTCTTTCCTCATCGATGGTGAGAGAATTATTAAACCAAAATATGCACAAAGGATTTGATTTGTAAAAAAATTCTTAATACAAGACACCCTCTCTACGAGAAAGCACACCATCAAATCTCCTCTGCAATCCATTCTCCAAGAACCAAAAGTGCAAAGTATAACTAGTTCTCTTAATTTTCCTCTGATGCCAAAATTTGATGCAGAGCTGAGAGGAGAAGACAAGATTGAAAATAAAATGAAAAAATGCAATTTTTATTAAGTTTATTTCTCTCCAACTTGGACATACAACTGAATTACATTGATATTTATTTTTGAGGAGGAAAACTGTAGAATTCCTCAAAGAGATAATTCCATTCCTAAATGTTTGGAATAAGTTGAGAGAAATCCTCTCAGTTGTAGTAATCTATACTAACTACTAAATCTCTAGAAAATTCTATAAATCTCCCATAAAATCTAGAGTACTCTAAGATTTTTATAAATTAAACAAAGATTAAAAGTTGCTCCTGCATCATTGTGGCAAACAATTTAGTATAGTGAGTAAATATCCAAGCCTAAAAGGAACAAGAATCTTTACAAATGAAGATGTCATCGTCACAAACCAAAATGAATTAGGGAATGAAGTTAAAAAGGTAAAGGAAGCCATAAAGGAACGAAAAAGGAAAATAATTAGAAATAGGAAAGCTATTATTAGGGTAAAATACTAGAAGGAGAGTAATAAATAAGGATTTGGAACACTTCAAATCCACTCTCCAAAATATCGTGGCTTCCCATGACATAAAGTCATATGTTAAGTTGAATCCAAAGTGAAATTGATAGTATCTTTTTAGTTGAAACTTGGTAGTATTATGAGTTTACGATACCTCACATTGAAAAACTCACCTTTGAGTCATCTTGGAACAAGAAGTCCTCCTATAAAGAAATTAGTGGAATACCGTATTATCATTATGAGAATTTTGAGGTAAAAATTGGCCTCGAAATAAAATATGTAGTGAATAAGTTCAATTTAAGATAGCCAATAGGATTGAATATGGTGAATTCATCCCTAGGGGAAACTATTTTTGAGGGAAAAGAAGAAACCGATTTTTTTATTTGTATCTTTTGCTTGTCTCCTTATAGGTTCAATCAAACTTTAAGATTAGACACTCGTTGGATGTGGAATTAAATTCCACATCCAATGAGTACCCAATATACATGATTCTAAGTAGATAGACATAAAAAAAAATTGAAAACCCATACAAAAAGAGTGTTCCTACTCATGGAATTTGATTGAAAATATGAGGGCATAAGTGAAAAATACAATAAAATAGTAGTTTCCTTTCCATTTCTTTAAAATTCATAAATCGTATTTTATTGTTTTTCTTAGGAGGCCAACTTTAGACCTTAGAATTCCCCTAATGATAAAAAATAGTGTCTCGCATTACACTCAAATTCATAATATAGACCCCCCTCAATCAATACATTTTGATCAAAATGTATCATATTAACAATAAGACACTTTTTATTGTAATTTGTTATTTCACACCTATCAACTCTACCTTTTTATAAGAAAAATATTCTAGATGATAATTTTCTTTGCAATACCTTAGAGTAGGATATTCATAGTCTAAGGAATGAAGGTAATATCCTCTTGTTAGGAGACTTTAATTCTAGAACCACATCTAATGAAGCTATTATTCTAAGTAATGATTCAAACCCTAATCATCTTTTGCTCGATAATGAATTTGATTTAGCTAGTAGATTCAAGGAAAATCTGTAGAGCTAATTGAGAACTTATTTGGCATTAAGTTAATCAAACTTTGTATTTCTTAAGAAATTATAATTTGCAATGATGTAATGAGGTCGCTAAAATCCAACCAGAAAACTTGTATCCATGGGATTAGAAGTATTTTTTGGGATTATGTGGTATTTTACGTCCATTTTTCCAACCAAATTGTAAAATTTGACCTCCTAAATGAATATGAACCTCACTATGATCATAGAAATTTAACCTTAATTCTAAAATATTCCATGCAAAACAAGCACATGTGTGAAAATTGTGGGATTAAAAGCCACATGCTTTTAGAAAAGATTAAATGGATCTCTTCAGAAAGGATTTAGATAGGGATCTACATCTCAACTTAGAAGGATAACATTGAAACCTATATAATAATTTTACTACAACCCTCTCTGCTACCATTAACAAGTTTTGTACCAATGTGTCATATCAAAGAATAATAGAACCACCAAAAATTGGTATGATAATGATTGTAAAATTTATAAATAGGGATTCGGGGTGATCCTAATGAGACCTTAAACTCAAATATTATAGATATGTACCAAAATATTATTAAAAGAAAGAAATCACACTAAGTAAGTAGAAATACAAATACTTATCTCACTTCTCTAGGTATGCGATGGGCCTTCCAAATAGGTATAATTTAAGGGCCATCTGACCATCCTTTGGAATACCTAACATTTCCTTCTACACTGGATAATTTATTTCTCAACTTCAATACGTTCTTAGGAGGGTTAAGAGATAATTGCTATATGTTTTGTGCCTAATGCATTAAATAAACAATATATTTAGGATATATTATGCAAATAATGAAATATTCCATCAGGAGGATATTATGGGGTTGGTCCCATAATAAAGGCTAATCACAAATTAGTTGGCTCAATGATATTTACTAACTCCCTATAGCTACGAGGATAGTCGGGAACCAGATCCAATTTTTAGGGATTTCAGGGGGAAGCATTTCTTTCTTCAAGGAGACATGTAAAGTAATTTTTGCATATAATAAGGGGCTTTAACAACCCAATAGGGATTAAAAAATCGAGAGGAATATATTCAATATTGGAGGAAGGCTTGTTGCCATTATTTTAGTTTGTCATGTTATATGTATGAGAACATTTGTGGATTAATGAAAAACAATATTTTATCTTTATTCTGATTTTCTTCTAAAGGACCTGACTCTCCCTAGTTTAGGACTTAATTTAGGTGCTCAAGCTCCCTTCTTGTACATTTACTTGCCATGCACTTAGCCTAGTTATGTTTTTCTTCAAATCTCATCTCCAGAATGATATTGTCTTTGCAAGGTTTATAAGTTTATTTATGAGTTTGTTTAATTGCCTCTCTACTGAATACAAAATTAGTTTCTTTGATGCAATAATAGTCTCCCATTAAAATTGAACAACTCATCATTTCCATTATTGTTTTGTTTCCTACATTTAGTAACCTATCAGTGATTTATGCACTTTTTATTTCATCAGTTAACCATGCATTTTTCTTCGAGTTGAATGGTGTTAATTCATAAGAATAAATTTTTTAAAAAAAATTATGCATGTAGTTCACTCACATAATCATCTTTTCATCCACTATAAATTATTTTTTCAATATCCTAGTACACTGAATTCTAGATAGATGAGTTATACGAAACCCCTAAATTTTCCTATAGTGCACTTGAATTGATCCAAACTTTATCTTTTAGGAAGAAAATGACCGAAGGTAAAACCCAATATAATTGTAGAGATTTAAATAACATGAAGTAACCCTGCTATGTTTTACAAAAAGTTAATCTATGCTACTAAAGGAACGTAAATGACTCAAATAAATCTATGTTATTGCAGTAAAGAAAATAAAAATACTTCAAGAATTCTGGAGGAAAATCAATCCAACTCTATGGTGCATGATAAATTAACTTGCAACTAAAAAAAGACATACAAAACAACAAACCATAATTATAGAAGGAAAGGTACAACTATTATGGTAAAGTTTATAAGGGGTATTTGAACCTATAAACTCCATCTCTATGGTCTAATCAACATTGTAAAGTGTTTAGGAATGATATACAATATTTTGGTGCAAATATGGAGGCGATTTAAGTCAATCTTCATATTTCTATAGGATGGACTTGTTTTACTACTAGAAACATCTCAGAGCAAGTTTACAAGGTCTAAATGTGGTATCAGTAGTGAATATGGGGGAAGAAGGTTATATAAGGGTATAAGGGTCCTTTCCAATATCAAGCTCACTCGTACACATGTATATAATTAAATGTTAACATATTATGATTCCATCTGGTGTTTTCGCAATGGAGCCAACCTCTTCTTCCCTGTTAGGAGTTGTGCCAAATAATCCACCATCACAAGTATTCAAATTTTCACTTATGTTTCAAGTTATAAATTGAAGTGAGTTTCATTAAAAAATTAGATCTAGATCTTGAGTTATTTTATATTTTTAAAATATTTGAATTTTAGGTTTATGGAGATGATTTCCATTCTCCAAGGACTTTAGCCATGAAGTGTATCATGGAGATAGGACCATCCAAAAAAATTGAAGAAGAAGTTGTCTAACTATTTTTTTTAATATTATTGCATTAGGTTATGCATTTTCATTGGAACTTTTTTAATATATATAATTGTACATGTATATTGTACATTTTATCTTGGAGGATGCCTTAATGCAGGGCCAACAGGGGACGTTGGAGGGGGAACTACATGAGGTATTGCCCAAAATTATACTATTTTTTTTATTAAGTTTTTTTTATTGAAGTTCTACATTCTCATTCAATTTTAAAACATTAAATTTTAATTTTAATACATACATGTAAATTTATTATATATATATATATATGAAATTAGGGCCAACATCGGATAATGGAGGGGGAACTACATGAGGTATTGCATGATTTTTTTTGTTTTTGGTGTTTTTTTATGAAGTTTTACATTCTCATTCAATTTTAAAACATTAACTTTTAATTTTAATACATGTGCATAAATTTCTTATACATGTGTATATATATGAACTTACACATTGTGTAGGTTCCCCATTCTTCAAATGATAGCACAAGCATGTTGTTGGAAGATAAATTGCAGCCAAATTTTCTATTTAATTGATGCACAAAACATTTTATTTGATCTAGTATTTCTATAACATACATGTTATAATTACTTTTCCATATAATATGATACTTGTAACACTTGATATATTGTTATATTTACTTTTATTGATATATTGAATGATATAAATTTTGGACATATTTTACATTTTGGATAGTTGAAATACATTTACTTTTATTGAATGATTTTAAATTTTGGATAGTTGTTAAATTTTGCATGTGATCACATGTTGTTATATAATGTTAACTTAGATTATCTTAGATTATGTTTTCTTTTTTAAACTTGTTGTTTTGTCACTTGTTATTTAAAATGAATATAGATTGATATTGCAAATTACAAAACACATGTGGTACATGCTATGCATTTGAACATGTGTGAATGTTATATAATTAGGTGTAAATGTCTATTAAAGGTGATATTTAGGTACATTTTGCATGATCATGTGTCATTTAAAACAATCATTGATGGTTTTACATATTTAAGTTCATGAATACATGTAACAATGATTGAAGTACATTTGCATTTAGATGTTACATTTTTCATACATGATGACATGTTGTTATAATGTTAAATTAGATTCATCCTTAGATTAAATGTTTAGTTTTTAAAGCTCAAGTTGTTTTTTCATTTGTTATTTAAAATGAATCTAGATTGAAATTGAAAATTACAAAACACATGTGGTACATGTTAAATGCATTTTAACATGTATAAATGTTATAGAATCAGGACATACATCTATTAAAAGTGATATTTAGGTACATTTTTCACATTATCATGTGTCTTTTAAAATAATCATAAATGGTTTTACATATTTAAGCTCATGAATATGTAACAATGCTTGAAGAAGATTTGCATTTAGTTGTTACATTTTGCATAAATGATGACATTTTGTTAGAATGTAAACTTAGATTCAATTTTAGATTTTAAATGCTTTGTTTTTAAAGCTCAAGTTTTTTTGTTACTTGTTATTTAAAATGAATCTAGATTTAAGTTGCAAACTACAAAATACAAGTGGTACATGTTATGCATTTGAACAATTTGTGAATGTTATATAATTATGTGTACCTATGTATATTGAAGGTGATAGTTAACTTTTAATATAAATTTGTAAATGAACATTTCCATAAGCATATAAGTTATAAAACATGACCACGTATAATTTGCATTGTGTGAGTGTGGTTTGATGCTTTTAAAGGTTATATATATATATATATATATATATATATATATATATATATATATATATATGTTCATGAAAATGTAGAAATGAAAGAAAATTTGCATTTAATTCATACATTTTGCATTTGAAATAATTTTTATAATCTTGATATACAATACATATAGATGTACATCTAAAAACAATAATAAAATTCTAGGTGTACATAGATGTGTCAAACAATCATAAAATTTTAAAATTGCATTAAAAAGTATGGTACATACAACATTTTTCATATATGTACATAGAAAGACTATTGTGGATGTGAGTTGATATTAAAATTTAATATAATGAAATTGAAAATTACGAAACACGGTACACATTTTTCTTTTGAATGCATATTATAATTTTCTTTAGATGTCTAAAACAAGATCATCACTTAAAATTTGAATTATAACAAATATTCTAGATACATACATATTGCAATAATGACATAAAATTAACCAACTCATTTGAGAGAATTTACATGTATGTGTACATGTATAAATTACTTGTTGTGCGCATGTGAAAACATAATTTATCAATATAATAAAATCCTTAATGCACTTGTACATAACACAAAATATACATATAAGAATGACAACTTAAGAATGCAAAAAAAAAAAGGTTAACAATTTGTACTTGAGTTTTGTAAGTTGTCAAAGATGAATCCAAGGAGAAGAAATTGTTGGTTAGTTCAATAAAAAAAATTATAATGGAATGTTATCCTCAATGATCCATTCATGGTAATATTTGGAAATTTTCCATTTCTTCACTTTAAATTTTTTCTTTCATCAGAATTCTATCAACTTTATGCATGTTGCACACACCAAGTGACTATATTAACAACTTATGACATCAGGTTCATAGTCTTGAAAGTAAACAATATTCTGACTTTGATGAGTTTGTTGGAAAAAAAAACCTTTCAGTTTAATAGATCCTCTGCCATATATAAATCCATTATCATCATAGGTTTCCAATAATTTCATCTTTCATTCAATACAACACATAAAATGATACTTCACATTTTCTACACTGTTAGTAGGTGCAACTACAAAAAAGAACATCTTCCTCACAATAAAAAGAGTACATAAATTTAGATCATAATTACCATGAAAAATTAACTTTAAAATTAACATGTGTACTTGATTTTATTATCTATTTCTAGATCTCTATCATTTGAAAGAAATTGAAATGTTACCTTCTCTAATCAGATTAGAAAGTGGACCACCTTTAGATGATACTATAGTCTCCTCAGATTGCATCTCTTCAAAGTTTGCAACAAAAATTTTCCTCTTCGTATCTAGTTCTATATTGTTCCAATATTTTACATACATATTTTTTTCACAAACATCATTGGATTTTGTGTTGTCTATGCAAGCATGAAAAAGACAAGAATATTTTACTTTATCAAATGCAAAAAAAAAATTGATACTCATTTGTTTTAACTGAATGCAATTTTCGAGTCCCTCTCATTGTTTCAACGTCATTTCCAATCAATATATCTACATATTGGACCCCAATATCCCAAAAAATACTGTATGGAAAATTCAAACAAGAATGTAAATTTGTAAATTAAAATACAATCAAAGATAATCATTGTGATAAATAATGTTTAAAATTATAAAATTAATAAAAATTAGATCATGTATATTAAAGTTATATATATATGCAAGTTAATTTGTATATATGTACATGCACCTTCGTGCTTCCCTTGATTGAATAGTCTCATGGATTAGTGCATCGATGCACCATTGAAAAACTTGTTTAGTTGAGACAGGTTGGTCTACATAGCGGTCCATTTAATATCTTCGAAGTGCTCATTTTATACACACCCCTACACCATCATGTTCTCCTTTTCCATGACCATTCCGAAAGAAACTCCAAAAATGTTTAATGTGGGTTTTCATATGAAGACACCACAACCAAAAGAATGATCATGAAGATTTGAATTGACCCGCCCATCCATCTGACCATATCCAATTTTCATTTAATTTTATTCCACAGCCTCTAAATGAGTCATAAATATTATCAAAACAATGTTGTAAAAATGTGTATCATGTGTACGATCATCACTATTATAAATTTTATATTCTTTAATAGCATCTCGATTTTCACTGGTGCTTTCTATATGATCAAAATTTTGTTTAGCGTGTCTATATAAAATATGGAAAAGCATAGATACTTGGTCAAAATGATGGTATTCACTATATATTTCATTTTGTGGAACAAATGTGTAATTATTTTCAAAATCAATTATTAAGAAAATGGTCTCTCGTGGAAGAAATTCACGAGATTTTTTGAATTTCAAGTCCTACCATCGAGCTCTATGGGAATTCTTGGTGTATGTTAGCGTAAATTATTAACGCAAGTGTACGTAAAGAGTTCATTTTAGTGTTTTGTGACAAACAACCTTGAAAACAAATATGGATGTTTAACTTCCTTAGATATGCAATATATGAATGAAAAAAATGTTCCTGAAACCCAATATATGTAGTAAAAGTATTTAAACAATAAAAAATAAATAAGAAAATGCTCCAGATATCTAATGGTCAAGACAAGATAGATAAAGAATTTTATATTTATTAACACCTCGGAAGGGAAAAAATAATGATGTTACTAGGCCCCCTCAATGGGATGGGTTCTTGATTGTCATCAACGCTTCAAATCTCAAAGTCTCTCTCTCTCAATGGTGTAGAAAACCCAAGGCATGTTGAACTCTATGAGAGCTCAAGAATGAAGAAAATATTAGCAACAATGATAATGATTAGAGCACGGAAATGAAAGTGATCAAAGTGAATAATGAATGGAAAAACCTCCTATTTATAAAAAAAAATATTGAGTTATCCCCGTTAATGGTGAATAATAAAATATTATTAACCAAGATCTAGATCTAATTGTTGGGAATATTTTATTACATTTTATTGGAGGGAAAAGGAATTTAATTTGGTTAAATACCTTTATTTAGAAATAGTAAAAAAACAAATTATTTATTTATCATTTTAAGAATGGGGTTAAGGAACAATTTAACAAATAGTTATTTGTTTAATTATTTATAGGTAATTTAGTCAAATTTAACAAGGAATAATAACTAAATAATGATTTAATTAATTATTCCTATAGAATGATAAGATAAATAATAATTTATCTAATTATTTCTCATTAAGTGGGTTAAATATGACCATGAATATTATTTAAACAATAGTTTAATTAATTATTCCTAGAGGAAAATCTAATAAATAAGGATTTATTTAATTATTCCTCATAGGGTTTCCTGTTTGAACCATAAATAACTTATTAAAATATGATTTATTAAATTATTTATTATAGTGAAAGCAATTTTACCATGGTAAGATTTTTATTACATGGTGTACTTTGATCCATCTAAATGTAAATGGTTAGATGACCAAAAATTGGTGTAACAGATTGCCCCCAATGTGCAAGCTTTATGAGCTAATCATATGACAAAAGTATGTTGTAAGAACAAAATAACTAGAAACCAAAGGGGAGTCAAAGAGAGAGAGAGATATACATAGAGAGAGTGAAGCGAGAGGGGAGAATAACCTGAGGGGGCGAGACCTGTAAATGATTTATCTATCCCTTAATTTTTGGTACCTGTTCTCAGTGAGGTGGAAGAGGCATACCTATGCTCGGCGAGATGAAAAAGTACAAATAATAATGGTGCACCCAGAGAAATAAGACTGAGCTATAAAATACATGATATGCTAGCATAAAATGGGCCACATAAAAATATAATGGATCCCACATACATACTGCGCCTGGGACAGCAACCAGAATTGAATACAATAATATCTGAGTACATGGGACATAATAACAACCAAAGAAACCTTGATAAACAAGAAAGGGATATGAAAATGTGAATGTATCATTTGAGTGATACATGTTGGCTATGGGCGCTGCAAGCCACTAGAACCGAACCCATCCAATCTGTGGAGCTACATATGAGGTTGTAGCATAATATGAGGTCATTTAGGTATGTGTAGGGATACCTAAATGGAAACCCCCTCATGAGGTCTGAAACATCTCATAAACACCTGAGAATCACTTGTACGATCTATTGGATCACTGAAACATCAAGTATACAAATCTCAAACATGCGATAAGGAACTGGATGAGAAAAAATCAAGTCAAAATGGAATGAGGAGTCCCTTTCCTTGATTCGAGGCATCCAAAAAGAATGGAAGTTAGAAGCAAGGTATAGTGCCCTATAGACCTGTCTTCTGGAATGAATGTGCTGATGTCGACAGAAGGAGGTCCACCATAGGTGAGGCAATGTGGAGTCCTCAACTAAGACATGAGAGATCATAGTAGAGTGACTGATGGAATCAAACCAAGAATGGCGATGGAATGGGAGATACTTAGTAGCAGATGAATGAATTTCCTTTTCAGAGCATAAAAATCATGGATGAGCTAGCAGTGACTGACTCAACTCCTAAGGGGTTGGTGGACAGTGTGACTGCAGGCCAAAATGGGTGACACAAGAGATGTACAAGGAAAAAATGGATGGAATATTGTAACAGGAGTCAAAGGGACTCGGGACAGACTCCATGAATGTGATGGTGACTCAACTCGGATGCTCTAATCAAGGGTGACTCGATGAGGCTACCACACAAAATAGGCCCGGTGGGGACCATAAAGGCATGAGTAAAAGATGGTTGCTCATGGAAAAAATCTATAAACTTGTTGACATGTATAGAGGCAAAGCATTTCCCCAAGTACAAGAATTGCAAGTGAAGAAATCCGATTTTGAGAGGCGGTGAAGTGACCCTTCTTGGAAAAATGGCTTCCGGGAAAAAAAGGATATTGATTTTAGAGCTCGATGAGATATTTCCAACATTGCTAATAGTTAGTCAAACTGAGCTATGGTTTGGTCATAATTGGAGAAATAAAAAATAGTGTATTTCTTTTAATCAAGTGATTTCCCTCCAGTTTGATTCATTTTCTAGTGGAGATGTGGTGAACTTGGAGAGGAGGAGAAGGCCCTAAATATTGCGACGATCGTAGCAAAAAAAATGACTATTGTAATCGATATTTTTCAGTTGCAGGTAGGTGGCCTAACCTTACTCTTCATTTTAAATGAATTATATTTTCAAATTAGGTGCCCAGAGCCCAGGAACAACACCCTACCCTTCCTGATGGTCAGTTCACACTTCTTGGGCCATGTTTTATGAGTTGGATCGTAGTTTTCAGAGCAGAAAACTGTGAGCTCGTAGGTATAAGGATGGGGAACTGCAGATTGGTGAGAAAGGTGGGTTTTGACCTATTTTTTGGTTGGAATTTCATGCTTGATGTTTGTGATGAAAATTTTCTTCCTTCAAGCTAAAAAACATATTAGGTTTGTGCAGGTATGGTAGAGCTAAAGATCAACTGGAGAGAGAGAGAGAGAGAGATTTGGATGCACTTCGTTTCAAGATCCGAGGGGATTAGGTGGTCCAAGCCACATTAGCGTGGTACATGGTTCTCAGGTTGATTGAGAAGCCACTTAGTGAGAACAGGGGATCCCTTGCTATCTAGGATAGCCAACTACTGGGATCTAGATGAGGACCCCTTTTTAGTGTAGCGGCACCGGAATGCATTGACCATACATGAAATTTCTTGACTAGACTGCTACCACTAGGGGTGGTGGGAGATATACAGGCAATGTTACCACAAAGGCGGAACATATCAGAGTTCATGGAATGACACTGCAGACCAGATGCTCATGCTAAGAGCATAAACATACCGTTTGTTGATCTAGTGAGACTAAAGACATGGGTTGTCGTCGCAGCAATAATGTGGATCCTGGCCAACTAGGCCTTCCACCACATCATCGGAGTCTAGATGATGTTAGTTGAGAGTGTGCTGAGTGGGACCTACTATGGGTGGGCGTAGATGATGTTGTCATCAGTGAAATGACAACTGTCGTTATGTAAGCAACAATTTAGCCATGACTATGCTTTCGGTACAATGTTCTGCTCTTTTTTCTTCAATAAGATCCACACACTTCGACCTCATGTAAAGATCTAGGATGCATTTTTGGGGGGTGATACTATGGAGAGGAGGAGGCGGTGGATTCAGATGAGTGTTCTGACTGGAGTTCTTCACACATTGGGACCAGATGTCATTGTATATAGATTACTATCCATAGAGTGGTATGAACTTTTAGGGTGACCTTGACTTGCCACTTTAGTTGGGTCGACCATGGGGACCAGATGGGAAGTGAAAGTTGCTATATTTTATGGTGCATTTAAAGTTTTTAGAATATGTATGTGGTTCTGATTTGTTACTTTTGGTATGCAGATATATCACCGGTGAATCTGACAAAGTATATGGGACTACCCATAGCGTTAGGAGTTGTAGAGTATAGTAGCGAAAGAGATGACTAGGCACATGACTATCAAGCTCTCCTGGAGGATATCTGCTGCATGTGTGAGCTGAAGATGACCGGCGTATCTGAGCATGTATGCACAACCTTTAGGACCGGTACATTGAGGGATGTATCAGGCTACCCTCAGAGTGGCGAGGGGTCATGCAGCTGATGGTTATGATTGGTCAAGCTATGCGAGATTTGTGGACTGTAGGACCCGATCCATTGGTTCTAGACCCTACAGATAGTGAATAGATTAAGGGGCATGTGGTGCCCCTAGTTTTGATTTTTGTAACATGTTATGGACATGTCGGATGTATTATAGTAGAGGAATTCAAAACATTTATGATTTTTTGGACACATATTATGGATATACATCTTTTTATATATCACGAGTCTATGGTTCTCCATTTGTTTTATGATTATTGTCTTGTGTTAAATGCATGTGATAAGTGCCAATATAGAATAATATTTTCAATGCTAACTACATCGATTATGGGCTCTAGGTACATGGCTGAATGTAATGGTTTCACATTCACTCACTAAGAACTTCACTCATAAATATATTCTAAAGAGGACATGGTTATTCACATGATACATGCCATTCAATTGCATGACAAGCCGTAAGGAATCTAAATGAACATGGAGATGAAGGATGTGATGATTAAGGGCATCGACTAGAAAACCTATTACTACATCAGATTCACTATGATTATTGGTGGTAGATCCAATGCATACGCCATTGGAGAGGACTAACGAATGCATGGGGGTAAAAATGGCCCAAGTTGTTGACACTAGATTTTGGGAGAAACAACTTACACCATCAACATAACTAATATACAATGTGGATGATGGATCCATCTGAAAGGCACCACAAGGAAAGAAATGAGATGATGAACAATGCAAGCTACCTAAATGAATGAAAAAAACAAAACACACATCTTGATGGGAGATGCTATGGGTAAAATCTCTTAAGGTAGAGTGCATTGCGAGCCTTACGAAGGATTTGGCCTTTGTAATCCTCTAAAAGGTATGCCCCCTTCCTCAAATCCTTAATAATGATGTAAGATCCTAGCCATAATGAGTCAAAATTCCCATGAACAACAAAATTATGGGCTTGTTCATACACTACAACAAGGTCACCTTCATGAAAGGTACGAGGGTGGAATTTTTGGTCATATTAAGCTTTGGTATGCTTCTTAGCCACTTCGATGGTTTGCAGCACAACAAAATGGTCTTCGGAATTATGCTCAAGCATGATAAATATTTGTTCTAAAGGTTGGGTGTTCTAGGAGAAGTTCAAAAACTAGTTGAGGGGAGGGGATTTCACACTCGATTGGTAATACTTCCTCCTCACCCAAAATAAGGTGGAAAGGTGTAAACTTGGTGGCAGTTTTTATAGAAGTTCTATAGGCCCACAAAGCAAGGAAGAGCATAAGGTGCCAGTTGTTTTTTTTCTTGTTCACCATTTATTGAAGCATAGTTTTAAGGATTTTATTGACCACTTCAACTTGACCATTACCTTGGGGGTAGTAGGATGATGAATATTGGTGCTCAAAGCCCAATAGAGAGGATAGCTCACTCCATATCTCATATTAGAAATTTTGTCCATGGTCAGATACCAATTGTTTTGGAACCCCAAATTAAGCGATAAAATGGTTAAAGAAAAAGAGAGTTGCGGAAGCTGGCATGTTATTGAATGTTGGCATGGCCTCGGCCCATTTGGTGAAATAGTCAACCGCCATAATGATATGATTGTGGTTACCAATAGATGAAGGTCAACACTCCATAAATTCAATGGCCCACTTGTAGAAGGGACCAATTTATATGATAGGATGGAGGGGAGTTGGTGGAGTTCATGCCTTTAGGGCAAAAAGTTGGTAATCGGAGCAGTGTTTAACTACTTCAATGCAATCAATGAAGAGATCAGGCTAGAAATACCCAGCACGCATGACTTTTTGGGCAGTAGCCAAACCAGAGAGGTGGCTACCAAAAGCACTACTATGGTAGGCATTATGTAATTTCTTAGCTTTAGTGTGTGTGAGACAAAAATGGAGGACTGAATCAACAACACGATGATAGAGATCATCACCAATGAGAAAATAGTAGGGGGCTTGGTGTCGTATACATCATCGATCATCACGGCCAAGATGGGAAGTGAAATTTTGGTTTTGCAAGTAGGTAAGGATGTCTCCATACCAAGGGTTATTGAAGTAATGGTGAACAAGTTCTCATCAGGAAAATTTTCATTAATTGTTGGATATTTCATACTAGTAGGAAATGTAGAAATGAGTTCAGCAAGCACTAAAAATTTCTTAGTCTTGGGTGTGATCAATTCGAGATCTAACTCCTCGAGGATAACGATCCAATAGGCATACTTCCCATTGATAATCTATCTTTTCACTAGGAAAGCCATAGGGTTGGAATTGGTCATGAACTTGGCGTAATTTGTAAGGATATAATGTTGAAGTTTCTAGACCAAGGAGATAATAGCTAGCACCAGCTTCTCTTCATGCGAGTAGGACACAGGGAAACCCACAAGGTTATTAATGACATAATAGATAACATGTTTTTTTCTGGTGTGATATTCCTCGATTAGGACCCCAGTGACCGAATGTCTTGAAGCTGAGATGTATAGGATGAAATCCCTCTCAAAGTTAGGAGTACTAATCAAGGGAGCGAAAGTGAGATCATGTTTCAGGGCATAAAAATACTGCTGAGCATATTCATCCCAAAAAAATGGAACGTTAGATCGAAGGAGTCTTAGAAACCCATGCGTGGTGGTGGCATAGTCACGGACGGGTTGACAAAGGAAGTTAGATTTGCCTTGGAGACTTTGTAACTAGCGCAAGGTATGAGGAATATGAAGCTCAAGGATGGCTTGAAATTTGAGGGGGTGAAGCGTTATACCATATTTGGAGATAATTAAGCCCAAAATATGGCTAACAGGAATGCAAAAGACACACTTCAGTGGGTTGTGACAGATATTATACTTGCGACATCAGAGAAACATGATACTAAAATCATGGAGGTGTTGCACCAAATGCTTAGAATGGGCAGTAAGGTCGTCAAGGTAGGTAAGGATAATATGAGTGAAATCATGGAAATAATATGACATGGCTCATTGGAAGGTGGCTCTGACATTCTTTAGGCCGAACAAAATGACCCTATAAGAAAATTTTCCATAGGTACTAATGAAATCAGTTTTTAACTGATCAACACAACGGATAACAATCTAATTTTATCTAAAGAAACCATCCATAAAGGATAGGACATCATTCCCCACACATTCATCTATGATCTGGTCAATGAACGATGTGGGGAAGTTTTCTGTGGGACAAGCTTTGTTTAGGTCGTGAAAGTCAATGCAGAGATGGATGGTGCCTTGTTTCTTCAGGACGAGAACCAGGTTAAAAACCCAAGTGGTGTATTCAATGGGATAGATAAAACTAGCATGCTTGAACTTATTGATTTCAGCTTTGATAGCCTCTCGTCTCGAAGGATTAATGGGTCTCAAATTTTGATGGACAAGATTGACATCGGGCAATGTATCTATATGGTTTTCGACAATGGCGGGATCAAGTTCAGGCATATCTCAATAGGACCAAATGAAAACATCACGGAGTTCCTTGAATAGCTTAGTGCAGGCCTCAATTTCTTTTGGGGTGAAATTTGACCCCAAGGTAAGGTTTTCTTCTACCCCTAGTTTATCAAAAATATTAATTTTAATTGTAGGAGAGATATTGGCCATATTTCCTTCTTCAAAAGCATCTGGTGTAGAAATGGGATTTATAAACCAATCGACCTCATCAGAGATGAATTATGTATACTCCACAACATACTGTTCATGGGACTACTACAGAAGGAAGTACTCACGGTCATGCATATTATCCCATGGAAAGTCAGTGGTGGTCATTGCTTCCATAATTTCTTCATTAGAATGGAATATGGGAGGACAAGTAGAAGAAATACCACATGACGTGGCAGGGCTACCTAAAACATGGGATATGTTTCACATACGCATCACAACAAAGGGTAGACAAAGAGCTAGTAGATGAAACATATACCGATGCTGAGCCCAAGGTGATCAGTGAAGGAGGTTTAGTCCAAAAAAAAAGGGATGCCCCGGAGGGTCCTTCCACGATGGATCTCATGGATAATGAAAGATAGAGGATAGTGGCTAAAGGTTATGTCATCTCGACATCGTGGGGAGGTATCACAATGGATGAAGAAATGTCCTTTGGTTCTTCTAAATAAAAACTCATGAGTAAAGGAGTGGAGGATCCACTACAATCAGCCTTGATTCAGCAAATAGCCTCAAGGGTGTCACAAAAGTCATCAAGACGAGGAAAAAGGTGATAATAGTGGCCATAAATATCATACAAGGCAAAAGGGTGGTTCGTGCACAACGATTTTAGTTTCTTATTTGAATCGGGTAAGGTCACAGGGACCTTCAGGATATCGGATTCAGGAAATGTCTCATTGACTATAGGTTTGAGATGAGGAATCTCATGAAAATTATGGATAGAATGGCCAACAACATCACAAAAAGTGCATGGATGTGATTTCTTTGGAGGCTTAGGAGGAAAAAGAGTTATTTTGGGGGTCTTGTCCTTATGTTTCTTTTTTTTGGCATTGCCCCCCTCACTAGATGATTTTGGAATAGGAGGATAATATTGTTGAGGTGGTTGAGGCAATGAAGCAAAGGGAGGGGTCATAGAGACCGATTGGACTAAGGTCAAAGTGGTATAAGGTTTGAGCTGAGCATGCAGGGTGTTGGCTGAGCGATCAATGTACTAGACTGAGATCCCCAGGGTCAAATTGGGAAGGCTCAACGTAACCATAATAGGCACCGAAAATACTCCACACAGGGGATCTAGAAACAATATCTAATTGGAATGGTAATGGCCTAGCAGAATGGATCCCAAATGGTTATGGCTAGGGGAAACCGTTCCTGGTTGAAAAGGGGTAGAAGAGACACTAACAAATTTTTCTTGAAGGGAAGGACTTAAAGGATCTATCAAGTGACAACCAGTAGGTTGCGGAGGTGTAGGTTGCTAGCTGGTTGAACCAGATTGCTTGTGGTGAGGCCAAGACGATTGAATCTTGAAAAAATTTGATGAGCTGGGGTTAGCGATAAGAGGGGAGTGACCAGGGAATGCACCAAGGAAGGTGGAATATTTATAGACGCTAAGTGAAACACTAGTGAAAGGTGCAACTGATTTCTTATCATCGACCGAAGATATGATAGACTCAATGGAGGTTTGAGACTTCGATTCGTAATATGTAAGCTGATCAATGGTGACGACATTTCCATTGTGAGGAAAGAACATCTTATGGTGACCCACAAATGCAACTACAGACATCCCATAGGTATTGTTACGACCCAAGAGGATATTGTAATCCAAGGGGGCGTTAATTACTTCAATATCAACACCAATAGTCTAACCGAAAAGAGTGAGATAAAAATTGCAGTACATGCCAAGGGGCTAAGAAGGGCGACTGTCCCAAGCACACAAGGTGATGTTGGATGGGGATAAGTCGGGTGACCGAAGTTTTTTCCAAACAGAGGTGGACATCATGTACGTGGATGCTGCCTCATCAATGATACATCGCGAGACATTTGCATTACAAATATTCACTAGTATTTGGAAGGCGACGGATGAAGGTAAGGGGGGATTTTTTGACTTGTCAATATCAAAGACGATAAAACAATCATCTGAAGGATCGACAATGCCCAAAGAAGAGAATAGAGATTTATGTTGTGAAGGGAAGGACTGGAGGAATTCTAGCATTGACATGGAAGCAAGAGATTGATCCAAGTCATCTACTATGATGTAAGTGTGGGTGGCTTTGGCAAAAGTAGCATTTCAACATAATGGCCCTTTGGGGATCTTGGGAATAACCTCTTTCTAAGTTTGAGCATTCTGTGAGGGAGCATTGGGTGTCAAAATGGACTCAGTGGAAAATTTGGTTTTGGGCTTGGTTGGAGACATAGCAGGTGGCTTCTCATATTGGCGTAAACAAGTCTGAAGGTTGACATCAACGGTACTGACGTCTTCAAAATTCATCATGATAATCTAATACTCAGGGGTACCAGAATGTGAAGATTGAGGGGCAACCTGACCTTGGGGGGTTGGGCACCCACATATCCTTGCTTAGGAAAAGTATTAGTGAACACAGCTGCTTTAGATGGCACAGTATTTGGAGGAGCTGAAGCAGTGGCTTGATGTCCTCTAGATATTTCTTATGCTTCCCGCAACTGGTGCATCTAGGGTAAGAGGGGACAATCATGAATATAATTTCCATGGACACCACAATAATAAAAACACTTTTTTGTATGAAGAGGCATGTTCTGCTTCAGATGATCACCCTGTTACTAGTTAGTGTTAGGCTAGTTCCCCTAGGGTGCGTTTGGTTGGTTACCTTGGTTCCCTTGATTACCTTGCGCTATCTTATTTTGGTTTCCTTTCCTCTTTTTATTTGAATTAGGAGTATTAGTCGCACTCTGTTTCACATACACCTGGCCTTGAGGGGGAGGTGGCTACTGTGGTAGAGGTTGAGAAGGAACGAGAGGTTGGGGTGCTGGTGCCAGAGAGGCTGGAGCATCGAGCTGTGGATAAGGATAGAAAGGAGGTTGAGAAACATGGGGGTAAATAAGTTGAGAAACAAGAGGCCCTGACTTCAGTTGATGCAATTGGGAAAATGCATAAGGCGTGCTTTTTCTTGGATACATGCTACCAGGAGAGGGATAAGTGCTAGAGGAGCTCGCCCCTCCCTAAGGGAAACCATAACCCATGGTAGGATGAGTATATGGATTTGAATGAGATGCAATGATATTTTTGGCGACATGAGATGCCATTGGTTCTTTGGCACCACCTGGTCTAGGAAGATCTTGTAAAATGGTATAAATGTAATGAGATTGGGCGTAGGTCAAGTCATATTTGAATTCGACTTTGAGAACTTCTTCCTTTGTCTAAGGAAAGTGAGACATGACACATTTACCAATAGAAGGAAAAAGAGTTATGAGAAATAAATCCATATAGACACAGTCATCGAATGTATGAGCTCAACACAAGGTCCTCCTTCTATGCCATTCTTGGACATGGTCAGAAAGGTGGGTGGAAGAAGCTTGACAGAAAGGGGTCAACAACTCACTACAGATATCATATCAAAGAAGTAGCTCGAACTAGGATATAAATTCCTTAGCAAAAGTCACAAAAGTGGAATGAGAGGTAGTGACCTAGTTGACATACCACCTTGCAGATTCTCCACTGAGCGTACAGTGGAATAACTGAAGACGGATGGAGTCATCAGTGATAGAATTGGATGAATAACACATGTGAAAGAGGGGACCTTATTTTTAGGGTCCTTTCTAGTGTTTCCTTTAAACTTAGGGATGTATGAAGGAATATTAGTTGGCATAATAAGCCAACCCGGATTGTGGAGTATAGGGTCATTAATTAACTGGATGAAATCGGGTAGGCTTAAACCTTCCATAAAATGTAGCAAAGGAGTTGTCGGAATGGTTCTAGTAGAAGCTCTAGCATTATGTACAGTGCTACCGCTAGCTTGAGGACCAACACCTGCATTGACACCTGACATGGTGAATGAATGAGGTGGAGGAGAATAGGGTTTAAAATCAGAGGGAGGACCGGATGAACCAAAATCAAAGTCAGTGTGGGGACTTGGCAAAGGAAAAACTCAGATTCTACGCTTTTGAGTAAGTCTTCCTAACGGAAAATAAGAATGAGGAACTTGGAGTATTAGTGATAAATACCTTGGGGGCGCAATTATGGAAAGACATGTATGACACGAAAATATGGAAGAGTGACAAACAAAGGCTAAGAGGGGCAGATCAATTAATTACAATGTTTGTGTCTTGGATTGGAGGTGTAAATCAAGAGCTCTTCACTTTATGTGTACACGTGTTCAAGTTGTGTGTTAATTTTAATCAAGCCCAGATGGTTGTATAAAGAAAAATAAAAAATGTTGAATAACTGTAAATAAAATTGAAATGGCAGTTAAATGAATAGATTAAGATGAATAAATTCAATCCAACAACAATATTACCAAACAAATAATCTAATATGCGGGCTAAATTGACTCAAAACACAAGAAAAGGAAAAAATATATAAGGTCTAAGGGACATGGATATAATGACTGAGATATGCTAGAAAAGGTAGAGAAAACTACAAGAAACCAGAGGGAAAATTGCTACAAAATGGGAGTTGAAAGGTTACAAACCTAAGGGAAACAAGAGGAACCCTAAGGTAAAGACCAAAAAAATCTCAGGATGGGGTTTTGAATGAATAATAACTGATCTAGAAGGATTTTATAGAAATATAGATCATACCCTAAAAAATGGCTGAAAGCACTGCAAAATATATGAATATCTACTCAGCTAAACCCCACCTAGAAAGGTGGAATTGTCCTGAAACACTAAGGGTTTTGGTCCTACTTCTAGTAGAAAAACTGAGCATATCCAGGCCTAAGACAGGCTGAAATAGAGGTGGGAAAACCCTAAATAATGATCGTGGAAAAATTGTGACGGTCACAGAAAAATCTTGAAAAACATTGCAGCTCATAGGTACTAACCTGATAGCTGTGAGCTGAGGCATAAATCACAGGTTTTGGGCCAAAAAGTGTGAGTTCAAGATCGAGTATCCTTGGGCGGTAGGTTGTGGAAAACCTTTTCGCCTCTTGTGCGGCTGATACTTGTTACCTGTGGAAAACACCCGAAAACACCTAGAAGTTAGAATTTTTACTGTTTTAGGGAATAAAAGGTAAAAAAAAACATCAAGAGGCTAAAAATAGCTGAATAAAAACACTAGTTAATGAATCAGTTGGTCATGTAGGGATTTGAATAAAACGCAGTGGAGTCGTGAATTGTTAGTGTAAATTCTTAATGCAAGTATACGAAAAGAGTTCACTTTAGCTGCATGTGACAAACAACCATAGCAACAAAGATGGTTTCTTAAATTCCTTAGATCTGAAATACATGGTGTACTTCGATCCATGTAATTACAAATGGTTAGATGACAAAAAATTGGTGTAACAATGTATTTATAAATATTTTCCTCAAACTTTCTCGAAAACTCTATCACAAAAAATTCTCCTTCTTGTAAATCAATCCTTTTAGCACTTGTAGTACTATCTGAACCAATCTATGTATGAATATATTCATATCTCTTCCATTTCACTTTTATGTTGGACAGTGATTGATCATTTATATCAATAGGATATTTGTTCTGAAATAAAGTCAAATTTCCACAATGATAGCATTTTTTACCACCAACAAATTTTTTTTGGTAAAATAATTCATGGCTTTCTCTTGCACATAGAATTTGGGATATGAAATCATGGATAGTGGAATGAATAGGTGATTTTTTCCAAAAAAATTTACCAAAATTAATGGATGCGTCATGATATAACTGAAATTCCACATGATGAAGAAAACAACAAGTGTCATGTACAATGATAGGCTTAACATACCATGGTTTTTGTTGCACAAAAGCACTAATTCCATGATTCTCTTCTATGAACTTTTTGAACAACTCTATATGAGGGGTTTCCAAGGTATGTTTGCATGTTCTTCGTACTGATTGTTTGGTCAATCTAATTCTGTTAAATTGATTACATAAATTATCGACCAAGAGTTAGTAAACTTGTGAAGTGTAGGTGTACAATATATGCTAGAAGCCTCTTTTATTCATTTAGTTTATTGGTGTGATGATTGGATTTGTAGAGATTAATTCTAAGGATGTTTTTATTCCTATGAAATTGAAAAATTTAAATTACAACTAAGTTTTAAAAATCAACATGCTTTCTACTTTGTAAAAACTGAAACAAAATTTCACTATTTTATGAAGAAATCTTAAATAATTTATTTCTTAGTCTGTAAAAATTCTTATTCCCTATTAGTCTTGTGCATGAGGATAAAATCGAATTCTATAAAAGTGAATTTATATATTTTTATGTTTTTGAAACAAAATGTTATGGCAATGAAACTTGTAAACAAATCACTATAGCTCTTGGAAAGAAACCAGTTATGAATGGAAAAGAATGCACTCATATGCTAAAAGGAAATCACTTATGTTCTTGAAATAAACCACTCATGAACTTGTAAAACTGCTTTAAAATAAATCACTCCTGCTCTAGAAGTAAAACTATGAATCATCTACAATTTGACAATTCAAAAGGAAAGATGGATGAATCTACATCAAAATATAAAACAAGACTTATGAAAGAATCTACATCAAATAAAAAAATTAAATTTTGGAACTACCTATAACAAATGACAAATTTGAATTCTAGAAACAACTACGGAAAATGAAAAAATGGAATTCTGAAAACAACTACATCAAATGATAAAATGAAAACATGAAAACAACTACATTAAAAACATAAAATGCATAACTTTCACTATTTGCAAGGGACCTCCACAAACAAGCGGTCAAATCTTTACTCCAATAGTTACCTGCGCATCAAGTCTTCAAGGTACTTTTTCATTAAAAAGGAATGAAAAACTTAGCTTTAAAACTTCAAAACATGCTTCAAAAAATTAACCTACCTTATTTTTTTCAATGGATTATTTATATAGGGGTTGCAATGTAAATTCATGGAGATTCATATGGCTAAATATCAGAACTGAATGGACACCTATTTTCCATGAATTTGATGAAGCACAATCCATTCCCACCTTTGTTTGCATGACTAGGAATTCATTGACACATGGAGACAATGTTTTCTCGCATAACTCCAAAATAGGGTTTCAAAGAACCTGCAATATATACCAAAGGGTAACAAATTCAGGAAAGATGCTCATTTAGAACTTAATTGGGCCTGTTCTGAACAAAAAAAATATTTTTGTTTTGCGAGATTCACTTTATTTTACTCAAGAAATGTGTTTGAAGTTGATTGGTCAAAAATGTTGCAGTTTTCCCTTAATCTTTGCTCGAAGGTCCACATGTCTGAGCTGGGTGGAATTTGACCATAAAAATCCATATTAGAGCTTCTAGAAACAATTTCCATGTGTTGGATTTCATTCTAGAGTGGTGCTACTGCTTCAACCATGGAAACATCTGCAAAAACTGTAGAAACTTGAACTGTCAAACTATCATTACTAAAATCTTGCATAATTCTCTTTAATTCATTAAAAACAATAGAAATAATAATAATAAACCATGTAAACATGTATGCGGTAATTTGGTGCATTTATAAATAAATATTGTTGAAAATGATGACTGTGGGTGAATGGAATGATGCGAAAATGGATGGCTTCATCAACAAAATTATGACAATTTGGAATTTCAACATTCCCCCACACCAGAGATTTTGCATGTCCTCATGAAAACAAAACATTGCAAAGTTTCATAATCCAACCGGTTGCTTGCATTCCTTTATTCAATAATTTCCACTAAATCCTTGACCAAATCTGCAAGAGAGAATTATTGACCCTTTATCTTAATAAGATGCACTTTTCTCCAACACTTACATTATTTATTATATGCAACTTGTGTGAAAATAAATGATGCCCACATAATAGCATATCCAAGTACTTGTCACTATTTTAATTATGCTCGCTTTGTTCAAACCTTGGTAAAATACCATATTGTGAAGACCACATCAAAAATTTTACTCCATATATAGAATGTGCTTTCCATCCTTGTGAATTTCATCCCATTAGTATGGCTGTAAATGGTCATAGATAGCATCCCATAATGATTGTATTCGAATCTTCCATGAATAGCAACCAATCATATTTGAACAAATTTATAAAACAATTTCTTCAAGAACTCAAAAACTAATGAATGAAGAAGACTTCCAATGCGAATATTTTGACAAGATGGGTTGCACATAACACAAAATAAGAGTTGTTTTTTAGGGTTATACAACTCATCAAAGCCTAAAGTATGCTTCCAAGTGATTTCAAGAGTGTGCAAACAAATCCTTGTTGCAATCTTCTTCTTGTGGCTTTGTACTCATCATTTCTTAGCTTCCATTAAAAATTTGAAGATGAGAAATATGGCACATAATTTAAGTGTTCCATGTACTTTTTGATCATGTGCTACAAGCCTCTACCATGAAGTCAATTTTTTGTATTTGTAAAATAATTCTCTTTCTCAACAACATTATGTTGATGGACCATTAAGGAAAGCACATATTAATAAGAATAGAATGTTTAAACAAGAGAGTGGTGAAATCATAGAAGATCATCATTATGACCATGGAAAACAATGAGATGATTACAAGGGTGGTAGGAATTTGTTGATAAAGAATCGATCATAACTTGTGGGATTGGCTGTTAAAATTTATGACAAAGCATTATGGGAGAAAAATAGGAACTACATGTTTACAATAGCTTTTCGTCAAAATTTCTAGAATTTTTAACAAATTAAAAAGTTTAAGACTAGTTTTACCTCAACTTTACTTTTTGGAGTTAGAGAAGAGAACATGATCTGATGGCTGATTTGGTGTCGATTTGGCTCAGGTAATTTTCTCCATGATGCGTTAACCTCCACTTTGACCTTGCTCAACAAAATGTATCTTCTTCATGTAGCAGATGTGTTTTTCCAATTTATCTCAAATGGTAAATCAGATTCTCCTTAAATTTGTTGAGGCTGTTAATACTAATATTATACATCTCTCCAAAAGAATTCTCAACCAATGGGTGAAAGGATCTCGAGAAACATGAGAAATGGTTGTAGGTGAAAGTGGCCAATTTCTTGAAAAATACACTAGAATTTTCTGAAATTTTTTTTGTTACTTTAACCTGCCTCAATGCATTTACCATAAAATCTCAAGTGCAATAGATGCATGGTTTGCAAGTTATGATCAAATCAATTTTTTCCATGTTTCACCTTTCACACTGTCGAATGTCAGAACAAAAACATACGCCAAAAACTAATTTTAAGGCCAAATTGAGTGATTCAAAAGGGAAACCGTCTATTATTACCTATGCTACCGCCACATACCTTTAAAATCCCATTTTTACGAAGAAAATGTGTTGTGAAAAAATACCGAAATCTATCCTAATTTGTCCAAAATGGTGAAAAATAAAAATTCGCCTTTAAAACCTGCCAAAAAGTCCTAAAAATTGCACTTTTTAAAAATTTCACCCACATATTACTTAATTTACTATATTTTGAGAAAAACCAGAAGCTCATAATTTTTTATTTCTTCTCCAATCTCTTGCAATATTTGTGCCAAAATTGCCTCTAGAACAAGCTGCTACAACAAAAACACACTACTACAACAATAGTTGCAGAAACTGCAACTTTCCACAGCTGTTGCAAAAAAAGTCAATTTTTGCAGAGAATTATTTTCTCTGATTTTGAACTACTGATTTGAATAGTGTAGTGCATATTGAAGTAGAATCCATGAAACATACTACATATTGAATGAAATAGGCCCAAAATTTATTGTTTTTCTTGAAAATGAAAATGAATGAAAAAGTTTTGTAATGGTGCCATCATGCTATTGTTGAATGAAAAAAAAGATGAACATGTTGCTATAAGAAACCAATAAAATGTACCGCTAAAAGTTTTTGTTGATTCCATAAAACCATTAGTGTTCATCAAATCAAAAATTCATTGTACAATTCTTACCATGTGAATGAATGTGTCAAATTTGAGCGTTGAAAGAAATCATTGGATTACCTATCAATGATGAAAATCCTTAACCAATGTGAGACAACTCACCGATAATGTAAATGAGTGTCAAGGTACCTGAGTGCATCTTAACAGGGATGAATGAAAGTGTTGAAGTCGAGTCACCTACAAGATCTAACAATCAAGAGACATTTATGTATTCTCATTGTTGTCAACAAGGAGGCTTCCCATTGATGTATGCAAGTTCCAAGGCACTCCAAATAATATTTGATCTTGATCCCAAAAATTGTGTTGAAGTTGATTGGACAAGATATATTGGAAGGTGGATCGAACTCGTGCATAGAACCAAAATTATTTGGAGAACCATAATAAAATATTGAAACCGTCATGAAATTGCAGAAATTATTGTGAACTTTTCTCGCTAAATGCCTGGATTTCAAGAAAAGCTCATGTCCAATTGCACCAGCAAGCTGGTTTTCACAATAGGACTTATT
The DNA here is from genome assembly GCA_034641835.2 of Pinus albicaulis. Classification (NCBI taxonomy): domain Eukaryota; kingdom Viridiplantae; phylum Streptophyta; class Pinopsida; order Pinales; family Pinaceae; genus Pinus; species Pinus albicaulis. Next base: position 724,429,661 of record CM076578.1, on the reverse strand, counting down.
TTTCTCTTTAATTTTTATTTTTATTTTTTATATCTCCTACTCTACTTGAAAAAGAAATATTATTGAAGTATATTAGAGATAAAATCATCTGCAGGTTTGAAATATACTCTTTGATATGTACCAATATATGAGAGACTAATTTCCTTCATTGATATGATGTCAGAAGGTACTGCAGAATTGAGCATTGGGATCTGATGACTGCCTTGAACCAAGATTCAATGTAATATTTTATTCTTTGGCTTCTTGATATCATCTCATGCAAGTCTTGAGAGATGTGATCTAGATTCATAGAATCAGGTGATAGGCATGCAAGAAACTTTTCAATGTCAAGTTCCAACAAATTCTCTTTATCATCAGGCATCCATGATTCTTGTATCTTATCTGAATCTTATTCTTCTAATTTTTGTTCTTCAACGGTAGCTGGTGAATCATTTTGCAAAACCTCAAAATTGTAAGTGGATTGAGTTGTTTTATTGTTCAAGATTCAAAATGGTTGTGCAGGTAGTGGAGTGGGAATGATATTTGGGGTGCTTGTGTCATTGGTAATAGGAAAGGTTGAATTGTGGTCAAATGATGGTGAAATTTATTCTGTGGTGGAGGTGAACGGTATAGATAACATTGATGATGGTATTGAGGATAGTGAGGAAAATATTGAGGATATGGTGGATTTCCTTTGTAGGGTCTTTGCAAAAAAAATTTCCAAGATTGGTTTTGAGGTTGAGATTGAGAAGGCCAAGGTTTCGAAGGTTGGTTTTGAGGTGGAGATTGAGAACGCCAAGGTTTTCAAGGTTGGTTTTGAGGTTGGGATTGAGATGTCGAAGGTTTCCAAGGCAAGGGTACTTGCTAATTACTTTGAGATTGTTGCGCATAACTTTGAAATTTTGCATAAGGATATTGCATCATATTGGGTTGATGATGTTGCCATAGTTGTCTTGGAGCTACATAATAGAGTTTCTATTTTTCTTGATTCACTCAATTATCCTTCTGGTAAGCTGCCTTCAACCCTGATAATGATGGGAAATCTTCAATAGTATTTGATCCTGTACAAATTTTACAAATTTTACAAATTTTAATGTTATGAAGTGGAAATTCATGCAAAAAGTACTTCTTTGTACATTTAGGGAAAAATAAAGGAACATTTGCAACCTTTTTCTTGTTTTGCATTCCTGGCATGTCAGTTCATTCATTTAGATTACCAAGAATGTTTAGCAAATTGTTATGTTTAGTTTGATTTACCAATCCTGATGTCGACTTACTTAATCTTTCCATAAATGGATCTTGAGAGGATCTTACGCACTTCACTTTTCGTCTTGAAATGTTCTTGCACAATTCACAAATCTCTTGAAATGACAATTGATAGACATCTCATTTTCCTACTAGATTAAGAAGATCAATCCATTCATCCTTTATAGCATTTAGTAGGATATTTTTTAGTGTGTCTAATTCTAAATTATGCAATTTATATCTTTTGATATTATAAGTAAATATGTCCATTAAATATTCTAGGATTTCATCATATTTTTTGTTCATCTTAAAGACTTCATTTCTAAGGTCATGGTGTATGCAATAATATTTATATTTTTCCAAAAATAATTTTTCCATATCTTCCCATGTCCTTATAGAATTTGTCCATAAATTCATTAATCTAAGAGCCCTATCCTTCAATTTTGTCGGAAATAAATCAATTTTTGAATGTATAATGAGTATCTATAAGATCTACAAATTATTTCTAATTCAAAAAGAAAGGTTTCCGAGACTTCTGATCTCATACCTTTGAAGTTAGGAAGTAAATATGGAGGGATGCTCTTCATATGACCATTGACATCAATTTATTGAATGGGAAATCTAAAAGAATCTTCCCCATTTTCATCATCTTCATCCATTTCTTCAACCTCCTTTGTCACATCTTCTTCTACCTCCAAAAATAAGAATTTATGTTGTGGATGTGTGGCTATTACTTCACCACGTGATATAGTGGGTTTGGTAGGTGATTGATTTATTTTTATTTTTAATGAAAAGAAAAAGGCTCCTATTTACACTTTCCCAACAACGACGCCAAAATTTTTAGTCAATTTAATTTTCTTAAATTGATTACATAAATTCTCGACCAGAGTTGATAAAATTGTGAAGTGCAAGTGAAAAATAAATGCTAGAAGCCTCTTTTATTCATTTAGTTTATTGGTGCAATGATTGGATCTGTAAAAATTAATTCTAAGGATGTTTCTATTCTTATGAAATTGGAAAATTTAAATTACAACTAAGTTCTAAAGATCAACATTCTTTCTATTCTGTAAAAACTGAAACAAACTTTCTCTATCTTATGAATAAGTCTTAACTAAGTTATTTGTTAGTCTCTAAAAATTCTTATTCTCTAACAGCCTTGTGCATGAAGATAAAATCAAATTCTAGAAAATATAATTTATACATTTTTATGTTTTTGAAATGAAATGTTATGGCAATGAAACTTCTAAACAAATCACTAGAGTTATTGAAAATAAATCACTTATGAATGGGAAAGAATGCACTGAAATGTTGAAAGGAAATCGCTAATTCTCTTGAAATAAACCACTCATGAACTTGTAAAAATAATATAAAATAAATCACTAATGCTCTAGAAGTAAAACTATGAATAATATACAATTTAACAATTCTAAAGGAAATATGGATGAATCTACATCAAATGATAAAATAAGACTTATGAAATCATCTACATCAAATAAAAAATGGATTTTGGAAGTAACTACAACAAATTACAAATTGGAATTCTAGAAACCACTATGACAAATGAAAAACAAGAATTATGAAATTAACTACATCAAATGATAAAATGAAAACATGAAAACAACTACATTAAAAACCAAAAATGCAGAACTTTTACTGTTTGTAGGGGCCCTCCATAAACATGTGGTCAAATATTTTATCCAACAGTTAGCTACACATCAAGTCTTCAAGGTAATTCTTCATTAAAAAGGAATGAAAAAATAGAGTTTGAAAACTTCACAATATGGTTTAGAAAATTAACTTCCCCTCTTTGTTTCAGTGGAGTGTTTATATAGGGGTTGAAATATAACTTCATGGAGATTCATATGGCTAAATATGAGAACTGAAAGGACACCTATTTGCCACGAATTTGATGAAGCACAATCCATTCCAACCTTTGTTTGCTTGACTCAACATTTATGGACACATGGGCTCAATGTTTGCTCATGCAACTACAAAATAATGATCCAAATAACGTACAATATATCCCAAATGGCAACGAATTCGGGCAAAAATCTCTTCCAAGAGCTTAATTGGGCCTGTGCTGAAGAAAACCCATGTTTTGGTTTTGCGAGATTCCCTTTAGTTTGCGCAGAAAACGTGTTTGGAGTTGAATGGTTAAAAATATTGTGATTTTCCCTTTATCTTTGCCTAGAGGTCCACATGTGTGAGCTCGGTGGAATTTGACCAAAAACAATATGTATTGGAGCTTCTAGAAACAATTTCCATGCGTTGTATTTCATTCTAGAGTGGTGGTACTACCTAAACCATGGAGACATATGTGGAAATTGTAGAAACTTGAACTGTCGAACTATAATTAGTAAAACCATGCATAATTCTCTTTAATTCATTAAAAATAATAGAAATAATAATAATAAACCATAAACATGTATGCGGGAATTTGGTGCATTTATGAAGAAATATGGTTAAAAATGATAACAATGGGTGAATGGAATGATGCGAAAATGGATGGTTTCATCAAAAAAAATTATGACAAATTGGAGGCTCAACACTGATTTCATGTTATTCTTCATCGCATCACATCCCTTGATCTTGGTGAAACATGTGATTTTTTCATCCAATATTCATATATTATTTTTTTAACATCTTCTCCAAGTATATCTTTGTATGGTTTCCTACAAATAAATTTCCAACAAGAGAGTTCACATTTACATCTATTTTCAATCGACATTTTCGATGTTTGTGCAATGTTTTCTATGAGGTCCCTAATGCTTGTTCCATATATTTTACCGAATGATTCCCTTTAGTACTTGATAAAGCCACTGCCATTTTTATTGCTCTACGTGCATCTCAATCACTTTTGTTTCTAGATCTTCCAATTTATTTAGAGCACTATTTATATTTTGTATCACATTTTCCTTCATTTTTTATCTTTTGTTGATTTTAGAATACCCAATAGAGTTGTAGCTTCTTTTAATTTGATTGATGTTAAGAGACCTCCAAAAATTTGGGCTTGAACTGCCACATTTTCATCTTTGAAGAACAAATCAATAATGTGCTTAACACGATATCGTATAACATAGTCAACTTTTTTATCTCCATATGTGTCAGTGTCAACATTTTCTAACATCTCATCATCGACATTGATTTCATCTGTACATATGAGAATTAAATGTAAAAATAAGTTTAAATATTCAAAAAATAATTAAATTAAAAAATAGTTTGAATGAAATTGAAAAATTAATAAATATGTATAATTTCAATAATACACATTCAACATATATATACATAACTGGTGATTCAATTTCTTCATTTGAATTACTTTCAACATTTTCAATATCTTCAATCATTGGTTCAATATCTTTTTCACTTTCTCTTTCAACATTTTCTATCTCATCATCAATGTTATGACGAATATCTCTCTCTGTTTACATTACAAAATATTTTTCAAATTAGTTCATCTATTAAAAACTAAGTTTCACAATACACTAGTTAAATTTAAAATATCATTTATAATATTTACATTTACATACCTTCTTCAACTTCTAGTTGAGGTTGATTTTCCCTTTCAATATTTCAGCATTCTTCTCTCCTTTTTTTGTGATATTCTCTCCCATATACTCTACGAGCCTCATGTTTTCTTGTTCGATCATATTTTCTCTTACAATTTCTTTGATTTCCCATGATAATTTAGTATGAAGCTCAAACAATTTCCTTCAAAATCCTGCAAAAAAAAACAGACTATCAAAATTTACACAAAAAATCATCACAAAAGATTTAATTTAAGAAAAACTTACATTAATAATTTTGCACAAAAGACATACTTCAACCCAAAAAAATTATTTTAAAAAATTTGCTTTAAAAATTCCTCCAAAAAAATGTCTTTTAAAAATGAAGCTCAAAATATTTCCTTCAAAGTCTTGCAAAAAAATCTCACTTCAAAAATTTAGGCAAAGTTTCACTTAAAAAAATCATTCTAAAAGATTTACTTCAACCCAAAACACTTACTGTAAAAAAATGTCACTTTAGAAAACAGCGCCAAAAAATGTTTTTTCAAAATTAAGCCCAAAAAAACTTTGAAAATTCAGCTAAAAATGTTTCTTTTGAAAATTCAGCATAAAAAATTTCCTTTGAAAATTCAACCCAAAAAATTTCGTTTGCAAATTCAATCCAAATAAAGAAGTGTGCAAAAATAATGTTTTCATTTTTGGCTATTTATAGATTTGCGAAATTTGATTTTTTGGAGAGGTTTTATCGAATTTTTATCGCCAACAAAATTTGCAACGAAAATTTCAACCGAAATTTTAATAAATGTTCGACCAAACTTTGTTTTTCATAAAAATTAACAAAACATGCCGGTGAAAAAATTTCGATCGAATAACTACAAAATTTTGGTCGAACCAAAGCGTTTGCAACTACGCTGCAAATCGGCTTTGAACACATTTCTTCACATTTGGAATGGTTAAACTCCATAAAATTTTATGATCTAAATTTTGAAACCAAGAATAGCATTTGCAGAATTCAATCTACTTTCAGGAGATATAACTTTTATGGAATTCCATAGATATTTACTAATTTTAATTATTTTTGTAATAAAATGGGTAATTTTTATTTTTATTTTCTGAAGGCCATTATGATTCATTGAAATCAAAATTCTATATCTCCCAAAATACACTGTAAAAAATTGAAAACATTATGGTGCATTACATTGGTTCATCATCTGTAATGGGTAGCTTTTATATTTTTAATTTATAACTAATATGTTGAGAAAGTTGACATGGACTGAAGCATATTCAAAATATGTAGTTTTTTCATATTCATTCAGCTCAAAAAATTCTAGTAATTATGATATGCATTAGTTGGTTTCATAAATATAACGATACCGAAGTAGAACCCGTCAAGATTCTTGTAACACAAATTTTTTTTTCTCAAGAACACCAAGTTATCAAAGAATAAACCAACACTTCTCAATATGACTTTTTATGAATCCCTTGATTTTTAAAGAAAACACATTCAAATAATTGTTAAGTTGACATATCAAATATGAATGAAAAAACTCCAAAAAATAAGTAATAGAAAGCTAATAAAATTTTTGACAAGTTTTTTTTTATCATAAAATGAAATTCTAAATAGAAAAATTGTTTTGTCTTGCAGAAAGTTGAAGAACTTCTAAAAATGATATTTTTTTTCTCAAAAAAGGGAAAAACGTGCAACCCGATGTCACATTTTCACCTACAAATCATGATAGTTTGATATAATAATAGAATAATAATGGCACATCAACATCATGAACTCTTAAAAAAAGTAACATTTCCATAAATATTATTGGGATTGACAGAACCTGAACCTTGGACTATGATATTATCAAAATTCAACACGCGTGTAAACTACAAATGGTGAGCATATGATACATTTATGTTAGAATAACACACACACACACACACACACACACACCGATATATATATATATATATATATATATATATATATATATATATATATATATATATATATTACGTTAAAATATTCACCCTAACCATCAACGCATACCTATCAAACACCCTCTTCCTCATGCAGAATTGAGTCTTGCCAACCATTACGAAATTTTTTTGCATATTTTCTAAGCTCTTCAATACTCATGTGGTCTATCTCATCATCTCTACTATACACAAAATTATCATGTGCATTATCTTGTACTCTTTGTCAATTCATACCAATATCAATTCCACCAAGTCCAGTGTGATCATTGTCTATGATGTCATCACTTGCTTCTCAACTAATTTGGGAAGTGCCATCCATCTCCCATATCAAATTTTCCACACAAGGAGGTCGGCTTACCAATGGTGGATCAGGGTGAGGCAAATAAATATCACGCTTAGCGCCCCTGCGTTCACATAATTGACCTGTCCCAGGACCAAACAATTCAAAATGAAGGTCATTAAAATTGGGTTTCGTTCCTAAAAAGAATTCTTCATAAAATCATTTTGCAAAAGAAATAGGAACCTCGTCATTCCATGGTAGTATTGCATAGGCTAGAAGGTTCCTATCTTAAAATGGAAAGCTATATTAGGGTGCTTGAAATATTGCACCTTTAGCATATTTCTTTTCGGCCCTTGTTTGAAATTAAATATCATTTTTTCCATTTCTTTTGTAACTATGTTTTTTTAACACTTTCCCATGTATCGGGACTCATTACAGTTTCCTTTATTTTCCTCATCAATTCTATAAAAGTATCAGTGGTTGGCCTAAAATTTTTGTAAACTTCCACAAGTGTGCTTAGAGAGTGCGTAACTATTTGTAAGCTTTCTCATCTCTCTATAAGGATTTTTGAAGACAAAAGGTATATCCTCAATTTTGGATAAATACGTTCGTACTTTTCTCATGTGCATTTTTGGATTTTTTTTTCCCAAGGTAAATAATCGGGAATTTCAGAAGGATAAGTCGTGGTTGGTTTATAACCTTCTTCTTGAATTATGCAATCTGGCCTATGTATTTTTTGAGCAACATTTTCACCCTACGCATCAATATATAAAATTATGTATAGATAAAAAAACATGTGAACGAATTTGTACAAATTTTATTTTTGAACATAAAAAGTAATATAAATAATTTAACAAATTAATAATTGAATGATAATAATATTTAGATTGATGTCCACTTTGAGATGGCTGAGAAGCATCATGCCCACCCGGAGATGGTTGAGAACGAGCATGACCACCGATAAACAACATGACCAACCATTGATTGGCCACTAGGGGAATGTGTACCACCACCACCACCCTTACGCGGCGAGAATGAAGCTTCATAAAAAATATGAATTTCTAATGAATTAAAATATATATACATTTATACACATACATATAATTGAGTAGATTGTGTGAACCATATCACAATTGCATGAGCCATGGCCAGGCTCCATTGATTGGGTAAATACTATTTTCCTCCAAACTCCTAAAAAATGAAATTTATTAAAAATTAATTTAACACAATAAATTGATAAAAAATCAATTCCATATGTATACATGTATGTATGGGGATAAGATTATATATTCCAATGTCATTTAAAAAATTGCACATTTAATATAAATACCATGAACATGATGGACATCCCCCGATCCATGATCCCTCTGTCTCGTAGAGGCATGGGACTATATTGATGTTCGCCTCAAATAATCAAGTGGAAAATGATCATCCTTCATGATATATATATATATATATATATATATATATATATATATATATATATAGAGAGAGAGAGAGAGAGAGAGAGATAATGTTTGAAGCGTCAAAGAATCATGTGGAAAATGATCATCCATTATATATATGGATATCTACAAATACAAAAATATATGATGTTTAAAAATATATCTCATGCATTTACAATTATTTTTAAAATTACTATTTAAATTTTTTCAAAAGAATTCAAAAAATTGATGTAATTTACGCAAAGATTGGAGCACAACTTGAACACAAATTATGTAAAAGAAAAAATTGATGTGTAAAACTACCTTGACTATTTAAACAAAAAAAATTTAAAGTCCTGCACATTTTGAAAATTAAATACAAAATTTTATAAAACATGAATTTCACCAAGTTGTGCTTACATAGTGGGTGCACATTTTGAAAATTAAATACAAAATTTTGTAAAACATGAAGTTCACCAAGTTGTGCTTACATGGTGGGAGCTCACTTGGTATATAATTGAAAAAATCACATGGTCCTTAAAAATGACACATTTATAACTAAAAAATACACACATATCAAAGATATCTTACAATTTCCATCAATAAATTTTGATGGAGAGTGTCTGATCTAAATGAAAAGTGGCATACACCCATGGTATTCATCAACCCATGGTATTTATCTGCCAATGGTATTGTAAGCGACATCTATCCATGATATTCATTCAACCATGGTATGTATCTACCCAGGATATTGTAAATGACATCTATCCATGATATTCATTCACCCATGGTATGTATCCACCCATGGTGTTCATCCACACATGGAATTTACCCATGTTATTGTAAGTGATACCTACCCATGGTATCCACCTATGGTATCTACCAATGGTATTGTAACTCAAAAAAAGGCTATAAATAACAAGCTTCACTTTATAGAAGGACATATTGTCCATGACAATGTAGCTTCTACAATTATTCACTATTTTAATAAAATGTTTCTTTGTTCTTGTGTTTACTGTGTGTTCTTCTCTCTTTTTTTCTCGCATTGTAATTTTTCAGATCTTGTCATTTATATTTCAATTTTTTTAGTTCTTGGGGGTCACCCCCCAAGATTTGGATCAATGGTATCATATTTAGGTTACGCCTCCATGGGAATGAGTGTTTGAAACATATCTCCATTTCAATGTTTTGCAACAATATTCAACAAAATCCATGATTTTTTCTGGGTGGCGAGTTTTCAGTTGATATCTGAATAGTTTGGTGAAAAATTTACAAAAAAAAGACCAGATTTGGATTCCTTGCAAAAAAAATACCCAAATTCAAAAAATCAATCAACCAAATTGGAGTTCGGATGAGTGAGATATCTCTTATTCAAAATTAACAATGTTGTAGAAATTGTTCTGATGACAAATCGTAGATGAAAACTCTCCTTTCATTTTTTCCCATTTTCAGTGTGAAATTTCAGAGAAATGGTTATAAATTTGAGCTCCACTTGAAAAATCACCTAATTTAAAAAAAATTCGGTCGAATCGGAGTCCGGATGAGGGAATTATTGGTGATTTAAAATCAGTTATTTTTTTCAGAAATATTGTGACAGCAGGATAGTTCTAGCGTGAATATGAGAGTCTAGAGTCTCGAGATGGTGATTGAAAACACGTGGGAAGATGAAAAAATATCATTCTATTTCCAAATATAGGTTATAGTAAATATTCTCAGTTATATTGACCAATTTATGCCTTTAAATTTGGAGCAGAATTTGGAGCAGGTTCCCTTTGGGGACACCGTCTCCCACCCTGATTTAGTATGCACCTGCTTCACATTCATTAATTTCAGCATAGTAGCATTCAACTTGGGTTATTTTGAGACGTGCCCTCCCACACCAAGCTATTTAAGCACCTTCTACTTCATCAACAATCAACATCATGATTATGGATCAACCGCACAAAATCCTTCTCATAGAAGTCCATTTTCCAGACCGCACATTGTTAGTATCACAGTTGGTCACAATAATTACAAGGTATCTCTATCCTCGGATATTATTTTTTCATGGTTCTGGGTCATCCACAAACCCAAACTTCATCAAATTCTATTTTCTAGGCCGCACACTAATAGTATCACAGTTCGTCAGAAGCATTACAGGGTATCTCTATCCTCGGATTTTTTTTCATCACGGTTATGGGTTAATTACACAAAACTGTTCTCTTCAGTGGACATTCATATTCAAAAAAGGTTTCTCAGGAGGGAAATTCATGCAATGGAGACCATTTCTTCTTAAGGATAGAGGAATGATATAAATGAAAAGTGGCATACACCCATGGTATTCATCCACCCATGAAATTTATCTTCCCATGGTATTGTAAGTGACATATATCCATGATATTCATTCACCAATGGTATGTATCCACCCATGGTATTATAAGTGATATCTATCCATGATATTCATTCACCCATGGTATGTATCCACCCATGGTATTCATCCACACATGGAATTTACCCATGGTATTGTAAGTGGTATATACCCATGGTATCGACCTATGGTATCTACCCATGGTATACACCCATGGTGTCCACCTATGGTATCTAACCATGGTATTGTAACTCAAAAAAAGACTATAAATAATAAGGCTCACTTTGCAAAAGGGCAGATTTTCCACCACAATGTAGGTTCTACAATTATTCTCCGTTTTCATAAAAAAATTCTTTCTTATTTTTATTTACTGTGTGTTATTCTCTATTTTTTTATGGCATTTTAATTTTTGAGACCTTATCAGATCTATTTCAATTTTTTAAATTTTTGGAATTGGGTTTGTTAGAGGTCTGATTGCTCAAACAAGAAACGAGGTTGGGTGGAACATATTTTGTACTCATAGTTTGAGAAAAATAGTATTGATCACTTATTAAATGCACTATCCACTAAAGACATGTGGTTTTTAACCATTGGCAATATGATGATGATGAAAAATTTGAAACCATAAACTCGTAACCTTTTGTGACAGTTTTGACAATGATAATAGAAAATGTGGTGTTGCACTTAAGCCATGAAATACAAGAACTGGGAGTGAGGCATTCCAAAGAAACAACGCAACCAAAACTAAAGTTTAAATCAACAGAAGATGTTTAAAAGAACAAGACAGATGATGCAAAAAACAATGACACATATGTATCTGGTGGAACATTGATGTCAAAAATGTCAATGGTGTTGTTGGGCAGAGGAGGTGATGAGTTTCCTGAGGTAGAGGATGTGATTTTATAGTCACCCAATGATACAACTGAATAAAGTCTAGGTTTGTGAATACAATTCTGACAGGGTAGTAAAGCTTCCAACAAAATGGAGTTGTCAATAAAGATGAGGGTCTAGAAGTCCTATAGACTTGGAATGTAGAAGAGGAAGGTTGCAAGGAAAACTGTTATATTGAATATCATGAAATTTTTACCTTCTGCGAAATGGAAATTACATATGTAAAATTCCAATGATTTTCACAGTCCAAAGAAAGTTTTGAATGGGATGATAAGCAAAAGAAAATGCAAAGTTGTATGGTATGTCAATTGTGTAAATTCAGGCATTGTAAACAGAAGTATGGTCTAGACGATATGACAGGAAAACCTCCACTAGTTGATATCGTCCAGGAAAAATGTCATTGGTTGATGGTAAAATTTTTAAACAACAATAGGTGAATTATTTATGCAGATTAGTAAAGCTTAATTGTTTATTTTAAACATGTAACTTAATAATTTAACGTAGTTCAATCTTAAAGAAAAACAATTTAACAATTTAACAAAAATCAAAACAATTTAACGAAAAAAATATGCATTCATATAAACGAAAATTTTGAACAACAAAATAATAGACTTTAATTGTAATTGTTTTTCAAATTTCACAGTTAATTCTCATTTTTCTGTCAAAAATTAAAAATCGGCGAATAGTGTGGCTTGGCATGGAACTGAATACTTCTGAACTTGGTGACTATGAGAATGCATAAATGTAAAAAAGTACCAAAATTCGTTGGTTTGTTAGTGGATTATGTTTTTTAAGTCATCATTCCTGGGGTACTTATTCGAATTTGTCAATTCCAAACGCAATCGAACCTATTGGGTGAAGGTCTATCAATTTAGTAGGTACTTGAATTTGTCAATTCTAGGTTCAATCGACCTTGTAAATAAAAGGTTATCGATGCAGTGGCTGGTATAATTTTCATTACAATGTGATATAAATTTTTCAACCAATGAAATGATAACATTATTTAAAAATTTTAGAGTAAAAATATCTATAGACTCTAATTTGTTATATAATGATGAAGGAATGGAATTTAGAAAACAAATATTTAACTTCAGGAAAACATATGTTCATTATCCATTGATCAACAAAGGGGCATTAGATGATCAGGTAACATTAGATATGTTGATGGAAACGGTACAAATATTAATCGTTCATTCCAATATAGCATGCATGCTGAAAGGACTTGGGTAATAATTCTTTGATTTATGCTTCAATATCTCAATTGATATGTATACGATGACATGTGAATTCATGTATATGAAGTGATACCCAGGTAAAGGAAGGAAGCCTAGAACATCTCAAAATTGCGACAAAATATTTTTTATGCATTCATATGATAATATGCCATGTTCAGTTGGTTAAGAGAAGGAAGAGTTTCCTGAGGGATTTTTCACTAGTTAAAGGAAGGGCTCTTTAGGGATTGTTGAGCAATGAAGGGAGGGTAAATTCCTGTGCAGATTGAAGAAGAACGTGTCCATATGTGTTGAAGAATTGAGTTAATTTTGAATTTGGTAAAGGAGGATGGTATGCCATGGGATATATTGTAATTATTATAGCAGATGTAAGTCTATATTCCTGGAGGATGTGTAAAATTTATAGGAAGTGAAGATGATGAAGACAATGATATAGAGATGTACATCTCTATGTGTAGAGGATGTGTAAAGTTTATAGGAAGCGAGGATTATGAAGACAATGATACAAAGTTATCCAAGATACACATATCAAGATGGATTGAGTATGGAATGCAGTATGGGATGATATTCAATGTCATGCAAGGGTGTATTGAGTGAGTGTGGTGAATGTGAAAGAAGTATGAATGTGCATGAGGTAGATATACTATGCGGATATGAAAAGTTTTATTCTGTATAAATGAGTATTAACGCGCATATGTTTGAATGCATTGTGTGAATGATTTTATATTATAGTAATGCATATATAGTTAAGGAAAATTCATTGCATTTAATATGTTTATAGATTAAAAGAATGGAATGATATGCATGTCGTAATTGTAAGATCATTTCAAAATTTTCTGGAAATATGGCAATGAAAGTTTATATGGTTGAATATTCACTGTTTTTTGGCTAAATAAAAATTCTATCAGGGAGGAGAAATTGCAGGTAAAAATTGATTGGATATTTAATCCCATAGTGAATATTGGTTGCTACTACATACAAGCAACAAGCATTATGATAATAATCTCATAGTTGTTCAGTGTGGTTCCTAAATTAGATAGATTTCAATTTCTGATTTCAATTTTTTATTTGAACATCTCACGGTGACTTTATGTTTATGATACATGTGATATGATGGATCTGTATAGTATGGACATACGATGGCTGCTATAAACTAGGAATTATGGGGAGAATGCTACTAGGATGACACTAGAACCCTATGATATGCCTTGATTTCAATGAGCTATTGAGTGGCTAGAGGTTGCTAATGGGATGACCTGGCAGTAAGACTCTATAGTTGCATACACTTCATCAAAGGGTGAATAGCATGCCTTCCACTACTCTTCTTGGCTAAAGTAATAGGATTTCAAAGGTGGAGAAAAACACTCTTTTATAAAGTTAGTTTTATGTAGATTTTAAAATATTTTAGGAATCTCAAAAATATTAAAAAAAGTTAACTATTTATTTAACTTCACTTATAAATCAAAATTTTTAAATATTCTCGAATTTAGAATAAAATTACATAAATACTAAACAAACTATCATTGTATACAGCCATCAAGATAATTTTGAATTCCTACCTCATTTTTTTTTTGTCATATCTCTCAAACAAATTTATATCATAGTGGGTAAATGAATCTGTAAATTTTATTTTACTTAGGGATTTTTTCTCAATAAATCAATCCAATTATTACAACCAAATCTAATAATCATTTAAACTAATAAATTATTATACAAAAGTTCTCATTCTAAAATAATATTTCAATTAAGGAAAAAATAATTAAATTAAATTGAACTGCAAAATACCTTCTCTTAATACCTAGTTTACTAAAGACCAAGTCACACTAAAAAGCTAGAGAACAGAGAAAAAAAATCTAGTTCCAAGTGTCCCATATTTTTACTATTCTCGGTGAGTGTTTCCTTGAATTTTATGTTATTTCGAGTACTCACAAGAATTCATTTTGCAAAAAACTCCCTTATTCCAAGACTAACATCTAATTTGGGTGGGCATGGGGGTAGGTGGTGAGAAGCTGTAATTTTTGTGGTGTGGCTAAAATGGTTGGCCCTGTAGATTTTGGAGCGAGAACATAATTTTGGGAGTGGGTGAAAAAATTTCCTTTGAAGTGGCACATCATAAAGGGTGTTCCATTGAGACAAATCGTCCATATTACTGTAGAAACTAATAGAAACCGATGAATTATATATAGTCGATATTTTCATCACGAGAGTTAATGGTTTGTCATTTTTTTATACTATAGTATCATGTCCTTTCCATTCGAGCTCTGAAAATGATTACATAGAGGGCTACAAAGTTACTATCATGAATTTGAATTATTGAATATGACGGACATGATTATGAATGAAGGCAGTTGGAGGTTGAAAAGGAGAATAGCCTAGAAATGTTGGATATACATAAGAATTATGCTTGCACCACCTCATTTCTAGAACAAATTGCATTGCTAAGACGAAACATAGTGCAACTAGTGATAAGAAGGTCACCATGAGAATCACCACCACATACTCCTCACCAAGAACAATATGGAAAACATGAACAAAAGCAACAGTGAACATAAGAGGAGGAAGCCACTACGAGTAGCTGCAGGAATTGGAGTGATGGAAACAATGCTCAAGAATAAGAGACCAACAACAATAAACAAGAATAGGAATAAACTAGTCAAAACAATGTGCACGAATCAGTAGGTGGACAGAGAGAGGAAAATGAGAATACTATGGGGAGTCAAACGAGTTTTATGATCCTTAAAAATTTATAATCACACATCCATCACATAAAAATTTAATGATCACATCTCCTCCATGATTGAAAGCATGAATCCACAAGTATAACTTAACATTAATTGGCTAATTAGATTATTCCCTCATTGATACTTGGAACTATGAATTTTATAGGTAATGATTAATGGTAGGATTATTTCCACCAATTAATTCACTCATTAATCTTGCCAATTAATTCATTGATGCAACTAACAGAAAAATAAAATTGGAGGCAAATCCATATAATATCTATAACAAATATGTCCCATGCAATAGACTCAAACTACAAAGCGATATATACTTTGAAGCAATTAAAGACCTCTTCCACTGATATTATTTTATAATTTTCGAGATAATGTTGAACCCAATGATACCAAGAATCAAATAATAATGTTCATATGCATACGACTCTACGTGTTAGAGATTAGTTGGTTATAGAATGTATTATTTCATAATTTTATAGATAATGTTCAACCCAACGATACCAATAATAAGATAATAATGTTCATATGCAGCTGACTCTGCCTATTAGAGGTTAATAATGTTCATATGGTTATAGAATGCATTATTAAGGTATTATTTGTTATATTAATTCAATTTTTTTATGATTTTTTTCTATTGTACTAAGGGTTTTATTGGTATATCTATTTTTTTTAAGCTGAAAAAAAAATGATATTTTATTATAAAAAATAAAGATGGTTTTTTTTATGAATCCATTTTGTACCTAATTTTCGATTCGTCAAGTTAAGCAGAATCAAAGTAATACTGTGGGACAAAGCACAAGTAACAAGACATGGGAAGAAGATATTGACAACCACAAGCAAGAAAAGGAGATTGATCACAACAATGCTAAAGAAGTTGACTGTGGAGAGAATCACCACCACACACTCCTAAATAAGAAAAACATGGAAAACATGAACAACAACAACATAATTGTAATATTTATGACACATTTAATGGCGTGGAAATTCAAAAATTGAGAGCCCATTTCAGCACACTCGAGGACATTTGCAAAAGTATACTTAAGAAACTGGAAAAAGTATCCATACAAAAGATTATCATCTCGCCTGCATGTGTATTCTCATGTAATTAATTCATGTGGAAATCAAGAAACAAAAAAAAATGAGAAACTAATGAAAATCAAGTGATGGGTTTACCCAAACCGTCAACATCAAATTGGGAAAGAGTATAAGACTACAAAGGAACACCATGTGATTTATTGATTATGATATGCAATATAATGTCAGTTATGAGAGACATAGAATTCCATCATAGAATGAATGTAGTATGCTTCTACGGTAAACCCATGAAGGTGGGTTACACTTTTGTGGGAATCGGGGGCGGAAAAGTCATTTTCCCGACAGTTTGGCCAAAATTTCAAAATTATGTTGACTGAACTAATTCTGTCATTTACATTGAAGACGTATTGACGACATGGGAAAACGAATTTTTGGTTGGAGATGGGAAAACCAACAACAAAAGTACAGTTGAACTAATATTCTGGCCAAACTATTAGTTCAGTTGAACTTTTAAAATAGTTCGGCCGAACTTGTTCTTATAAATATATCGGCCCGAAAACCTTAACGGGTTTTGGGCATATTACTGTTGTTGTCTCGGGTCTATCCATTGTCTCGCGTCTGTGTTTGCAGGGGTGATAAGGTGAGGTGAGGTGTTGCTCTATTGGGCCGCGACGAGGAGGTGAGGTGAGGTGTTTCTCTTGTTTCTTTGTTGCTCTGTTTTTTTTGTAATTTTATTTTGTTGATTTTTTTTTGTTTGATTTTAATTTTAATTTTTTTTTTCGCAGGGAATTTGGTCTATGTCCTCCATTTTTCTTTGATGATCTCCTAGCTCGTGCTCATATTCTCGTTCCGGCTTTGTCCTCTTGTGGACTGCGAATTTCCAGGTATGCTATCCTGATCCTCTGTCATTGAATTTACAAGTATGCTATCATAGATGAATGAAGAATCAACCAGAAATTTGGGAGTTTGTTATTAGTTCCTTTAAACTATAATTATGTTGGTTTGGTTTGTCCTTAGAAGCTTGTTTGTAGAACTCAAATAAAAATAATACATGTTCTAGAATCCCTTACTTGTTGGCTTATGTTTTATGGGGAATATGGAATCATCGGAACAAGTTTGTTTTTAAAAACTCTCAAACTAATCCCTTTATGATTGTCATCAAATTTATGAATTATTTTAATGAATAGGTTCCTAATCATATTTCAGCTATAAGCGAAAATTGGACAAAATGGTTATTAATATGAATGTCTATGTGAGAGTATTCCTTGATGGAGCCTATGCAAGAACTTAAGTCATACTTACTTTTGAAGCCTACCTTCTTCCCTTTACTTACGTGCATGCTACCAACCCACCTGGTTCAATTTACAACCTTGATATATCGGGACCAATCGATATAGGTATTGTAGAATTCACTTGGTCAATATTATAAGGGATATGCTGCTATCTCTACTTCTCTACCAATGACTTAATCACTGGAGAGACAGGATCACGTGTTGTATCACTTGATTAACCAACAGCATAAACTTCCAGTTGAAGAATCAACCATCTATCCGACTATCCCACTTGTTGTAGGTGCTTCCCCACTGTCGGGGAAACTTCCTACTGCTACCACTATTTCTCATGTAATTTTGGAGATGGTATGGTATTTGAAATAAACCTCTATTATAGTATGAAAATTAAGTTAGGAATTAGGCCGAGTACTCTCCATCATTTGGACAGCACTTAAACCCTTTGTACTCAACTTTAACCACTTACCAGCATTCTCAACTCACTACCCAGCCATTCTCCATTAGATACACAGCAGGAACCAACACAACACATATACTACACAGTCACATCACCAACTAGAACATCACGTACATAAGAGAATAACATCAAAACCACAGGAACTCACTCAATTACATACCTTCAACACAGCAGACCTTTCTAATACTCATACTCACTCATATCTTGTACAACTATATACTACAAGTGCTAATCACATTGTACTAGTATAAGCTAATTACAGGTATAAGCAGCTTCCATGTTTCTATGTTCTTTCATTACCCTTACAAGCTATAATACTCATCTGCGTTGGTTCATATAAGCTTATCTACTATGTTTCCATAATAAGCTTGATGTTGGTGGTATAACTTCTACTTACAAAGAGCTTTATATCACCTTCTCACAAAAAGCTTACTAGTCTCAATACATATGGCACTTACACTATTCACATATAAGCATATAAGTCTCTACATAATTACTAGTAGTGATGTATATAGTAACACTTTATATTCATGTAAAAATGATTATAGTAGTACTTATATTATGCATAATCTGGTAGTTTCATGTTCTGAGCTTGTAGTAACTACTCATGTTATAGGGCAATCATTCACCTTATTCATAGTGATATCATAGAGAAGAGCTAATATGGAATCAGCTTACAAGGCATACATTGTGTGATTACCATTCATTATGCTAGTTCGATCTCATATCTCTTGTTATCACTAGTGCGAGGGTGAATGTATGAAGGTGGGTTACACTTTCATGAGAAACAGGCCTGAAAATTTCAGTGTCCCACAAGTTCGGCCAAAATTTTCATAAGTTCAACTGAACTTTTCATAAGTTCGATTGAAATTTCGAAATTACTTCAGTCGAAAATTTTAAGCCGTTAATCAAACTTGTTTCATCGTTTAATTTGATAGAAATGATAACCTAATTTTTGGCGAGAGCCACATAAATCGATGTTAAAATTTCTGTCGAACATTTAAAAAAAAATCAACCGAAATTTGTTCTTATAAATACAGAAACCCTCACACTGCAACAAGATTTCCATCATTTTCTAGTATGGTGAACATTGGAGACATGTGACCGTTGGTGGGTTTTGCTCATTTCTGTCATTTTATGTTGTTTTTTTCTGGTTTTTCTATGATTAATTTTGTTCTCATTTCATTTTTGTTTTTTGCAGTGTTTGTAGGGTGTTCTCAATGTGTTCCTTATGGCCTTGGCATGTTTTTTCGACATGTTCATCCTCATATCGTCCGCTCTGCGTCTATGATCATCCTAGTCTCATCTGACCTGCATCCGTTCCAGGCATTCTTCGGAAGTGTCTGTAAATTAGATAATGTTCATTCCATGTATTATTAACTGGGCTCAGGTGTCCCTCATATTTCAAAAGAATAGTTCCAAATTGACATGAAAAAATTCAAATTACATAATATATATTCCCCAAATGTGAAATCTAAGTTAAGTCCAGCTTTAAAGGAAAGATGTCCCATAATATATTCCAAATACTAGACTAAAACGAATGTACTTTCTCTGAACACCTCATTCTTAAATTGGAAACATATATTCAAATAAATATAACTAACTCAGATGTCAGAATCCAGAGGTGGTCCTTGAATTTCAAGAAAATACGAAGAAAAAAAAAACATAATTATTACCTAGGCCTTAAAGTGTTTCTATCTTATATATTAGTAGAGACTTTAGTTTGTAACAAGTTGAATTTATAATAATTTCTTCTACCCCTTATATTCACCTTGGTTGGAATTCAGGTTTAAATCATTGAATAGTCTATGAACACTAACTAATTTTAATTACTTCCTTGAACTTATGGTAACAACCTTTATTTTATTTGTCTTTTGTACTATTTTTACATTTAGAAATATGGAATGGTGTCACTTGTTCTATTTTTATACATTATTCATCTCATCTACAAGCTTAATATGCTTGAAAGACGTTGCCTTTTATATAGAAAGTTCATATATGGGGTAACATTATTGAGTCTCTCACATTAAAGAAAAACATTTGTACATAATCTCAATACCCTCATTAAATCTCTCATATATTGTATAATGGGATTTAATTCCCTTTAAATATGAACCAATACCTATTCATGAATGGATTTACTATTGGTTAGTTCAATTTTTGAGTGTTTTCTCCTCTCCATAATTATATGGTTGAAAGTGAATTCATATTTTTTTCACATATAGATATGATCTAGATAATGATCATCCATTTCTTCTAGTTGTGGGTTGGCCCATAAGCCTCAATATTGAGCCTACAACTCCTATACCATATGCCACATACCCAAGTTCAATCAATATATATATAGTCTCCTACTTCTACGTTGTACATTTAACCCACATGGACTTAAATCTAAAATCCCTTGCTTCGAAACTCACTAGAGGTTCTTTATAATACGGGGTACCACTGAAACCCAATGAGATATGTTTGTTCTAATGTGCCTGACATAAAGCATATAGTTTAGTATATATGTGTTTTGAAATATATATAAAAGAAAGGATTATTTTGGGGATCATAGTTTCTAGATACTTGATAAAAGAATGTATTCCTTTAAATTTAGTATTGCTGGACTCTTCTAGTCATTGTCTACATATGAGACTTGATGGCATGCCCACTAAGTGGTCCTTGAGCTTTGGATATTGACCTGGTGGTGGCCATGTCTACAGGTATCGCGTGAACTCGATGTGCTCTCCATTACTGGACGAAAGGGACAATGGAGATGTGTTTTACCGATTTGAGGGCTGAGGTTCATTCCTTCAACGCTAACTCTACGCATTGGCTACTTTCCGCCTAATTTGGTTTCCTTCCACTACTTTTGCATGCTTTTGTGCCTACATAGCACCGCCATTAACGACCTTGGCATACCAACATATATGGTTTAAGTCATTGTAAATTTTGATTTGAAAAAATGATTATGTAATTTACAATTCATGACAAAACCAATTGTCTTGATCTTCCTTTACTAAATAAAAAAATTAAATGAATAAAAATAATGAATTCACAAAAAGTAATTTCTCTTACATATGATTAAATATATAATACTTACTAGTTTCTTAATATAAACCTGATACATTCTAATTTGATGTTATAACATAATCTTTATATACATACTATATAAACTAGTTCATTTATTATTTATTTAAAAATTTGCTATAACTTTTTATATGAAATATTTATCCCAAAAATCATTTTCAACAATTAAAAAATATATATTCTTCATTTTGCAGAGATGGAGAATACATTAAATATCATAAGCGCTGAATATTCCCCACCTTACGTATCTACGAGGTGGACACCCTCCATATGCAATAAGATTATTGGCGGCAAGAAACAAATAGAGAAAAGATAGATAACAATTTGTATTGCTTTGAGGTATTGTCAAAGGTGCTTAAATACTCCCCACCTTACAGGATCTACAAGGTAGCTGATACCAATATGCCATATTCATGGCAAGTAAACAAGTAGCGAAACGTATAAGCATTGTAAGAAATTGATGTTGAAAAAAAATAGCAACAAGGGTGGCTGCGCTTTATGGAGGATATTTAACTTCACTCCAGGAATGGATAGTCTGTGTAGCCAACTACAGGATCAGGAGTGTAAAACGTGCTTCTGTCGTATTTGTTGAGAGGGGCATTTAACTCAAATCTTCTGGGCAAATCTGGGTTTGCCAGAAAACTTCGACCATAGACTACAAGATCAGCCTTACCGCTTGCAATCGCTTCATTTCCATCTTCTCTACCATAACCTCCTGCAACCAAGAATGTTCCCTTGAATGCCTTTCTTATTGGAAACAGACTCTTGTTTGTTGCAACAGATTCCAATGAAGTTACTAGTCTGGGCTCTACATAGTGGGCATACAGGATATTGTATCTATTTAAGGCCTCGGCCATGTAAAGCCCAAGCGCCTCAGGATCTGAGTCACTGGATTCTTGATATTCTGCAAATGGTGAGAGCCTTATTCCCACTCGTTCTGCTCCAATTTCTTCCACCACTGCTTCAACAACCTCTAGAGGAAACCTGCACCGGTTCTCCAATGTCCCACCGTACTGATCGGTCCTGTTATTTATGCTGTCTTTCATAAATTGGTCAAGAAGGTATCCGTGAGCACCATGAATTTCAACACCATCAAAACCTGCCACAATGCCATCAAAACTATGAATCGAAGTAGGGAGCACTTCCCTATATATTTATTCATTTGACAGAGATCTATAATTTGATGTAACGATCACAATCGACTCTATATTCAGCTTCGTTAATGAACTAGGTTAAGAAAGGAGTGGTGCCCTCTTATAAGGAAAAGAAAAGCCCTGTGGTTTATGAAGTTCTAACTTATGTAATACGTGTGCAAATATCTCAATGCCAAATTCTCGATTTATGTAAGAACAGTCACCTGCTTTGATCACATTTCTTGCAGCAAGACGAAAGTCATTAATAATCTCTGGAATCTCCTCAGTTTTTAGAGCTCGAGGAGTGGAATAATCTGCAACATCTTTGCCATTGGGTAACACAATCTGTCCCGATATTTTTCGATCTGTTGATGAAACAGTAGCCTGGCCATTGGGTTGGTAATCTGCATTTCATAGACCCACTCAGCCATCTCAATTCAACGAAACTGACAGCAAATGCTCTATAAAAAGCATAGCAATGCAAATTGCAGGGATATACTTACCCACATGGGAAGCTCTTCCAGTGTGCCAAATCTGACAGAAGAAAACGCCTCCTTTCTCGTGGACTGCATTGACGATGGGTTTCCAGGCCTCCACCTGCTCCTCTGTCCAAATTCCAGGGGCATGCGGGTGCCTGTCAGTTGCACACCACATCATGGTCATCATTATGTAGGTTTCTCATAAAAAAGTAAAAAGTCTCATAACAAGCACTAGGCTTAGTATAATTACTATAGTGAGAGACAAAATGTTAGCTTACCCTTGGGCAGACTGGGAAATGCCAGTAGCTTCTGCAATGAGAAGACCCCCAGGGCTGGTTCTCTGGGAATAGTACATGATAGCGTGCGGTTGGGGAATGTAATTGTAGGATCTGTCTCTGGTTAATGGTGCCAAAACCACTCTGCAAAACCCCTCTCCAGTATTAGCAAACTCAACCAGCTATGTTGTCAAAATGAGTACAATCGGAAATGAGAAAAAAGGACCCAAGCAGAAGATTGATACCTGTGAGACAAGCTAAAGGGACCCAACTGATAGGGTGTTATCAATGGGATCTGCTGCTTGGATTGGTTAATTTCTTGTGTGTTTTGTTTCCCAGCTGCCATCGAGATAATTAGTGTCTTTCCTTGTACAATATAAGTGAATAACTTCAACGGATTTGCAGAAATATTATGCTGATAGATGTGGAGGAATGGTTGATAGATTGATTCAGAGTGTAATGCCTTAATGTGTTTATATATATAGGTTTCCATTCCAACAAGAACGTGTTTATATAGGTTTCGTCTGACGTCATGGGTGATGAACAATAGAACCAGAACGTGTTTATATAGGTTTCGTCTAACGTCGAACGTGTTTATATAGGTTTCGATTCAACTACCGTCATGGGTGATGAACATAGATCAAGAACGTCATGGGTGACGAGGATTCATTGAGGCACCGTATCTGCCACTGCTTCTGCGCCTTAATTCTGTGCCGGCTATGACGTGTGCTCAGAGAGTCGTTGGGAGCAGCTGTGTATAAGCCAAATTTGAATTCAAGTTTGGTGTGAACACTGCTAAATAAATTAAATTAAGGGTTTAGCATGCACATGGCCCTTGTTTTAATTGCAATTTTACCAAAAAAGAATTTAAAAACTCAAGATGGGTGGAAAGAAGTTTCCATCTCGATATAAAATTCTTCTTCGGGTGGAATCGAAACACTTAAATAACTTAAATGTAGACTTCGACTATTCTGTTGTTTGATCATTTATACAAAATATGATTATATATATATATATATATATATATATATATATAAAATGTTTCAGTGTATATATAATTGAATAATAATTTAATGTATTAGTGTAGATTTTATTTTATGGTATTTTTTAAAAATTCATTTTACACATTTTTATTATTATTTTAAATAGAATTTCAAAAAAATTAATCTTAGGATTTAACTTGCATAAAATATTTTAGAACATTTTAGTAGTGGTAAGAAATTAGTATCACCCAACGATGAGCTCTCGTGATCACTGGTCCAAGTAATGGTTCAAGGTGCCAAAGGACTGTGACAAACCCTGAGCATTTTTTAAATCGTTAATTGTCACGGGCAGTGGAAGTAGCGTTGACCACCTGAAGGCTTCGTGGTTTTTCGGACGGCGACAACCTGACATATGGGGAAATAATAAATCCCATGCAAAACTCTCAACCCTAGCTATCTAACTAACGACAACAAGCAGCTTGAGATTCTTGGAAATACCACGAAGGGAGGAATGTTTTAGAGGTTTGACAGTTTTTGATGGATACCTCCAACTCCGTAGGAAACATCGTTATGGAAGAGGAGCAACTGGATAACTCTTCTGATACGTTGGAGCCAGCTCAAATTTGGTCAAACTACCCACCTAAGTAGACAGTTGGGGCTCATGTGGGTGTGTTGTTGGCGGAGTCTCAACAACTGGAACCCTGGCTCATAGACATGGAGGAAGGCGCATCATCACTTGGACAAACGGGGTTTAGGGTTCTTAATCCAACCTTAATGGAGCAGTTTCCTATTTTTGTCCCTAACATTCCAGCCTCACCTGTTTTCTCTATCCCCTCCCTGTCAATACTCCGTTTGTGGAACCAAAAACAGCTGTCATCCATCTCGGAGGAATTTACTACAGTCGGGAGGTGTGGGTTGTACCCACGATAGGGCTTTCAGTTTTGAACACCTTGGAATAGGACTGACAAAGGAATTGCTTGATCTGGAGGATATTCTAGGGTGCCCTACTGCTGTCAAAGCATCAGGCAGCTTTGAAGGGTTACTAATTCCAACCCTGCAGCTGGAAAAAAACAGGTCTTCGGACTGCGAAGATACGCTCCCTGAAGAAGAGGGCATTACTCGAGACGCTTTGTGACATAGATATGGGAAGAAGAAGGCTAGGTGCACAAAGAATCATGAAAAGGCCAAAGAACTCATTTTCGGCAGGGGTATAAGCATGCAAAAAGCAGAGGAGGATGAGCAAACAATCTTATTTCGAATTGTTCGAGGGTAGAATTACACCTCGACCAGACTCAAAAGATGGACATACGATATTTTGGGTAATATCCTTGAACAACTCCCTATTTTCCTCACCATGAATATAGGATGGTTTTCCCTAATCTTCCCACACCCTGATATGGCCAAGTGGGTCTTATTGAAGTATTGGCATATAGAAATGACTCTGGTACTCCTCAAGCAATGGAAACCCTTAGTTGACCCAGATAAGGAGAAGATGGGAGCAGGTCCTATATGGGTGCAGTTACTTGGTTTGTCATTGCAATTTTGGACGGAGGATGTTCTCAGATGTGTATGCTAGGATTTGTGCATTTACATAGACCACGATCGATCCTACATGGAGACAGGGAACATCTCGATGTAGAGAATCCTAGTGCACCTAGACACTCATGAAGGGTTGGTTGAGAGTTATGTACTGAAGTAAAGGATATCTCCAGAATCTAAATCCTTGATTATGAAGGGGTTCCATTTAGATGCAAGAGATGCCATGAGGTGGGGCACCTATATAGGGACTGCCCACTTATCATGCTGGCCAATGCGGCTCAGCCCAAAACTCTGGTACATGTGGGGACCCAAACCATAGAGGTGTTTGGCATGGCCACAACTCGGCATAAGTAGAGCTCGGATTTGAGACCGCAACGTGCCTCTCGCCAGACTTCTCCCATGACCGTGCATCAAGAAACTTCTTAGGTGTCTCCATCAGCTGCCTCACACATGCAAGAGGAGGAATTCGGACCCAACCTGAGTCGTGCAACCTCTCCTTCTTCACCTTTAAATTTTAATGATTTTCACTCTACTTCTTCTATTGTATCTAATTTTATTTCTAGTCCAAAAATTCTTAAAAGTAATCTAGCCCCCATTTGTTGTCTTTTTGCATCTACCCCCCCTCACCCCTCTGTAACTTCCCCCACCATTCCCGCAGACAGCTCGGGCTCCTTAGCCCATCCCGATCACTCTGGTACTAACTCCTCTTACCGTTATAATCTCAGGTCCTCAGCTAAAACCCTAGTCTGTAACTCATATGGGTTAGGAGAAGATCCATCTCTCAAAATCCTGAAATCTGCTATAGGTAGACCATCCTCGCTCTACAAAGCCATTCATCAAGTGGAGATTGAAGTGGATACAAGGAAACAAATATCCATTGATCGGGTTCTTAGAGCAAAGGACACCCCTATTAAGGGTGACCCATGATCTGTCTATCTTTCAACTACAGAGGGTTAGCCAACCCAGACAAGAAAGTGGCTCTTAGGTGTCTTTTTGTGTTAGAAAAGGTGGATGTCATTTTTCTTTAGGAAAATTTGGGAACTCGGGAGTTTGTTAATAAGTTACTTTCTGAGTTTTATCCAAACTGGAATTTTCATACCTCGAATGTGAGAGGGCGATCTGGGGGTTGTGCCATAGGCTTCAACAATCGGTCCATACAAGTTCAAAATTTTGGAGGATGGAAGGGATAATGGCACAAACATCTCTGTCTCAGAATTTGGCACCCCATTAAGAATACTTAACATTTATGGCCCGTGCCATAACAGGCCTGCTTTTTGGGATAAGTTGATGGGATCCTTGATCATGAAGGAAGATCACATCATTGTGGGAGGTGACCTAAACTTCTCCATCAGACAAGATGAATGTTGGGGTCCCCAAGCCATGCCTAATCACCTGTCTAGATATTTTGAGCCATTAATTGACAATGTTGATCTGCTTGATGTGGACATGCTTAAAAAATTTCTCACTTGGCACAATAGAAGGATATGGGAAGCAACACTTGCATGTAGGTTGGATCGTTTTCGGATATCTTCTAAGTTAGCGGATAGGGTGGATAGAGCTAGGAATTGGGTGGGAACGGGTGGTATCTCAGACTATTCACCCATTTACCTTGAGATCCATGGAGAAAACAACAAACCACAATCCCCCTTCAAGTTCAATTCTACATGGCTAGACAACCCCGATTTCCATAAGATTGTATTGGAGTCTTGGATTCACTGTCAACATGAGAATAATAATTTTCTAACAAGATTCATCGCCAATAACTCCGGGATCAAGGATAGGACTATCAAATGGGCAAGGGAGAATAGGAAATGAGATGAGGAAGAGTTAAGAAGGATCGAAAGGGATATCACCCTTTTGAATGGTGAAGACTGTCTGGGGTTCTCCTCTATGGAGAATAAGGAAAATCTTACCTAGCTAGAAATGGATAGAATCGAACTATTAAGAAAAAAATAGGAAACTTGGAGACTCAAAAGTAGGGCTATCTGGCTTGAGGCTGGTGATAACAATACCAAGTTATTGCAACAATGTACAAAAGGTAGAAGATCATCAATACCATTTGGGAACTGAGGGATCAGGATGGTAGGGTGGCAAAGACTCATCAACAACTTTCAGATATGGGTGAAAAACATATTTACAGATATCCAAGGGTGGCAAACATATTTGAGGTGCTCAAAATCACCAGGAATATGCCTAGGTATGTAGAGGATGATGACACTAAAACCCTAAATGTTGAAGTGACCTTAGGAGAGATTGAAGTTGTCTTAAAGTGGTTCAAAAAAGACAAGAGCCCCGGTCCAGATGGATGGCATATTGAATTCTATCTATCCTAATTTTGATCTAATTGGTAAGGAATTCCTCATGTCCATTGAGGATTGTAGAGTATTTGGTAGAATGTATAATGGCTTCAACTCCACTTTCACTGCTCTCATACCCAAGTTTGACAAGCCTCTAACCTTCAATGACTACGGGCCCATCTCCTTATGCAAATTCCTTTACAAAATCATTGCCAAGATCATTGCTAATCATATTAATCCTATTTTACCTCGTCATATATCTAAGGAAAAATTTTCTTTCCTCCATAAAAGGGAAATTTACGAGGCCATATGCACAGCTCAAGAAGCTCTAATTCTATCAAGATCGAAAGCCTCAAAAGTACCATACTCAAAATTGATTTGGTCAAAGCCCTTGACTGCTCATGTTGGACCTACTTCCAACTGTTCCTCACCCATACTGGCTTCCCCCACTTTTTCATTAGCTAGATCATGTGTTTCATTACAAATGCCTCGTACAACATCCTCATCAAAGGGGTTGCATCTGATTTTTTCCATGTGGGCTGAGGCCTGCGATAAGGATGTCCTTTATCCCCTTTACTTTTCCTCCTGATCATGGAGGGGCCAACAAATCTTATAGCCTCAACTAGGGCTAAAGGGAATTTTTTGGGAGTCAAAATTACTAAAACTATTCATTTGACTCATTTAATATTTGTTGATGATGTTCTCATATTTCTAGATGGCTCCTTTTGTGACTCCAATTGCTCCAAGAACATTTTTTCTATATTTTGCAAATCCACTGGCTTGCTACCCAATCTAAGAAAATCCACTATCATGATAAGAATATGCACCATCCAAGAGAGTATACATTCTCTCCAACCATTCCAATTTGAACACCAGAATATAGAGGAGGGTCTCAAATACCTGGGATTCAAGCTCAAACCCAATGACTATAGAATCATGGATTTGAACTGGCTCATTGTAAAAGTGGAAAGAAGAATTAATATTTGGCAACAGAGATGGCTCTCTAGGGTGGGGCAACTTGTTCTCATCAAGTCGGTTTTCGAGGCAATCCTGGTGTACTAGATGGATCTTCTTGGATCCCCAAAGGTGTTACTAATATAATTCAGCAAATATGTCGGCACTTCATCTAGAGAGGTAAGAAGGAAGATAACAACTTTTCTTGGGTCAACTGGGAAAAAATTGCCAAGCCCAAATAGTGGGGAGGTTGGGGACTTAAGGACTTAAATATTTTTGTCATTGCATTGGCACCAAAAATGGGATGGAAACTCTTACTCTCTAACAACCTTTGGCAAGAGGGTAAATTTATGAAATACATTGCACCAATATCCATTCTTGATGGATCACAGGACCCATTAGATGCAAGACAAGCTCATCTATTGTTTGGTGTGCAATCTCAAAATCAATAGTTGTTATTGAACATGGAATTTATTGGCACATTAGATCGATCACACATGTTAGGATTGGAATGTATTTCTAATCAGGCTGTGGGAGGGAACATCTGCTTCCCATGGAATTAAGACAACACCTCAAGGTCTCACGGATTATATAGCTAAGTCAAGTGGAAGATGGGGACAATTCAAATTGGCAATCACAGGCTCGGAAATCTCCACAAGATCTGAATATTCTAGTGGTTTGGTGGAGGGCATGGAAAAAAAATATGTCATTACTAATAGGACATCCCATGTTAAGATATCGAAAGGAGAGGATGAGATAATATGGGCTATATCCCATAGTGTTTTATACACCCCTAAAGAAGGCTACTCTACACTAATATTTGCACAAGAAACCCATGAGCTGATCTGGTTGTGGAGGCATCTCTGGAAGCTAAAGGCTCCCCCAAAGGCTAGGTCATTTATGTGGTTCATGCTCACAAATTGTGCTCCTATGGAGGACAATCTTGCTAGGAGATCCTTTCATGGCCCATCCAGGTGTTGTTGATGTAAAGAGAAGGGAGAGGAAATTAATAATCTATTCCATAATTTCCCCACGACATGAAAAATTTGGCAGTTGATTACTCTGGATCTTGGCATAACTTATAATTGCCAGGGGGATTCAATATCTATGGCTTGGCATAATTGGTGGCACTCTGGTGCATCAACGAAGGAATGTAACCTTCCCCCCTAGTTTCATGGGGTATTTGGTTGGATCGTAATCACATCACATTCCAAAGCACCACGATCTGTTGGCCTACCATCTACAATTCTATTGTTGAACTCTTTCATTTAATTCCTGAAGAGGTTTCCTTAAAGTAAGATAGGATCCTAGTGCCCGAAACTATTGACGAACCACACCCCTGCGCATACTTTGATGGGGCTACAGGTATTGTTGGTTTTGGTGGGGGAGTTTT
The DNA here is from genome assembly GCA_034641835.2 of Pinus albicaulis. Lineage (NCBI taxonomy): Eukaryota > Viridiplantae > Streptophyta > Pinopsida > Pinales > Pinaceae > Pinus > Pinus albicaulis. The sequence continues at coordinate 724,399,145 of CM076578.1, read as the reverse complement.
ACTTCATCTCTCCGACACTCACTTTTATAAACTTAATATGGGATTAGGCCCAGGCACAAATAATTACTGAGAACTCAACTGCCTCAGACTACTCCTTATCTTTGCCCTAGAAAAAATATGCAACACGATACAAATATTTTTGGACTCAAAGATTATTATTAGTTGGTTCAACAATAATTCTAGATGTCACACACACACACTTAAGGGGCTGTTGGATGAAGTAATCACACTAAAAACACACTTTGACACCAATATTGTTACTCATATTTACAAGCAAATGAATCAGACTGTTGACCACTTATCCAAATAATTCGTGCACTTGACATGGGGCAATCGACACATCACTGAACATAATGGAGCAAAAGATTACCAACATTACCACATGTCATTTATAGAGGATACATGGCTATTGGAGCTTGCTGATCAATCCGATTGATTAGAGGATTTTTTTATTCTACAGTTTTTTACTACTTATTTTAATGCTATTTATGTTTATCTGGATATGCACAGTACTTTGTAAATATTGTTTTAATTTTTTTGAAATGTTACTGAACTTACGTTAAATTATGGATTGATCACAAAATTTGCATGATGCAATCCGTAGCTGATTCAACATGTAATTTTCTTTACAATTAATGAAAATTACGAATTTTTCCTTAGAAAAAGTAGTCACAAATTAAAGGTTGAGATTTATTCTTTGAGTGGTTATGGGTTTTCTATCATATTAATGAAATTTTTTAATTTAAAAATGTATATATGAACATCTATCATATGAACATGAGTTATGGTTTTTTTAAACAGTGGTATATGTTATTGTGGCAAATATTTGCGATACATTAAGATTTTCCAAGATAAAAATGAGAGTGAATCTCGTGGTCAGTTGCACACCACATCATGGTCATTATCATTTTGGTTTCTCATATAAAAAAATTCTCGTAACAAGCACTAGGAAAAACCACTCTACAAAACCCCTCTCCAGTATTAGCAAACTCAACCTATGTTGTCTAAATGAGTACAATTGGAAATGAGAAAAGGGAGAGCAAAATATTGATAATTGTTGGGTGTGGTGCCTGATTATCTTGTTTATTTTGTATCACAATGTTGGACTCCTGTACCTTAATGGGGTGGCAATGCTGCCCGTAATTAAACGTTTCCTGGGGGGTCCAGCCGGGGGGGGGGGGGGGGGGGGGGTTGGTTGCGACTTTATGGAGCCCCCCCTGGTGGGGGGTTTCAGGGGTAGGACCCCCGAAGCTAAAAACCGATGTAAAATTGCCTTGTAAAAATATAGTAATTTATAATCAATTTGGGACTTTCATTAGGCAGATGATATGATGGTAGAAATTATGTTTAGTTTAGGATTTTTTTCCCTAAAGGAAACCACTTGCTTGTATGAGGGTATTTTATTGTGGTTGTGTATTGTATGTGTATCCTTAGAGTGAGCAAAAGATAGGGAGACTGTGAGAGAGAATAGAGGATATTACAGAGGATCTGATGTAGGTTGTGTCTCTTGATTTTCCTGGATAATAGAAAGGAAGGATTGGCTATTCGGGGTGGACGTAACTCAAATTGGGTGAACCACATATATCTGTGTCTCTCTGGTTTTTTGTGTTTTGTGTGCTTGTGTTTTCCGCATATTTTATGTGTTGCATTTCTTTGTAATATATAATTTTCTAACAACTGGTATCAGAGCTGAAGGTCTGTTTGGCTGATAAACTCATAGGAAAGAAGGGTTCTTGGTTCGAGTGGGAGAAATGGAGGAAGATGGTAAATTTAGGGTCGAGAAATTTAACGGCCAAAACATCCCGATGTAGAAGATGCAGATGGAAGATTATTTGTATCAGAAATATCTATACCTACCATTGAGCGAACAAACAAAGAAGTTGTTGAATATGACAGATGTAGAATGGGATATTCTTAATAGGAAGGCACTCAGAATAGTACGGTTGTGCCTCGTAGCATTGGTAGCCTTCAATTTTTCGAAGGAGACAACAACAGAGGGTTTGATTAGGGAATTAACGAAACTATATGAAAAACCCTCGGCCTTAAACAAGGTATTTCTTATGAAACCTTTATTTAATATGAAGATGTCAGAAGGTGGATCTGTTGTAGACCATTTAAAGGATTTTAATATAGTTACTAGTCAGTTAAGTTCTATTGGGGTAAATTTTGATGATGAAGTTAGGGCTCTTTTATTTTTGTGCTGATTGCTAGAAATCTGGAATGGTTTATTTATGGCCATTATTAACTCTATCTCTAGATCTAATACTTTAAAGTCTGATGATGTTGTTGGTGCTATCCTTTATGAGGAAACGTGACAAAAGGCTCCGATGAGACATCGGGTAATGTTTTGAGTGCAGAGTCCAGGGGAAGAAAAAGGGAAAGAGGAAAGAGCTCAGGATATCGTAGTAAATCAAGGAAAGGCATATCCAAGTCCAGATCGGGGATAGTGTGTTGGAAATGCAGAAATAAAGGACACCTCAAGAAAGACTATAGATCTCAGAAGGGAAAAGAAGGAGATGCATAACAACATAACAATCATGAAGCAAATGTGATAAGTGATGTGTTACAAGATGCTTTGATTCTTTCTTTTGAAAATGTTTTTGATTCCTGGGTGGTAGATTCAGGGGCCTCATTCCATGCCACACCTGATAAGAAATATTTTCATGACTATGTTCATGGAGATTTTGGACAAGTCCGTTTGGGTGATGATAAACCCTGTATAATTATTAGAATGGGTAAGGTTCTTGTAAAACAACAAAATGGAAACCAATGGATATTAAACGAGGTAAGGCATGTTTTCGATCTGAAAAAAATATGATTTCAATAGGGCAGCTAGGCACTGAAATTTGTGTGACAAATTTCATAGATAAAACTTGGAAGGTCACAAAAGTAGCCCTGGTAATAGAAAAAGGTGAAAAGGTTGGTACATTGTATTTATGCAATGGTATTTCTAACTCTGTTAATGCTTTAACTTCCAAAGGAGCAGATGCAACATTATGGTATAATAGGCTTGGACACATGAGTGAGAAGGGGATGAAGATTCTTTACTCAATAAATTTGCAAACGGGTTTGAAGAATGTTGATTTGTATTTATGTGAGAATTGTATTTATGGAAAACAGAAGAGAGTCATATTTCCTAGAGTTGGGAAAGAAAAGAAGAGAAAAAAATTAGAGCTTGTGCATACAGATGTATGGGGACGTGCTCAGGTATCATCTCTCAGTGGCTCTCATTATTATGTTACTTTTATTGATGATGCAACTAGAAAAACTTGGATTTATTGTATTCAAAATAAATATGATGTATTTGACACTTTCAAGAAATGGAAAGCTTTGGTTGAGATTCAATCACGAAAGAAGTTGAAGTGTCTTAGATCGGACAATGGAGGTGAATATTGCAGCAAAGAGTTTCATAGGTACTGTTCATAGCATGGAATTCGCAGAGACAGGAAAGTTCCAAGAACACTATAAGAAAATGGTGTGTCAGAAAGGATGAACAAAACAATCATGGAGCGTGCAAGGTGCATGAGATTGCATGCAGGATTGCCTTTACAATTTTGGGCAGATGTTGTAGACACTGATGTTTATATAATAAACAGAGGGCCTTCGAGTTCCTTGGATGGTGGTATTCTAGAGGAATCATGGACAGGTAAAAAGGTAAACCGTGAGGCCTTTGTCCATATTAATAAATAAAACAGAACAAATCTTGAGGCAAAAAAAAAGAAATGTACCTTTATTGGATATGGTTTTAATGATTTTGTTTATCACTTATATGATTATGAAAATCACAAAATAAATAGGAGAAGCGAGGTAATATTCAATGAAAAGGTCTTGTATAAGAATCAGTTATAGGAAAAGAAACGGGAGAAAGAAAACAAATAATACACAGTTCTTGATGAGATCACAGAAAAAGTAAAGGTGCCTGAAAATAATAATAATCAACATCCACAACAACAACAACCACCAAAACAGCAACAGACACCTCAAACACCTGAAAGTGGTGTCAGAAGATCTACCAGGATAAGTAGAACCCCTGAACGATACTCTCCTTAATTATATTATTTATTTTTGACTAATTCTGGTGAACCCGAATGTTATGAAGAATTAATGTAGGTTGAAACGAGGAAGAAGTGGGAGCTAGCCATGGAAGAAGAGATGGGCTCCTTAATACATAAGCAGACTTGGGACTTAGTTAGGTTGCCTGCAGGTAAAACAACATTGCAAAATAAATGGGTTTACAGGCTGAAGGAAGAAGATGGAGGAAAATAGAGGTACAAATCTAGACTTGTGGTGAAGGGGTTTGCACAGAAGAAAGGTATTGATTTTGATGAAATATTTTCTCTTGTTGTTAAGATGACTTCAATCATAGCTATTTTAAGTCTTGTAGTAGTGGAATATTTACATCTTCAATAGTTAGATGCAAAGACAACATTTCTCCATGGAGATTTGGAGGAAGATATCTATACGCAACAACTAGAAGGATATGAGGTCAAAGGGAAGGAAAAATTAGTGTGTACGCTAAATAAGAGCTTGTATGGTTTAAAACAGGCCCCAAGGTAGTGGTATCTAAAATTTGACAAGTTTATGTCTGAACAAGGTTATACTAGATGTCACTCTGATCATTGTGTTTATCTAAAAAAAGAAAAATGATGGCAACTATATTATATTGTTATTGTATGTAGATGACATGCTTGTTGCAGGGTCTAACATGCAAGAAATAAATGTGCTCAAAATAAAATTTCCAAATTCATTTACAATGAAGGATTTGGGATCTGCAAAACATATCCTTGCTATGAGAATAACTAGAGACAGGAAAAATCACAAATTAACACTGTCTCAGAATGAGTGCATACAAAAGGTGTTGAAAAGATTTAATATGAAGAATGAAAAACTAGTTAGTACACCTTTTGCTATCCATTTCAAACTTAGTAAGGAGATTTGCCCCAAGACCCAAGAAGAAATGGATTATATGTCTAAAGTTCCATATGCATCAGCAGTTGGAAGCTTAATGTATGCAATGGTCTGCACAAGGCCTGATATTTAACATGCAGTGGGAGTTGTAAGTAGGTACATGAAAAATCCAGGAAAAGAACATGGATGGCAATGAAATGGATTCTCAGATATTTGAGAGGAACCACAAATCAAGCATTATGCTTTGGTGGTTCAAACATTTCTCTACAAGGATATGTTCATGCAGATATGGCAAGTGATAGAGATAACAGGAGGAGCACTACAGGATAAGTATTTACTGTAGGTGGAACAACTGTCAGTTGGGTTTCAAAAATCCAAAGTGTTGTTGCACTTTCAACAACAGAAGCAGAGTATGTTGCTACTACAAAGGCTAGTAAGGAAATGATTTGGTTACAAAGGTTTATGGATGAATTGGGTAAGAAGCATTATGTGGGCACATTATACAGTGATAGCCAAAGTGTCATTCATCTTGCAAGAACTCAACATTTCATTCCAGGACTAAACACATACAACTCAAGTACTATTTCATACGATCAGTGTTGGAAGATGGACAATTGAAGCTGGAAAAGATACACACTAGCCAGAATCTTGTAGATATGCTAACAAAAGTTGTAACTAGGGAGAAACTGAGAATATTCTCATTTTAAGTTGGTCTTAAAGTATGATGATGAATATGAGAAATAGCGAGGACCAAAGTGGAGTCATTGTCCAGCAAATGAAGCAACGGTGGAGTTGCCACAATCAGTCTCCAAGTGGGAGATTGTTTGGTGTGGAGCCTCATTATCTTGTTTATTTTGTATCACAACGTTGGACCCCTGTACCTTAATGGGGAAACAACACTGCCCATAATGAGACACTGCCAGGGGGGTCCAGGGGGGCAGCTACGACTTTATGGAGCCCCCCCCTGGTGGATATTTTCAAGGGTAGCATCCCCTAAGCTAAAAACCGATGTAAAATTTCCTTGTAAAAGTATGGTAATTTCTAGTCAATCTGGGTTGTTCATTAGGAAGATGATCTGACGGTAGAAGTTATGTTTAGTTTAGGGTTCTTTGCCCTAGAAGGCAACCCCTCACTTGTATGAGGGTATTGTATTGCTGCTATGTATTGTATGTGTATTCTTAGAGCGATAAACAAATAGGGAGACTATAAGAGAGAACAAAGGATATTACAACGGATCTGATGTAGGTTGTGTCTCTTCATTTTGCTGGATAATATAAAGGAAGGACTGGTTGTTCGGGGTGGACGTAACCCAAACTGGGTGAACCACGTATATCTGTGTCTCTCTTGTTTTTTGTGTTTTTTGTGCTTGTGTTTTCCACATATTTTATGTGTTGCATTGCTCTATAATATATAATTTTCTAAAAATAACTGTGAGAAAAGATAAAGGGACCCAACTAATAGGGTGTTATCAATGGGATATGCTTCTTTGATTTGTTTTCATGTGTGTTTTTTTTCCCTACCATCGTGATTAGTGTCCTTCCTTGTACAATATAATTGAACAACTTCAACCATTTTGCACAAATATGTTGATAGATGTGGATGAATGGTTTATATATTTATTCAGAGTGTAATGCCTTAATGTGTTTATATAAGTTTCAATTCGACTAACGTCACAGGTGATGAACATACATCAAGACCGTCATGGGTGACAAAGATTCAATGATGCACCGTATCTGCAACTACTTATGTGCCTTCACTCTGTGTGGGTTGTGATGTGTGCTGAGAGAATTGTCGAGAGAAGGTGTGTATAAATGATCCATGCGCAGTTGGGGTTGAATTTAAGTTTGGTGTGAACATTGCTAAAAAAATTAAGGTTTTATCATGCACATGGCCCTTGTTTTAACTGCAATTTTACCAAAAACGAATTAAAAATCAATCCCCTAGTCGAAATTGAAAAATTGATCAAATTTCATTGTTTCAAAGAAATTTGATGAGTGGAAAGAAGTTTCCATCTCTATATAAAATTCTTCTTCATGTGGAATCGAAACACTTAAATAACTTAAATGTAGACGTGATTAGTCTGGTGTGTTGTTTGATCATATATATATATATATATATATATATATATATATATATATATAGATATATATATATATATATATATATGTATGTATGTATGTATGTATGTATGTATGTATGTATGTATGTATGTATGTATGTATAATAAATTTAATGTTTTAGTGTAGATATTATTTTATGCTATTTTTTAAAAGTTCATTTTATACATTTTTTTTTTTTCTTTTGTCTATTTTGAAATATAATTTCAAAAATTTTAATAGTAGGATTTAACTTCCATAAAATATTTTAGAACATTTTAGTAGTAGTCACAAATTAAAGGTTGAGATTGATTCTTAGAGTGATTATGGGTTTTGTATCATATTAATTAAATTGTCTAATTGAAATATATCTATATATATATATATATATATATGAACTTCCAGTTTTTTAGAGAGTGGTATATGTTATTGGTATGGTATTGTGACAAAGATTGTGAGAGTGAATCTTCATAATTAATAATCTTGTTGCATGCTTTTTTAATTCTGAGAAATACCATCTACAACCCAAAATATATGAGGTAACATTGCATAAAAAATAAAAAATAAAAAATAAAAAAAACACAATTTAAAAGATACATGTCGGTTGATTAACAAAGAAGCAAGAATAATATTCAAAACTTCGGCTCAGTTAAACTTTTTAACAAAAAAAAAAACATATATTAAATAATATTATCTGTCACAAAAGAAATTAAACATGAACAAAACTTAATAAAACAAAAAGTGTATAACATTCATTTAGTGAAGTGCTACGAGTGTCTAGAAAAACCCAATTAAGGTATGTTTAGCTCATATATTAATTTTTTTATAAATAATAATTTAAAATAAATTTGTGTGACTTTCTAAAATTAGTTATGAAGATGATGTTTTGATGTCTATCTACCGGAAATTTAATTTATATGACTATGCTGAATTGTGGTTAAATAGAGCTTTTGATTCATTATATAATTTAAAACTGTAAGGGAAAATGATAACACCGAGTTTAAACCTAGGATACAAGTGTTTGGTGATTGTGGAGACAATGATGCTAATTATGGGATGCATGGAAGTACTCGAAATTGTGCTTGTTGAAATTTGCAACAAGAAATGGTGAATTGGCAACCAGAAAGGAAAATAAGTACACACACATTGGTGAGGAAATTCAATGAGGAATTTCAGTTACACACTAGTGAGGAATGTGGGTGTCTAATTTATTTTTCCCTTAAATAGGTTAGACAATAAATTGTAATTTCATCTCATAACAACTTGTATCAGTTAACTAAATCATGATGATTAAGTTAGCTCAAAAAATTTGAGTTGAGGGTCTAAGATGAGGCATGCGGAGTGATATTAATATTTTTGGGGTCCAGTTTCAGTTAATGCACTAGTGGGGTCCAGGTGTAATCAGTTAAGACAATTAATTGAGATAAAATCAGTTTAACTAGTTCTAACTAATTGATTTAATTCACAAGTAGTGAAAAATCAGATAACTGATGATTCACTATTAATATTTTCATGCATGTTAATTCTGAGGAAGAATCGGTTGAGATAGAGGTTAAAGGGAACATAACTATCAATTTTATTTTTACATAATTCCTCGAGTGAAAATATAAAGTCATGAGGATGCCATGATGAATTGCGCAATCAAGGAAGACTATTTTTACTATTTAATAGGGAGCTAATTCCTTAGGAATTGCATGAGTAAGGCAGGTTGAAGGAAGGCTAAAAATTGACTATGTGTTTGTCCATTTTTTCCTAGATCAACGAGAGACAATTAGCAGAGCGCTGGAGAATCTCATGAGAGATTAAGCATTGTATTGTTTCGTGATTCCTTGACTTTATACAATATATGATAGCGAGGTTTTGAGCAGTTTCTTTCCCTAATAACATCTTGTGTTGTGTGATTGATTTACTTATTTCTCTTACTTTCATGTGATTGAGAGATCATGTTTTGTATTCTGAAAATATTGTAGAAGGATTCAATATCCTGTTTTAGAACATCACAAGATCAGATTGAATCCATTGTAGAATTTCTATAAATTTCTACATGGTATTAGAGTGATATTTTTACATGGTATCAAGGCACTAGGAATCACAATATAATAGAAGAAATTGAGTTTGTCTTGAATAGGTTCAAATTTGTTGATTTATTCTTTAGGATTTAGCAACAGATCAAGATGTGTTTCAATGGCTTGAGACTCAAATATGCACTTGAGGGAAATCTAAATTATATTGAATGGAAGGATAGGATGGAGGTAGTGTTAGAGGAAAAGAGGTTGAAATAATTCATAGATAATGATATTCCCAAGCCCACAGCAGCAAATTCCCAACTTCTTGATACATGGAAGAAGAAGGTAGCAAAGGCGAGAAGGATCTTGTTAGAGGGAGTTTGAGATCATATTGTCTCGAGTCTCCATGGGAAGGAAACTCCATATGCTATGTGGAAGGACTTAAAACATATGTTTCAAAATAGAAATGACCACTGGAAGTTGGTGTTGAAGGAAAAACTCAGAAAGATCAAGATGAAGAAGGGTGAGATGAGACTAACATACTTGGCAAAGTTCACTCAATGTCAAGAGGAGCTTGGAAGTTTTGGTGTGATAGTAGCCCATAATGATTTGGTGATCCTAGCACTTCTAGGCCTTCCCAAGAGTTGGCATAGTTACCAGGACTCTATGAATTGGAGGGATAAGTTACCAGACTGGGATCATTTGTGGTCTAACTTGGTAATATAAGAGATAAGGCGGAGCACCAGAGACGAGACCTCCAACACCAACAAAGAAGAAGATTGTCCATTAGTCGAAAAAGGAAATAAATCCAAGGGAAATAAGTCCCAAGGTGAAGAGGGCAAGATATACTTGTCCAAGATCAAGTGTTTTCACTTTCATGAGCATGGGAACTATGCCTCAAATTTTCCACAAAAGAAAGAAAACAAGAAGGAGCCTGCAGTTGTAGCGCGCGAAGCGCTAGCTTCACAGTTCATGCTTGATTTTACTCTCATTGCATACAGGCCAACACTGTAAATGGATGAATGTGGTATATATACAACGAGGCCTCATTCCATATGATGGGGAATAGAGATCTCTCAGTGACTTGGAGGAGAAGGACCTCCAGCAGAACATACAATTTGGATATGAAATAAGGTATAGCGCGACTAACATAGGTACTTGTACCTTCCAGAGGGTGTTTGGCTCAGCCACAATTGGAGAAGCAGAGAGGAGAGCTAGTGGAAGAGTCCACTCAAGTAGAGACCTCTAGGAGGGGTAAATTTCAAGCCAGATAGGCAGAGGGAGTACATGCAGTTATACCTCCAGGTGAGAGGTGGGGTGATCTGCAACTATAATCCCCAGAAGAAATTCAGGAAGGTTCCATTGAGATGGTGTGTCTCATGGATCAAACCTAGCTACGAGGATCCCAAAGTATATCAGTATTAGGAAGGATCGATTGGATTGATGTAGTGCGATTTTAGGAAGACAGATATCAGAGTGACAAATGTCTAATATTGGAGTGCAGATCAAAGTTGGCAGTAGTGCAGAGGGCATGGATACAGATGTCAGCAGAAGCGCAAAGAGTCTAGTATATAGGTGTAGTATCTAGCAGTAGTCAGACAACTTTCATGACAAATGCATTATATTGATTCATTTGTTCATAGGCTATTCAAATTCAGGAGTTCCAGGTGAAAACAACACTAGACAAGTGTTGCATACAGAAAATTCCAAAGGTACCAGATTAGGATAAATTGAATTCCTTTCTTATTGAGAGGGAGTGTCTAAATTTGCAACAAGAAAAAGTGAAATTGGAAACCAGAAAGGAAAAAAAATACACAAACATTGGTGAGGAAATTCAGTGAGGAATTATAGTTACACACTAGTGAGGAATGCGGGTGTCTAATTTATTTTCCCTTATTAAATTAGACAATAAATTGTAATTTCATCTCAGAATAACTTGTATCAGTTAACTAAGTCATGATTACTGAGTTAACTCAAAAAATTCGAGTTGAGGGTCTAAGATGAGGCATGTAGAGTGATCCTAATATTTTGGGGATCTAGTTGCAGTTAATGCACTAGTGTGGTATAAGTGTAATCAGTTAACTCAATTAATTGACTTAAAATTAGATTAACTAGTGCTAACTGAGAAATGAATTAGTGAGAAGTCCAGTGAATTAAATTAGATTCAACTCACAAGTATTTCAATCAAATAAATGATGATTTTATATTAAAAGTTGCATGCATGTCAATTATGAGAAAGACCCAATTGAGACAGAAGTTAAAGGGAACATAACTATCAGTTGTATTTTTAGAGAATTACCCGAGTGCAATTATAAAGTCATGATGATTCCATGATGGATTGTGCAATCAAGGAAGGCTATTTTTCCTAATTAATAGGGATCTGGTTCCTTAGGAATTGCGTGAGAAAGGTAGGTTGAATGGAGGTTGAAAATTGGCGATGTGTTTTTCCAATTTTTCCTAGATCAGCGGGAGACAATTGGTAGAGTGATGGAGAATCTCATGAGAGATTAAGAATTGTAATGTTTCATGATTCCTTGACTTTATACAATATATGATAGTATGATTTTGAGTAGTTTCTTTCCCTATTAACACCTTGTGTTGTGTAATTGATTTACTTATTTCTCTTACTTGCATGTGATTGAGTGGTCATGTCTTTTATTCCACAAATATTGTAGAAGGATTCAATATATTTTTTTAGTACATCACAAGATTGGATTGAATCCACTAGTATAGAATTCCTACAAATTTCTTCATGGTATTAGAGCGATATTTCTAAAGTTCTTTCATGGTGATCCAACATAATGATGGAAACAATTTACCATCTTCCAAGTTTTATTTTTTGAGCCCTTGTCATAATGTCATTTCCTTATATTCTATAAAAGCTCTGTTGCAAGAGACACTTATTAGTTCCTACTAAGGTAAGACTCTAGAAATGATTTTCTTGTTGACCACTATTAGTTTACCATTGACCAATGCAACCTATAATGTTTAACTTTGAAATATAAAGAATTTTTTTCAATATTACTAAAAACCCGATTTCCAAACATTTTATTCGACCATAACTTGAAGGTCTTCTTTCATCCTTTGAAAAAGATGATTTCATTTGGAAAACTGCATCACATACTTTATGCCATAATTTATGGATATAGTTACGATATTCAAGCATTATATTTAGATATTTGTGTAGTGAGTTACTATTCTTAATGTTTGAAAAAAAAGTAATGTATTTACTATAATTTAGTTCCCACCATAGTTTAAGCAATTCTTTGCATAAAAAATGGATATGAATACGATGTAAATAAATATATTTATTAGGAGTTACTTCTTGTCATTATTTATGGTTTCTTCAACACTTATATAGGAATAAAATTGTTAATGTTTAGAATTACTAGTGGTTACTACCCACCAAAATTTATACAAGTCGATGTGCCTCAAAAAATAATTAATTTATCCCATTCACATCTCAATTTATTGGTTCCTCCCAAATCAAGACTATAAGATTCTGTTTTCCTATTAACCACTATTAATTTAGCTAACATTCACCAATGTAGGTTATAATTTTTTATGCAAATTTTCCCATAACATAATTTTTAACTTGAGTGGTAGGGATTGAGTTTCCCTCCAACACTTGTTTATTCATAGCTTAAAAAGGATACTATATTTTTCTTAATAGTCTCTTCCAGATGGGTATTTAGCAATAAATATTCCTATTAACAACTATTAATTTAGCATTGACCAATGAAACTTATAATAATTGATTTCGAAATATAATATTTATTTTCCAATATTATTAAGAAAATCATTTTTTAGACTTTTGATTGGACATAACTTGAAGGTTTTATTGTAGCCTTCTCATAATACAATTCCATGTGGATAACTATCTCGCAGTTTTTTTGCAATAATTTTTTGATATAGTTGCAATAATCATGCCATGTTTTTAAATATTTGTGCACATTTTTTGCAATAATTTTTCGCTATAGTTGCAATATTCATGCCATGATTTTTAAATATTTGTGAAGTGAATTTTAATTGTAAATATTTGTAGGAAAACAACCTAAACTTCTTAAAAATATCTTATACTTAGGTAAATAACATATCTATCATCAACTACATCCCACCATAATTTAAGTATTTGTATAAAATGTATAGGTATAATATGTAAATAAATATACTTAACAGGAGTTATTATAGAATTTTTTAAGAAGAAAAAATATATTATTCTAAAACTTCACAAAAAACAATAGTTTTTCTCATATGACACAAAGTTTTCTTCTGAAAATTTTACCACGAGTTACTTCCCATCATTATTTATGTTTTTCTCAACACTTATATTACTAGTGGTTACTACCCACCAAAATTTATACAAGTCCTTGTGCCTGAGAAAGGAATTAATTTATCCACCTCATATCTCAATCTATTAGTTGTTTTTTGTTTTTAATTATAGTTTTTTGTTATTCAATAAGAATAAAAATTATTATAGTGCAAGCTTACGAAATAATTGAATTTTGAGACTTATAGAATGGTTCATTTATAAGCAGCAAAAAAGAAACTTTCTGTTTTCTGGAAAATTTCGAAATTACTACTTTGACTCCTAGAAAAAAAGAGTCAAGAGACTTAGGAAAATAGTTGAAGATGATGGAGAATATTGTATTCTTGGAGATATTTTGTTTCTTAGTTGTATGATTGTCCTGGATTAGGATTAGTTCCTATTCTTTGGGAGTCAATTCCAATCTTTATAAATTGATGTAAACCTATATATTTATGATTTGATGATTAATGAGATAGACCGTTCACTTTTTGGGAAGTCTCCTGATGCAAATTTCTCACCTGTGTGATGTTAGTTTCATATTATAAGTTTCGTCTTCCTTAACTTTTAACGTGGTATCAGAGCTGGTGAGCCTTAGTGGCTTTTGAGTGCCTTAATGGCTAAATTGAGTGCCTTAGTGGTTGGTGAGTACCTTAGTGGCTAAATTGAGTTTCTTATTGGTTGAATTGAGTGCCTTAGTGGCTGAAGTAACTTAGTGGAAGAATCGAGTGCATTAGTGGCTAGAGTGCCTTAGTGTTTGAATCGAGTGCCTTAGTGGCTAGAGTGCCTTAGTGGCTGAATAGAGTGCCTTAGTGGCTGGAGTGCCTTAGTGGTTGGAGTGCCTTAGTGGCATAATCAAGTGCCTTAGTGGTTGGAGTGAATTAGTGGTAGAATCAAGTGCCTTAGTGGCACAAGTTTTTTAGTAGCATCATTGAGAGCCTTAGTAACAACAGTGGAGACTTAGTGGCTGACTAATTCAAGATCCCTGGTGGTTGGGTGTGTCACGAGTCTTATTGGCTGAAGCATGGATCCTTGGTGGTTGAAGGTTGGACCCTTAGTGGCTCGAGAGATGCAAAAAATAAAATTATCTCATTTATGTGCTATAAGGCACCTTCTTGGTTATACACAGGGCATTATAACAGGGATGGGTGTTAGCAAGCACCACGTTACAGTGGTGAACTTACCTCCTTCCTATAGCATGTAGGTTCCTTGGAGATTCGTGGTGTTAGCATTAACACATCACTAACGCGGTTCTATTTAAAGAGAGGAGCATTAGTAAAGTTGCCCAACCTAACGAGATGAGCGTTAATGGAGCTGGTGCACTGTGGTGGATTCAATGGTAAGATGGGCATAGTAGAAAATTGAGTTGGTAGGATGGATCGATTGCTGCGGTTGATTTCTCCATTCAAGCTTGAGATTGGTGAGTTTTTTTTCTCTATTTATTTTAAATTGAAATCCCTAGTAAAAATTTGGTGGCAGAGATCCCTCTGTTGGTGTCAGTTTCTTTGCAAATTGATATCGCCTTGTTGTGGAGATCACTCCTTAATATATTGCTGGAGATTGAGGATCTTGAGGTAGATCCATAGATCGACCTATCACAATGAATAATGATATTGCATAAGCATACTTGAATGAGATCAATAAGCTCGATGGGTCAAATTACACCAATTGGAAGTTCAAATTGTAGATATTGCTAGAGGATTCGAGTGCATGGGCAGTCACAAATGGATATGAAGAAAAGATGACCATCTCGGAAGGTGGAACATCTACAACAATCCAAGATTGGGAGAAGAGGGAAAAAAAGAAAGGGTGTTGCTGAATATGCTAGTGAAGGACAACATCATCCCTCACATCAGAGAATGCAAATCTACCATTGGCATTTGGGGGACTCTCAAGGATTTGTATGAGAAAAATAACACAAATCGAGTATTGTTCCTGGAGCGTAAGATTCTCTCCATCACAATGGAGGAGAATGAATATGTTTTTGCATACATCTCTCGAATCAAAGATGTGAAATACAAACTGGGCGATATAGGGGAGAAAGTGTCGAACACTGATCTTGTCAATATTACCTTGAATGGTATGACGATGATTATTATATTTTTATTATAGGGTTGGAAGTGAGGGAGAATTATCCCACCTTTGAAGAGCTAACAGGGATCTTGATGTAGGAATAAGAGAGGCAGATCAATCTAAAGCCTCACAGTGCATATTGCGCATTGATGAAAAAGAAAAGTCCTTTCAAAGGTGTTATGGGTCAATATGGGCATCACTCCCGAAACTCAGATCAATACAAATAGGATCTATCATACTCTAAATTAGTTGCTACTTTCCTTAAACAAGTCATCCCTTTGTTGTTTTTTATCCATGAAATTTTCACTTCTTGAAGTCCAACTGAAATGTTCCATTAAGCCACCAACGCACCCCTAGATTGTAGTGAGTGATTTGAAGATCACTTACTCCTGTGAAAAGCAGTTTTGCAGAGCACCTAGGCCCATTTAACAGGGGGTTGGTCGATTGTGAGTGAATTGTTCAAATTATTTTAGGAATCTTCCCACTTTCTAGTGGATTCTAGAATTGGTTCCAGCTATCATGCTATTTGATAACCTTGAATATGAACACCATGGAGACATTAAATCACTTATCCTCTTATCCCATTGAACAAGGAAAATCCCTCATCCATTTATTGAAAATCCATTCAATGAAAAATTAATTCCAAAATACCCTCATTTCTTATAAATTGAGCACCGATCATAGTGAAAAGGGGAGCAATAACTTGAATTTTGTAGTGTCATGCTGGTAAGATTATAGATATTCGAGGTATTGTTTGCAAGTGATGTTATGTTGTTGGGGTAATGTTGCTAATGTGATGAGGATGGATTGAAGCTGGAGCGAGTTGTCTCGAATCGATCCAACCATTTGTAAATTCTCCTTCTATCTTATAATAAAGAGATTTGTTCTTGTCTTCTGTTAGTAATTGCAGGTACCAATCAAACGATTTCAGTTCAATTAAGAGCGACATAAGTGACAAAAGGGAGACGAAGAATAGTGAAGGATCACAAGTAGGTGTTCTTATCTTATCTATTTATCTTAAGGAAAATGTCAAGTGCCTTTCATCTGTCATTCTACGTGCATCCACCACACTTGGGGAAACTTATCTATCCCTTGATTTGGTTTTCGTAAAACAAATTTGCGACGATATTGGGAAACAATTGATTTTCCTGGTAGTTTTATCCTTGTCTATCAGCCTCTAGTAGACTTTACTTGCTTCATTACAGTGATTTGAATGTGTTTTGGTAAAAGAAGTGTGTTTTCTTGCTTGTTTTGAGATTCCTCTGGCACCAATGCACTGTTGATCTTGACACAGTGCTCTGCAAAGCACTGTTGGCTTAGAGATAGTGCTATGCAACGCATTTTCTCCCACTTAGGGGTGCATTTCTCCCATGACCAACCAAAATTCATCATATTTTTGTCTTTTACCATCCAGTTCATTGTCTTGTTTGCTAAGTTTTCAAGTGCCTGAATGCCTATAAAGTCCAGATTGCTTCTACTATCCTTGCTCACTTTGGGTGTCTGCTTGTTCAAATGTTTCTTCTTGTTTCCTTTATCATTTTTCAAATAAATCCAAAGTTTAAAGTACAAATTTGATCAGTTCTTTATTTTCGAAAAGAGGAATTGTCGTACCAGTCTTTGTTTCTCTTGAAAGTATTGACTGATTGTTTGTGAATATTAGTTTTTCTTTCGTTCATTCACACTTAAAATAAATCGAAAAGAAAAACATGTATTTGCATATAGGATTTTTGAGTGTTTCATAGGAATAGTTAAGGAATTTTGCTTTAGATTTGCTCATTGCTAGCTAAACAAACCCTAACTTCAACTGGGTTGAAGAAGTACTCTCTCAGATGAAAGAACAATTGACCAAAGTGAAAAGTGGCAGGTTGAATAATTTTAGTTATGGATTGATCCTAATCAGTTTTATTCTGGAGCAAATTCCATTGATGCAACCACAACATGTAATGTTGGGTGTAGCTAGTCCTATAAATCCATGGATGCAACGATGGGTAGAGTTGATGGCTAGACATGTTGGACAGTTATCGATCTCATTCTCTACTACATTCTTTACTTGGCTCCGATGACAATATATCGTCATAGAGGAGCATCCATATGCAGGGGTGGATTTTCGTGAAGATCCAGATTTGATGTTACAAGCAAGTGCTCAATGGGGTGCTATAGGTAAAAACAATTTACCATGTTTTTTGATTTTTTTGTGTTTTTTACATTTTTTTTTAATGTTTCCAAGACTAAACTAAATATGTTTTATGTATACATATGTGGGTAGTATTCAACCAGTGGTTCTTCCAAAACAGGCGGATGAACCAGCAGAGAGGAGTATCAGTAGAGCAGTCCTTCGGGATTTAGATTTGACTGAGACTCTGGCTGAGTTACAGTAGCATGTAGAGGGGCTAACTCTTGGGCTACTGGATATCCGGATCAAGGAGTTACCGATGAGGCTACAACCCATACTATTGGTGTGCCTAGTCGATGGATGAGGCTATTGCACATGATAGCTCAGGCAGTGACCTACTACCATGAGAACCACTAGATCTACTTAGGATATGATATGTCTGCATACATTTTGAGGTCATGTGACCAACATGTATTGGACACAATTTTTTGTAAAAAACTCGATTATCTATCTATTTTACTATCAGTGTTTCCCTATGGTTATGTGAAATCCTATTTAGTTGTGTGATGTGAATTGAAAATTTTTCTTTACATGATATGTCTGCATACATTTTGAGGTCATGTGACCAACATGTATTGGACACAATTTTTTGTAAAAAACTTGATTATCTATCTATTTTACTTTCAGTTTTTCCCTATGGTTATGTGAAATCCTATTCAATTGTGTGATGTGAATTGAAAATTTTTCTTTACATATGTTGCAAATTACTGTTTAACACGTGATTCGCTAAAGAATTAGTCAAGGTGTTAAATTTTATGGAAGTGTGTTGATATTGGATGTAAGAAAAATGTCTTTCCAAAACACGAACTCTAAGGAACATTCGATGAGTAGTTGGATTTCGGATAATATAAACACTAGTAAGTTGTAGTATGACAAGCTGTGAGTCTAGCCTGATGATGATGCGGTGAATGGCATGTGAAATGGCATCAAAGAGGAGTTTTATCAATGTGCTATACTCAACAATGTTTTTTTGAATAAATCGATACAAATCCCTTGAAAAATCACTAACTCGCCACTTGAAGCGAAGATGGCCCATGCTATAGAAGATAGATTATGCATACTAGGACTAGCACCATCCGCATAACCAAAAAATGGTTCTGAAGATTCCAATATCCACAACAAAATGAAAAAGCAGATTACTAACCACATGAAAACTCTTAAAAGACACACTGTGACACACGGGAAATCAAAGCATATATAAAGTATCATAAAGTTTTTACTATGCATAATCAAGCATAGTAATTTAAGATACAACCCATTCTAAGGCTGTGACAATGGAACCCCATCATAATATACCAACTCATAGGCGCCCTTTTCTAGAACAATCTTGACAGTATAGGGGCCATGCAATAATGGTTTAAATTTTCTTGTTCCTATCTTATCAGCTTCTTGATCATAAAGCAATACCAGGTCTCCTTTTAAGAAGGTGTGAGGCTTGACATTGTGGTCATATTTCCCCTTGATTCATCTCTTATGTGCTTCATTGTACAATGCGGCTTCACGACATGTTTCATCTAGATGGATGAGATCTAAAAGACGTGCCTCTTCATCAAAAGTCTTAGGTGGCAGATCAATTGTGAGTTTCAACGATGGAATTTCACATTGAATCAGTAAGATAGCTTCCAGATTGTAAACCAGTTGAAAGGGAGTAAATCTGGTTTCGTTTCTCACCAAGGTTCAGTAAGCCCATAAATTCGAGTACAAGATTAAATTCGAGTTTCGTTTATGAACCCCAATAATTCGTTGACACATACACTTAAGAATTTGTTGATGGATTCAACTTGTTGATTAGCTTGTGGATAAAAAGGGTTAGAACTATCATGTGACAGTCCTAACTTGTAGTCAACTCAGTCATAATATAGTTGTGAAATTTATTTCTATGATCTGTAACTATGGCTTGCGGCACACCAAACTGAGTAACGACATGGTTAAAGAAAAACAATGCAGTTTTATCGCATGTGTTGTTAAATCCAGTCATCACACTAGTCCACTTGGTAAATTAGTCAACGATGATAATAATATAGCCATTCCCTTGACAGAGCGAGGGTTACATGTCATGAATTCAATGCCCCATTTGGAAAATGGTCCCACTGCGATGATATGATGCATTGGCATTGGCGGCACATGGGTTTTACGATAAAATATTTGGCAAGCATGATAGATTCTCATTGTGAGAATGTAGTTGTGAAATATGTTAGGCCAGAAGTAACCAACACGGAGAATATTCTATGTGGTAGAAACATCAGACAAATTTCGACCATAGGTACCAACATCTCAATCATTCAAAACTCTCTCAGCCTCCTCATGAGTGAGGCACCTACATAAAATCATATCAACACCACGATGATAAAGTGTATCACTGATGCTCAGATAATATTTGGCTTGGTATCGAATACATTGTTGTTGCGAGTGAGAGATATTCGATCATAAAGTTTGGGTCTGGAGATAGATAAAAAAATCTCCATACCACAAGTTAGATGATGCAATCAGAAAAATAGACTCATCCGGAATACATGGTTTCAATGTAGACTCAGTGCCACTCGAGGGAAGGTTGCAGATATGCTGAGCAAAAACCAAAGAATTCTTTGACTTGGATTTAATGAATTCCAAATCATATGCGTGCAAAATGACTATCCATTTTGAGTATTTTTCCCCTAGCAATTGACATGCCATAATGTATGTTGTAGGGTTGCAATATGAAATTATAATGGTCTTCCGGAGTAGGATATAGTGGAAAAATATTTGTACATATTGAACGGCTGCCAAAGAGAGCTTCTCAACATAAGTGTATTGAACTTCTGTATCATTTAAATTGTGACTCAAATAATATATGAGATGTTCAATCCCATCTTCTTCTTGGACTAAAACCATGGGGATGGTTATATCTACAGCGACGAGATATAGGAAATAATCACTCTGATAATTTGGTGGATACATTAATGATGCTTGGATCAGGGTATCTTTAAGAGCATCAAAATAATCTTGGAAAACCTCATCCAAATGGAAAGGAGTCCCCTTTTTCAAGAGTCAAGTAAATCCTTTAGCCATTTCAGCATAGTTGGGAATGAATATCCTTAGAAAGTTAGCCATCTTCTTCTTGGAATGTGTAGGAAAATCTAGAATGGCCTGGACCTTCAAGGGATCAAGTCAAATTTCACCTTTTGACATGAAAAAACCAAGCAAAGGACTAGAACCGATACAAAACACACGTTTTTGTGGATTCAAGAGTATTTTGTAGTGACGACATCGTAAAAATATGGCTCTCAAATGTACCGGGTGGTCAGCCAGTTTCCGTGAATGGGCAGGTAAGTCATCCAGATAAGGTTGAAAAATGTGTTTTATGTCATGGAAAGCATAATTCATTTCACTTTGAAAGGTTTCCCCAATGTTCTTTAAACTAAAAGGCAGTTTTCGATAAGCGAATTTTCCCAAGGACACATTAAATTTGTTTTATATTGGTCCACTGGGCGAATATTGATCTAATTGTAACTGAAAAAACCATCCATGAAGGAAAATATTTCACATCTGGCACATTCATCAATGATTTGTTCGATAAAGGGAGTGGGATATTTTTCCTTTGGACAAGAATGATTAACATCTCGATAATCAACGCACACTCTAATTTTTCCTTATTTCTTCATGATAGGGACAATGTTGGAAACCCAATCGGTAAGCCGAACAGGGTAAATAAAACTAGCACGCAAAAGTTTTTCAACCTCTCCTTTAATGGCAACAACCTTCTTAGGATGTACAGGAAAAAGGCACTTTCGTACCGGTTTGATATCAGGGTACATTTTAATCTCGTGCTCAATGATATTGGAATTGATGCCTGGAATTTTCTCATACGACCAACCAACTACATCTCGAAATTCACAGAAAAGAGAGCGGTAAGTGTCAAGTTTAGATGTAGAACAATACATGATGACATGAATGTTTTCTACTACATTAGGTTTGGTTGAAATATCAATAGAAATCGTTTCTTCGATATTTGATGGGTTTCTCTCAGAATCGACGATGTGGATAGAAATGGAATTTGTAAATAAATCAATGACTGTAGGGTGATATAGTTCAGTTAGACTATCTTCAGTGTAATCTAGAGGATGGGATTGGTGATGTGAATCTACCCATGTTTCTTCTTTTGGCTTCATGGATTCCATAATTCTCTCATTATTTGAAAATATACATGAAAAAGGGTCAGAAGAAGTACCATAATCCAAAGAACGACCGATCCAAGAAGTCAGTGACAAAGGATCATGATTAGCCACAGAAGCCAAAAACATTGATTATTATGCGATCTCGATTGGACTTAGTGACATATTTACACCCAACCTATCTATTTCAGAATCATTGGGAACCTTCCATAAATTAGATGAAGTGGAAGATATCATATTGAAAGTTTCTATTTTTGCGATTTCTACCGATGTCATAGGCGACGGTAATGAAAAGGTGTCTTAATCCTTAAATATTCCTACACCAATCTTCTAAAGAGATGGTGGGGGTCCATGAATGAATAGATTGTGTCCAATTTCCTAGGAACTAGAGGCAAAGAAGGCAATTTGATTGATGACTGTGATGTCACCCTTATGGGGGAAGGCAACCATGCGAAAGTAAGTGGATACAACCACAACCATAGTGTAAACCCACAATCTTCCATGTAAGATATTGTAGTCAAGGGGTTCTTCAACGACATCAACTTCAATATTAATTGTTTTCCCCCCAAGTTCAACTTACAGGTTATTCAGAGTTCCACAAGGCTTATATGTACGACCATCAAAAGCATTCAACGTTGCAGGCAATTGTGATAAATGTTGTGAGCCAAGTGACTTCCAGCAACTCATAGACATGATAAAAGTAGATTCACCTTCATCAATAATAGTCCGATGAATGAGGTGATTTAGGACATTTACTTGAATCAAAAATTCTAATTTTGCTGGAAATTGTGGCACATAGCTCGTATGGTTAAAGACTACGAGATTACTTTCTATCGGACTAATTCCACCAATTGTTGAAAACAAATCATGCTCTTGGGAGGAAAATTCTGAATAACCTCAAGCGTCGACATAGAAGAAGGTGACTGAGCCTGATATTTGATTTTGTTATAGTTTTGAGTTGCATGAGCTCGAGGGTTGAAAGTAAATTTATGAAGGACTCCCTTTGGTGGCTTTATTTTTAACTCAAGAATAATAGGCGGTGAAATTGAATCAGACGAAGTCGAAGTTGAATTAGTAAGTTGATATGTAGAATGACTATTCGACGACGAAAGAGGATTATTGTAATATTTACTTTGAGTGGACACTAAAAAATCAATTTTTGGCTTAGTGGCAGATAACATAAGAACTTGTGAATGAGAAACGAGATCCGTAGAAACCATATGTGTTTCCAGGTTCAGAAAATGATTTGTCAACACTGCAGATGTAGGAGAAGTCTCAAGAATTTTTTAGACTTCTGAGTGGTGAGGACAGTCTCGCGTAAAATTATCCTCATTATATATCAATCAAGGGTAATGAGGTTTCTGAGAAGTACTGGGTGTATCAAATGATTTTTCCTATAGGGGTGAATTTTTTTTTCTTATCTTTCCTTTTCTTCTTACTTTCGGGTTGCTTGTCACTTTTTCCCTTGTTAGATGACACGTCATGTATTTCAGAAGAAGACACAGGATCAGATGAAATAGGAGTTTTCTTGGAAAAATAAAGTGTGGAATCAGATGGTTGACTTGCTGGCTAAGATTTAGCAAAACCAATCACATTGTCGCTGGCATACAAGTCCTTACCTGATGGAGGAGGAGGAACAGTAAAATTTGGCCGTGGTGGATTCATAATATTTTCATAGAGTGTGCCAAATTGAGTATAAATCAAATCCAAATACTGGGCATGAGAAATTAATTTCTCTTCATTGAAAACACCACCTTTTACCATGTCCTCGATGATAGATGACAACCATATGTGTTTCTGGGTTCGAAAAAGGGTTTTTCAACACTACAGATGCGGGAGAAGTCTTAAGAAGTTTCAAGACTTCTGAGAGGTGAGGACAGTCTCACGTAAAATTTTTCTAATTACATTTCAAACAAGGGTAATGAGGTTTTCGAGAAGTACCGGGTGTATCAGATGATTTTTCCTGCTGGGGTGATTTTTTTTTCTTATCTTTCCCTTTCTTCTTACTTTCACGTTGATTGTCACCTTTTCCCTTGTTGATTGACACATCATGTATTTCAAAAGAAGACGCAGGATTAGATGCAATAGGAGTTTGATTGGACACAGTAAGTGTGGAAAAATATGGTCGACTTGTTGGCTTAGTGTTAGCAGAACCAATCACACCATTGGTAGCATACAAGTCCTTACCAGATGGAGGAGGAGGAACAGTAAAATTTTGTCTCAGTGCATTCATAATTTTTTCATAGAATGTGTCAGATTGAGTATAAGTCAAATCTAGTTATTGGGCATGAGAAAATACTTGATCTTCATGTACAACACACCTTTTACCACGTCCTCGGTGATATATGGCAACAAGGACTTTATAAACCACTTAGCTTAAAGCTGATCTGGAACAAAGGTTTTAACCATTTGACGACAAAGACGCCATTCATGGATGTGATCTGATATGTGAGTAGTAGTCATCTGTTTAAAGTTGTTCAAAATTTTCGTTCCAGTTTCATATCTGATGGGTAACTAGAAGTGGGTTAGAAAATTGGTGGCTAAAGCCATGAATTTATCGAAAGAAGCTTGTGGTAATTCAATATACCACTTTGCAGTTAGACCAATGAGTTTTCATTGGAAAATATGAAGTCTAACATAATCATTATTCAAGAAGTTTGAGGAACACCATAAATGATAAGTCATAACGTGCATAGACGAATATTATCCAGAGTTTCTATTGAATTTCAAAATATCAAACGGTAATTTATGAGGAATCACCAGCCACCAAGGTGGATAATGAATGGGATCATTAGTGAGCTGGTTTAAATTAGGTAACTCTAGTGTTGCAACAAATGTCAACTATCGGTTTAGATCGGGTTGAGTGTAACCAGGGTAAGATGGAATTGCTTGGGTAATAGGCCATTGTGTACCAGTATACGGAATCTGTTGTTGGTAATCCTGATAGGGGTAATTTTGTTGACCAAAAACTTTATAGGCCTATTGACCAGAACCTGGATAAGCTTGTTATTGACAAAACCCAGCATAGGATTGTTGAGCAAGTCTAAGATAGGTTTGATATTGTTGGAATTGTCGTTGTGGCTACCATGGGATTTTATAATATGGTTTTTTCCTGCCAGGATAGGTTGGTCCAGGTTGTGAATAGACGAGACCAGTAGAATCTTGTGTCGTTCCATACAAGGGTAAACTGGCCTGTGGTTGTGAAATTCCCAATACAGATAGTTGTTGTAAACTAGCCTGGGAAGATAGAGTTTGTAGACCTGAAACTTGAGGGTAAAGGGTTGAAGGACTCGCCTAGGAAGGTTGAGCTATGGCGAAGGAAGTAATAACAGGCGTAGTAGGTACAAATGGAACATGTTGAACTGGTTGATATTGGTACATAATCGTTTGCAGTTGAACAGGAAAGGTAGGATACCATTGAAAAACAAGTATTCCAACATAACATTGACCTAAAAATGAAGGAGTAATGCCATATGGGGTAACCATGGGGTGCCCCCTAGCATATGGAGTATAAGAATATTGGGCATACTAACCTTCATATAGTGGGAGTCTAGTAGAAACTAGATAAGATGGATGGTAATCGGATGGACGAGCCTGATATTGATCTAAAGATGTAAATAAAGGATCAGGTCATTCAATTCTCGTAAGAGAGGAACCAGATAAAATTCCAGATGATGACATGGGCAAACTCCATGAACTAGAGGAGTCACTAGAGTAGGTTCGAGATAAAGAGTGGTAACCTTATGGGATGGATGGACCACCATAAAGATGAGACTCGGGTGTCGTAGAAAACATCGAAATGGTAGTCACAGTATATTTTGTTGCATTCGTAATAGATGGTACAGTCTGGGATGATGTCTCAGCCATGGTTAAATAACCCAGTAAATACCCTAAATAATTACAGGAACTTGAAACCGAGAAGGATCAATAGGAGCAGTGTGGGTTAAACGAGGAAAAGATAGATAAATATGAAGCCTCGACCAAAAATGAGTTGGATTAGTAGGGGTTGTTATGGAAAATCCACCATTGCATATGGATTCTCCTCTATGATGATATGTTGTCGTCAGATCCAAGTAGATAATGTAATATAGAATGAGATCGATGACTGGACAACATGTCTAACCATCAACTCTACCCACTACTACATCCGTGGATCGTTAGGACTAGCTACATCTAGTGTTACATGTTGTGGTTGCATCAATGGAATTCACTCTAGAATTGAAGGGATCCAGATCGATCCATAGCTAAAATTCTTCGTCATGCCACTTTCAACTTTGGTCAGTTTTTCTTTCATGTGACAGAGTACTGCTTCAGCTCAGCTGAAGTAGGCAATTCACATTGGGAGAAAATTTCTCCCAATATTGGTCAATGATATTTACTTTCTGACAAGTTTTTCGAGACGCAATGCCCCCATTTCCCTTCCAGGTTCCATCCGTGGAGGTGAGACACTTAAGGATTACATTCGACAATTTTGTCGACCAGGTACAGAGCCTAGCAAGGATGGAATGATAAATATCATAGATGTGCATGATATGACTTTACGAACGCTCCTGTTCACCATCGCAAAGTTAGCTGGCAGTGTGACTCAACGAAATTATGTCAAAGGATTATTAAAAAAATTCAAAATGGAACAGTGCAAAGATGCATTAGTGCCTTTATATCAGAACCTTAAACTTTGGATTGATGATGATTCTACAGAGGTGGATCCACATTATATAGACAAATAGTTGGGAGTTTGATTTATTGAACTACAACTAGACCTGAATTAGCATTTTCAGTCAATGTGTTAAGTAAATTCATGTCAAAACCTCTTGAGAACCACTGGGTGGTAGAAAAGTGTTTGTTGAGATACCTTCAGGGCACCTTTGATTTTGGTATTAAGTACACTAATATTTTTTATGCTAATTTGACAGGTTTTATAGATTCAAGCTGCGCAGAAAGCTTGGATGACAGAAGATCCATAACAGGTTATTCTTTCAATGTCAGGTCTGGGGTAATTTCTTGGAGAATCAAGAAGCAAAGTAGTGTATCCTTACCTTCTATAGAATCAGAGTATCAAGCAGTGTGTGCAGCCACATGTGAGGAAATTTGGTTGAGGATACTTCTCCATGATGCTAGAGAAGAATATAAATATGCTACAGTAATCATATGTGACAACAAAATCTTAATCAAGCTAGTGAAAAATCCTATGTTTCACAAAAACACAAAGTATATTGATACTCGATTTCATTTTCTTAGAGAGAAGGTTTAGTCTAAATATTAATTGATGTAAACCTATATATTTATGATTTGATGATTAAGAAGATGGATCATTTTCTTCTTGGGCATTCTACAGGTGCAACTTGCTCACCTGAGAGCTTCTAGTTTGAGATTATAGATTTCGTCTTCCTTAATTTTTAACAAAAAATTTCCCATATATTAATATAAGATGTTTGGATGGAATTGTAAGTGAATGACATGTTACTGATAATTTATTAGTCCATGCCAAATCAAGACTATATGATTCGATTTTTTATTGACCATTATTAATTTAGCATTAATACGTGTATGCTATAATTGTCTATGCAACTTTTCCGAGAGCATAATTTCTAATTTGACTGGTAGGGACTAAGATGCCCTGCAACACTTATTCGAAATAAAATCAAATTTTTAGAAGAGAGGCGTGTCTATTTTAGAATATTTTTTTCAAAATTTTAATTTAGTTATCAATAATTCGTAAGTGGATGATAGAGACATTTAATCTTGACAATATAAAATATATCACAAAATAAGTAATTTGATGTCCATGAATATTTACCAATAATTTAATTTATATTATTAAGTTGGTATCATAACCACTCTCAAATGTATTGCGTAGTCTAAAAATCCCACAAAATAGCCCCAGAAATTCTGGCATAAATTTTTGAAAATATGGGTTAAGGGTGTCAAAATTCAAGATTTTGGGTGCCCGGAGGGTTTTTGATGGTGTTGAATCCATTTCCACCATTAAAAACACAATTTAAACACTCCAAATTCCTGATATTTTAAATTTTGTTTTACCGAATTTCAAGAAAAAACTGTCATCAGGTATTTTGTTGCGTTGGTAGACAACTCCCAAATAAATAACCCTTTGTATGTATCTTTATTTATTTGTATGAGACAAAACATACTTTCCTCCATTAAATATCTTCATACACCAAATCATATGAAGATTCCTAATTTAGTGTAGCATTTATATAGTGTGTTGCACCTTCCAGGAAGGCCTCCACCAATAGAGAGGCTTAATTAACAAGAAATTTTATCAAGGGAGAAATTTTTCAAGATTTCCCCGTGATTCCCTTACAATTTGTATAATTACAATAACCATCATAATTATATTACCAAGAGGAGCAAGTAAATGATTTCATTGAATTATTTTTATGGATAGAAGGGTTTAAATAGTTTTCCTTTACACTCACCATATATCCATGGTCTTAGAGAGAATGACTTAGTGCCCCATAAGGCTTATATTTCAACTTCCACCAGTGTTCCTGTAACATCACCGATTGTTTCCATGGCTACATATGGTCGACATTAGTGTGTATGATTATTAGCTTCCATTTGATTTTATTGCAAAATGGGATAGTGGAGTCAAATGTAATATTCAAAATTATGAATATTCCTATTTCTATGTCTATAACTACTTTACTGACTCAACCAGCTTTGATTTCTTGCACATTTACATTCTACGTTTTGTTATCTTGTAGTTGTGATTCATCCTAGAAGTTTTCTTTCCCTTAGCAATTCTTGTTTATTTCATGTTAATGAGTTTCTCCACATTTGTTACGTAGTCTATATTTACATTTTTTTTTTTTTAACAAGACTATCATGCAACATGCTACTATTATACATATGGTAATTTAAATAGGCAACAATTTCGCCTTAAAAATATAGGTTTTTCTTAAATGATTTTGGAAATTTTGGTTGAAACTTTTGGAAATAATTGTTACAATTATCAAACTATATAATTTTAGGCACCCTTGGGTTTTAAGGGCATTGAATCTATTTCTACATTTAAAATTTTGATTGGAACACTTTTAAACTAAGTCACCTGACATGGGGATATGAGACACGCGAGGCAAATAAATACAAGAGTTCGACACGCGATAGGGAGACCCCTTGGATTAGGACACATAAGATATATATATATATATATATATATATATATATATATATATATATATATATATATATATATATATATATATATATATATATATATATAATACTAAAAAAAATAATATATACAACATTTTATGATATTACACTAATTCTCATGATGATACAATTAAAAAATTCAAACATAGATTCATAAATGTACACTGTAAGTTTGTAACACTTTTCATACAATCATGATTCATCAATGATAGAATTTTACAAATAAAAATTAATAATAATTTGTAGTTTTCTCATTAAGTCATCAAAATAAAAATGTATTACACACGTATTGAGTCCTAAGGACTCTTGACTAGGAATTCCAATGGAAAATAAAAAATACAAAACAAGGTAGACACTAGAACCCGAAACCATAGAATAGAAAGGAATAATTTCATAGGCTACTTCCAACTGGATATAGGCTATGAATTTATCTCATCAACATCAAAAATCAACATCAATACCATCACTTATCTCTTTTTCATCCTCCTCCTCTATATCCAATGTAATCTATGCATCTATTGGTTTGGAGGATGACCCCTCAACTGTATCACTATCATCAAAAGTGATAGGTTCTGGAATTGGGTCATTAAGATCCAAGTTGACTAATTCCAACTCAACACCATTATCACAACACATATCATTGGGAAAAACATCCCACATATTTCTATTTCCCTTAAACCACTCCTTCCTCTTCTTGTAAATAAGATGAAGGTTGGTGCGCACATACACCATTGTCTCTTCCCTAGACTGCTTATGCCTACTCTTATTCAAAATATACATATTATCGTATGTGCTTTAATTCGTCTCGCAACAAGAGGAAAAACTAATATTAGAGAGGAGCCTCATGTCTAATTTTTGTAAAGGAGTGCATGTTTCCCCATGAGGTTCCCACAAAGAATAGAAATTATTATCCCCTTTGTCTCTAATAACATCATATCCTGCAAATTACCCAATGTTAGTGGAAAAATATACAAATACATCCTCAACCAAGTCAATGGATGATATATCATGAAATATCCATCTCAATGCATCCTACCTCACCTATGAAATCTCACCATCCATGTGAGAAGAGAATGTATGTGAAGGTCTTCCATTCAACCACTCATTGCTATAGTATTCTGGATTCAATGAGTGAGCCAAGCAATGAAAAGGTGTGAAATTCTTATCCCACTTGCTGAAAATAATATCCTATACCATGGTGAATAAGTCCTCTGTTGATGCCTCATACTCAGAGCATTCACTTTTGAAAATAATGGTCCTTGCAGACTCAATCATGGAATCCCATCCCTCATAAACCTCTCTTTAGGATGGGTTGGTTCGTATTTTAAAATCGTAACAAAGAAATGATAGGGTCCAAGATATCAATAGTAAAATATATATCCTCTCTTTACCGATGCATAGGCCTTCTTTTTATATCATGTCAAATTACTATATTAAGTATGATGAGAGTAGTGATGATCAAGGACACTGAGATAGTTTTTCCTCCCTGCCTGAGCTCCTAGGATGTGGAATTGAGATGAAGGGATCTTGCGCTTAAGGAAACTCTGGACAATAGTGTCATAGATGTTGCTCCCCTATCTGTCACCATGGGATATGTGTGATCCTTTTCCATTTTTACAACTCTAGTATCTCCTCCACCTTTGGTCATTATAGAATATACCCTGGTTGGCATCATACCCACATGCAGGGCTTCTTGGGATTGTCCTTCCCCGTCTAGAAAACGGGTTGAGGAGGCTTGGAGGTGTGTGATAATTACCTCTTGGTAAGTTTGGTATCCCGTCCAAGTCGGATTATGATTTAGTTGTTCTACCACATGACTTCTTAGAGTCATTGATGGGAAGATCTGTAGGTAATAGGATTGGGTTGAGATAACCATATACAATTCCAGGTTGAGAATGAGATCCCCGATGTAATATCAGGGTTGATATGTGTTCCCGTGTGTTTGGATATCCTATCGATCGATATGGGGTCATAGTAGTAGCTCCCCCATGAGATTCTTGGTTGAGTAGTAGCCCCTTGATGTGGTTCCAAGTTGAGATGTGCTTCTTGATGATATGTTCTTTGATGATGATGCAAGTCATAGATATGACTCCCCAAAGATATTACAGGTAGTAGCCCATTGGCAGATATTTATAATCATAGTCTAATGAATAGAAGGTGAGAGATTAGGCTTCCCTCGAATGGAAAATTATTCTTCTAGGTTTGAGAATGTTCATCATACGAGTAGGGAAAATCAAGAGATAATTAGGAATAAGGAAAGGATGGATTGAGATGAACATTTATGATTTGAGATGATGAGATAATTGAGATGGTCACAACATGACGACAACATGACAGGATGATTTGATGATCAACATAGAGATATTGGCAAGTGGAACTCTTCCTAGTTGAGAGGGAGTATTAATTTTTGAAACTAGGTTCAAATTCCACCTTTGACATCTCAAATGAAAAATATAATGATTGCATTGAATTCATGTTTTCAATAGGACCAAAATCAACCTAAATATCACTTCATATGGACTAGCAGAAGTTCATTTTTTAATTTATGAACCCACTCATTAGGTCATACCTATTCACGTGTGCATATTAGATCATGTCAGCCTTAAAGGAAAGTGGACCCATTAGAAGACTATAAATAGAAGAGACCTTAAGCTCATTCAGACACTCATTCAAAAATCATTCTCTTCTCTTTTATTTTCTTGTTTCGCACATTTCTGATGGTGGAATTTCACACAAGGGTTTGAAACTATAGGTCCGGGTCTTGCACATATCTAGGGTTTCAGTTTCTTGGTCGCACGCACGATACTAGGAATATTTGACCACAGTCACATGCACACAGTGTTCCTTAGCTTCACTGGGAATTCAAAGTCACACACGCAGTAGATTGATGGGCATGACTAAGGACTTGAGGCATATCTGGAGGGTTTCATCCCCAGTCGCATGCGCAGAGTGTTTCTCAATACGATAGGGAACATATAGTCGCTCGCTCAGCCCTTTTAAGGGTGTGACTGGGGGTTTGAAGAATATTTGGGTTATTTTATCCTCAATCACACACTAACAATTATCCTTAGAGAAAATAGGTAGCCATTGTCACACATATGACTCCTCTTCCATGCAATAGGGGATTTGGAGTAGATCTGGGTCAGTTTATTCTCAGTTGCACACTTACAATTCTCCCAAGAGAAAACAGGTAGCCATAGTCACACGCATGACTTCTCCTACATGTGATCGAGGACTAAAGGATGAATTTTCAATATTGTGAATATTCTTCTGAGTGCCATGCATGGTTTGACTATTGATTTTAGACAGTGACAGTTCAAAACAGACTTCAAAATCATATTTCTGAGTATATACATTGTTGGTTGTTGTAGTTATTTTACTACTTAGTTTCATATATGAATACATGGATCATTGTAATCTCTTCTACTAAATCATTTGATGATGATATAAGAATAATAATTTTCGAGGGTTTTCCCCATAGTGGGTTTTTCCCCGGTCTCCGACAAATCCTGGTGTTTCTATGTGTGCATGGTTTTCTTCTATTGTTCCTTTATGTTATGTTGCATTTATGATAATGATATTTCTATTTACTTTCTTATGCTGCTAAATTATGATGCAAATCTCAATATTGTTATGATTCTTCGGGGTTAACTTAATGTGTTAATGAATAAATACAATTATCAAAGCAAAGAACAATATTCCCCTATGAAAAATTAACACGTTGAGATTTGTTTGAATTTAATAGGAAAAAATGACCATGTCATTTTGTGCAGGAAAAATTAAATAGGGGTACTTGTTGAGTGTGTCGGTCAATTGAGGCTTATTTATTAGTATGAGGGGACACTCAGATGCCAACTCTATGATTTAATGTAACTATGTTGGTTAAGTGAATGTAATCGATTTTCAAAGCTTAATGCAGTTACATAGGTCTGGAAATTTGATGGTAAAAAAACATGGAGAGCCATGCAGAATCACAATTTCAATCACTTTGTGGAAAGGAAAATAGGAACATCAGAGACAACATCGACTGTTGTGAAATAGAGAAATAGAACTTGGGATTGCAATTGAGAAATTGGGGAAACAAAACATAGTTTAGGATTTGAGTAGATAGCTCGGTTTGTGAATGCTACTAAGGAGAAATACCAAGTGTGTGTGGGTTGCATAGAGAGGTTGAAAGTTCATGTCCAAAAGAAGAGAGATGAGAGAAGAGAGCTGTATGGAAAATAGGATGGGCTGAGATATTAGTATAAGTTGTTGCAATGTGGATAGAGTATTGTTTCTTAGGGTCAATGAATTGCATGATGATGAGTGGAAAAAAGGGTCAAATGTAGAGAGTAGCAGTGAGCTAAAATCAAGTAGAGTGGCTACCAAGTATAAATAATATTAGTTCATTATTGAGTGTGGGTTACAGCCTGCAAACCAGGGAGTTGGTGCTTCCATCTTAGTGGATGTTTGAAGAAATATTGGGGGTTGGTGCCTCTTATAATTTTTTTCTTTCATAAATCCAAGGAGATGCAAGTTGGTGCTTGCAACAAATCCATGAATTTGAAACTTCAGATGGTGCTTCTAGTAAGCGAATTATGTGTCTACAAAAGAAGGGAGTTGGCACTTCCTGCTAGTGGGAGTTTGAAAAAAAATAAAAGGGATTTGTTGCTTCTTGTGAGTTGTGGCTCACAAACGATTTGATGTAATAGAGTAGGAGCTTATTATTACATCAAATAACAAAAAAAATTTGGTGGTTTTTCTCTTATAAGTGTTTCCACTTTAGACCTCGATGTCCATGTGTATGTTTCTCATGGAGTATGTATGTATGTGTTCATTTTATATTACTACTACATGATATGTTGTGGATGATTATATGGATTGTTTCAAAGGTTAAATGTTCAATCAGAAAATTGTATCAAATTTTTATACTAGCCTTAATAATGATTCACCCCTCCCTCTCAATATTCACATTATTTCCAACACCTTCTCGTTCTAGCTGAAAAATATTGATAATCTTCATTGTTAGGTTAAGTATCATATTTAGCCTTTAGTCTTCATTCCTCTAGAATACATGCAGCCCATAATTCTTGAAAAGTTTGAGTTTCCATTCTAGCATAGATGCCTCCAGCAAAACCATTAATTCAGAGTTATATACAGTCTCACCAAGCCCTTGAAGTTAATCTTTTATATATTTTTTTTTACCTTCATAAATTTTAAAACCACGCTTTCTTATTTTTCCATCCTTGTTCCATAACTTTGATTTCTTTGAGACATATTTTTATTGGTTGTGTTGATGGAGTATAATTTCACAAATATGCCATTGACTTCCTTTGATGTAGACAAATATGAAACAAAAGAAATGAGATGGTATTTTATGGAATTAAAGAGAATCCTTAGAGATCTAATTTTTTTGTTATTTTATTTTCCACTTCTTGAGCATGCTCTTTATCTAGTTGAGGAACATTATCTTCAATAAATTGCATGAATTAGTTCTCTATAAGGACTATATCAGTCCTCTTCCTCCAAGCTTTCAAGTTGGATGATCCTTAAAGCTTGTTACCTTCCTTGTAGATAGAGGAAATTTCATTGGAAGTATTAGACTTAGAGAAATAAAATTACTTCCTTGGGAGAGAGAAAGAGAGTTGCTACAAGTGTGTCTTCAATCAAGTATTCCAATAAATTATGATCTTCGAGCTTCCTTCCATCACCTTAAGTTTGATACAATGTTGAGAAACAAAATATAATGAAGTCTAACACCTAATTTCTCTTCTTGATAATTACTTGTGAATATTAGATGTATTTTTATTACTTCTTATGTCTTCATAATCAATCAATTAGAAAAAAAATTAAATATATAGAGATCGTAGTGGGACAAGAAACACCAAATTAGGCTAGTAGCTAGGGAAAAACCCACAAAAAGGAAAACCAAGTAATGTTTCTCTTATAGAATCAAATCAAAATGAGAGATATGAAATACAAAAACCAAGACCAAACAACCACCAAAATAGCTAGTCTCGGCCTCTTCACAAATATGATCTATAATAGTCTAAAATTTTCTCTACAAGGAATATTCTTCTATTCTTTGACTTGATTTCTCTCTTCTTTGAGTTATCTTCTTCTCTCCTTCACTCGATTCAGAAAATTATTCTTTTGAAGTGTTATGTATATGCTTAAAGCATCTCGAGCTTCCTTGTTTATATAACTTTCTATGAAGGTTGAATAAGTGTCACTCTGGAGGGCTAGGCCGACTTGTCATATTGTGGACTAATGACTCAAATAAAACTGAAATTCCTTTTTTCCTTTGAATGTCCAAATGGGACATGACTCAAATAATTTTTCTTTTAACTCATAATATATTTTTTTACTCTTTTTGACTCTAAGCATGAAGATTGTGCTTTGAAAAAAATATAATAAATACATCAATGATAAATTTTTATTATGAAGACTGAATCTAGTTAAAACTACAACATTTGTTTGTGGGACAAGGTACCCACCTCTATGCAACAATCTAATTGCTAAAGTCCTTTTTTTTTGAACCTGTGACCTCTTAGGAGGAAATAAACTCTTAACCATTAGGCAAATTCAACTTGTGCTAACACAAATGAGTTGTTAAGACTATTTTCTAAAATTTAGCTTTCTCCTTATTTTTTGTTTTTATTTTTTAATATGGTGTTTTCTTATATGCATTCATTGGTTGGGCTATCTTTGACATATTATATATTTTTTCCATGGACCTGTAATGGGATTAGAAAGAAGAAAGGGATAAGAAACAAGAAGCTTGAAAACCATTTTACAAAGGAAAAACAATAACATGTATACTAATATATAATATTAACATTTATTTTTTTAAACTTAGGAACTTCCAAGATATTATAAAATTCTTGTGTATCCTTAGAATGTAACGTTTTTTCATGATGAATAATAAATCATAACTTTTTCATTGATGAAAACAATGTATTAAATAAATTTGAAGATATTAACTTTCTTTAATTGATTTTTTTTAATAAACTTGAAAACATTAATACACCTTAAATTAGATAGCCATAAAAAAATAAAGAGCTAAAGTAAATATATATATATATATATATATAATATTTTTATTTGTCAAAATTTTCTATGATATGTGAATAAATAAGGAAAATTACTTTGATTATATCTATTTCGTTATTATAGAAAAAAAAATTACTATGCAACATTCAAGTAAAACAATTTCATTATAATCAAGTGTTGTAGGGAAGTGTAGTCCCTGCCCTTGAAGATATGTATGTAGGTATTTATGTATGTATGTATTAGCATAGATCCACCTTAACTTCAGATCTATCAAGCATCAAGAGGGATCAAATCTCTCAAGCTGAAAACCTGTTTTTTGGTGCAAAACTGGAGAAAAGATTTGCACTCGAGAGATTTGGTCCTTCTTAGCACTTGATAGATCAAAAGTTAAGATGAATCTAGGTTGGTTACAGTCATGTGTGGCCAAGGAAAATATATCGAACATATGATTCATTTTATCAAAAATAATTAAATACATCTAATATTAATATAATTATTTTAAATAGCCCATGGGGCTTGGCCTAGTGGTCAACAGACATTCTGTTAAGGCATCCGTGTTGTTAACAAAGTCACGAGTTCAATCCTCAACCTCGCTCGATAACTCGAGAAGCGTTCGTGCGGGCTTGGAGTTCTCCCCTACGGGTATAGTGGTAGCCAGGGGGAGTCGACCTCGTGTTACACAAGTATGATACCTATACCATTGCCGATTCCTCTAGACACAAAAAAAATATATATATAAATAAATATGCTAAATATGTTTGAGATTTTTTTGGTCATTTTAATTTTAATTTTTCTTAGTTATCTCAAAGTGACAATGTAATAGTGTTGAATGATATAAATTGTGAATAATAAAATAATGTAATCAATTACAAATAGTCTTCATTATGACCAATATCAAACTATTTTCTTCTAAAATTCTTATTGTTACCCTTTTTAGTTTTGTGATCTTTTCATATCGATTATATGAAAAGCATAGTTGAAATCATAAAACATTTAAATCTTTAGCTTGAACTATTGTAGTAAACAACATACCTTGTCCCTCTTGATCTCCAATATTAATAGGTTGAATTACTATTACACAAAAATCAATGTACATTGTCAGTAACATTTTGTGCTTATAGTGAAATCAATGCACATTGTTAATCCAATCACTTTAAAATTAATGTACCACCATATATCCAATTACATCAAATCAAAAATCAATATCTACATTAAAATCAATGCATCTACTGAAAGCAATCAAATAACAATAGAAAACAACGTCTACACTAAAATAAATGAATCTAATGCAAGTAATCAAATATGATTGGAAATCAACATCTACGCTCAAATCATTGCATCTAGTGGAAGTAAGCAAATTGGATTAGAAATCAACATCTACACTGAAACTAATGCATCTAGTGAAAGTAATCAAATAGGATTGGGTAAAAATTTGAAGATGGGTTACAATTTCGTGAGAAACGCGACCGAAAATTTCACTCTCCGAACAGTTCAGCCGAAATTTTAGGAAGTTTGACCAAACTGTTTCTACCGTTTGTCAAACTTATTCTATCATTAAGATTTATGGCATCGGTAACCATATTTTCAGCTGGAGATAGAAAAGTCGACAATAAAATTTTTAGGCCAAACTATTATTTCGGCTGGACTATTAGTTCGGTCGAACTTTGTTTAAAACTTTAGCTGAACTTTTTCTTATAAATATATCGGCCATCAAAACCTCATAAATTTTTTAGAGGTTTTCTTACCGTTATGTTATTATTGGAGAGTTAAGATTGTTGGAGAGGTAGTTGTTAATTTTTTTTGGTTTTTTGTGTTTGTCTTTATTTAATTTTAGTTTTCTAACTGTGTAGTGATTTTGCATGCTTCTCTCATCGTCTGATCGTGCTCAGCCTTGCGTTTCATCTGCAACTTGGCTCGACATCCTCATCCTCATCTACTCTTCCTCATATTTTCATTTGTCTGCAACTCGGCTCGGCATATTTGACCTACGCCCGGTGTGCTCTTCCTTCGTTTCCCATGTTGGACTAATCTCCTAGTTGTTACTTGATTAAATATAATTTTACTTGTTGAAAATTTTTATTGGGGATTTGGAGAGGGAATTTTATATACTATTGAAAACTTTTATTCGGGATATGGAGAGGGAAGTTTATATATTGTTGAAAAATTTAGGAAAGTTTATATACTGTTGAAAATTTTTGGAGGGAAGTTTATATGCTATTGAAAATTTTTGGAGAGGGAATTTTATTAACTATAAATTTATCCAATTTTATTAAAGATGAAACCTCTGATGTTTGTTGCCATAGAGAATATCAGTATTCTAGAAACATGAGTTTTATAAAAATTTCCATCCTTTGATGTGCATTTGATGGAAATTTCATGGAGAGAATATAGGTACCAGATTAATACATCATTAATGTGATATATGTATAACTATGCTAAAGTATTATATGCGTAAATTAGTTTTAGTTATCAGGTGTGGATTGTGCCTCGTGTTCTGCCCAATTAAAATTGTATTTTAATCTTGTTAGAAAAATTTTTCTCGCATTATTATTAATTGTTATACGTGTAGATGAAAGTATTATTGATTTTAGATTTATTTATATAATTAAAAAGTTTATAATAAATTTTATCAAATTGATAGAGAAAATAGGTTCCGCAAAATTTATAAAATAAATTTATATAAAGAAAACCAAATGACCCTACAAATATTAGCACAAACACTCAGCTACCAAATTACATACTCTAAGAATAATCAATAAGGATGTTGGCTCTGCTCCTGTTTTATCTCACTACTTTACTCGTACATCCATGTTACTACTTATAACTTATCCCTACTGGGGATTTATGCTATGAAATTAGCTTTGTAACTACTCAAAAGCATGTTTACTCTGTTTCTTTTCCAACTACTGATGGAGCTTGAACATTGTGATTTCCACACTAGCTATAAGGAGATACATAATGAAGATGATATGATTAGCAAGTGTAATAAAAGCATTACTAACCCTTATGTATTCAAGAAATAGGTGTGACTTTGTCCCTCTCCTTATCAATCGAGCCTTAAAGCATGTCCTTTTCAATACAGGTTGTTGCACCACCAAAGCTCTATACTTACAGAACTATACAATACTAGGGATAACATTTTCTTACTTCCCACGATCACACTCACAATATTCAAGGCCACATGTATGTCGCAGTGAATTCAGGATCACTGTAATACAACTGGGGGCCCTATTTCTATTTATATACTGTAAATAGCAGCCATATTATCGTGTCAATTCTAATTCTATAGTGCTAGTACAAACTAGATGGAACTTACCTTAAGGAACTTATAGAGCTAGAAGTCAGGATTGTAATTTCAAAGATCGAACCTGTCTAAGAATCGGTTATACCTTAACAGCAAGGCTTCGAGAGAGGCTGGCAAGAGAGAGAGATAACCACCTTCCCTATCCTCTCAAATAGAAGAATCCACGAAAAGAAGTATGGCAAAAAGAAGCCTATTCCTTTCAAGATACTCGTACTAATTAAGTAAGAAAATGATGAAGCTTAGAAGGAATCATGAATAGTGAACAGGGTCTTTTCCAATCCACATAATAATTTCAAAATAACGCTACCACCCCAATCCTTTGAAGCTGCTTGTCTGCATTAGGAAAGGAGCCGTAAGGCTACTCTATTGTTAAATAGAGGTTATCATTGCAACTATAATTTTAAGGTTTATGAAAATTTTCTGCTGTAATAAAGTGGTTTTTAGATCTGTTATATGCTTGGATAAATGTACCCCTAGGGATGTACCTTCTTGGAATTGAAGTAAATTTGTTGGCATGTTCTTATGTCCCACTTCTATCAATGCAACTGTTATCTATAAATGATCACTATGCCTCTAAACTGGATCTGAAATTGATTGGTTCATAATAGCTACCTTCGAATCTTTGCAATAGATATATCCAGTCTTTATAACTAACTTCCTATATATAGCCCAATTAAAAAATTTATTCTAATCTTGTTAGAAAAATTTTTCTCACATTTTTATTCATTGTTATATGTGTAAATGAAAGTATTATTGATTTTAGATTTATTTGTATAATTAAAAAAGATTATAATAAATTTTATCAAATTGAAAGAGAAAATAGGTTCCGCAAAATTTATAAAATAAATTTATATAAAGAAAACCAAATGACCTTACAAAGCTTAGCACAGACAGTCACCTACCCATTTATATACTCTAAGAATAATTATAATTTTTTAAAGAAAGTAAAATTTTAAGGTTTATGAAAATTTTCTAATGTAATAAAATGGTTTTCAGATCTATTATATGCTTGGATAAATGTGCCCCTAGGGATGTACCTTCTTGGCATTAAAGTACATTTGTTGGCATTATTTCTTTTGAGTTGTCTAGTGCATTGGATTGAAGGGACGTAAAGTATTGATGTGTTTTGCTGCTGCAATTAAATATTTATGTCTTTTCAAATATGTTATATGTTTCGATAAATGTGCCCCTAGGGATGTACCTTCTTGGAATTGAAGTACATTTATTGGCATTAAAGCAACTATAATTTTAAGGTTTATGAATTTTTTGTTGTTGTAATAAAGTGGTTTTGAAATCCGTTATATGCTTGGATAAATGTGCCCCTAGGGATGTACCTTCTTGGCATTGAAGTACATTTGTTGGCATCTTTTCTCTTGAGTTGTCTAGTGTATTGGATTGAAGGAAAGTAAAGTATTTATGTGTTTTGTTGTTTCAATTAGATACTTTAGATTATACCAAAAGCTTAAAATTAACAAGGGTCATTTCCATTGCCTTGATTGGGTCTCCTCTATGTAAGTCCATTTTTGGTTTGTGTAATTTGACTAATGTGAGCACTTTTTTCTGTTGTAATAAAGTGGTTTTCAGATTTGATATATGCCTGGATAAATGTGCTCTTAGGGATGTACCTTCTTGGCATTGAAGTACATTTGTTGGCATATTTTCTCTTGATTTGTCTAGTGTATTGGATTGAAGGGAAGTAAAGTATTTATGTGTTTTTCTACTGCAATTAAATACATTAGATTATACCTAATGCTAAAAATTAACAAAGGATTAGATCCTTAGTGGCCATTACCATTTCCTTGATTGGGTATCCTCTATGTAAGTCCATTGTTTGTGTGTGTAACTTGAATCATGTAAGTACTTTTTTCTGTTGTATTAAAGTGGTTTTTAGATCTGTTATATGCTTGGATACATGCACCCCTAGATACGTACCTTCTTGGCATTGAAGTGCATTTGTTGGCATCTTTTTTCTTGAGTTGTCTAGTGTATTGGATTGAATTCAAGCAAAGTATTTGTGTTTTTCGGCTATAATTAAATACTTTAGATTGTAACCAAAGCTGAAAATTAACAAGATTTAGATCCTTAGTGGCCATTGACATTTCCTTAATTGGGTCTCCTCTATGTAAGACCATTGTTGGTTTGTGTAATTTTACTCATGTGAGCACTTTTTCTTGTTGTAATCAAGTGGTTTTCAGATCTTTTATATGCTTGGATAAATGTGTCCCTAGGGATGTACCTTCTTGGCACTGAAGTACTTTTGTTGGCATATTTTATCTTGAGTTGTCTATTCTATTGGATTGAGGGGAAGTAAAGTATTTCTTTGTTTTGCTGCTACAATTAAATACTTTAGATTATACCCAAAACTGAAAATTAACAAGGATCAGATCCTTAATGGCCATTTCCATTTCCTTTATTGGGTCTCCTCTATGTAATTCCATTGTTTGTTTGTGTAATTTGACTCATGTGAGCACTTTTTTCTATCGTAATAAAGTGGTTTTCAGATCTGTTATATGCTTGGATAAATGTACCCCTAGGGATGTATCTTCTTGGCATTGAATTACATATGTTGGCATATTTTCTCTTGAGTTGTCTAGTGTATTGGATTTAAGGGAAGTAAATTATTTCTGTGTTTTTTTGTTGCAATTAAATACTTTATATTATACCCAAAGCTGAAAATTAACAAGGATTAGATCCTTAGTGGTCATTTCCATTGCCTTGACTGGGTCTCCTCTATGTAAGTCCATTGTTGATTTGTGCTCAATAATCAATTTTCGACAATGTTCATTTTTGGGCGGATGGTTTGTAAGTAAAATTTTAAGGTTGGACTATTCTCCCAGTTGTTGCCTAGTTAAATATGCTTGTATTATTCACAACAAGACAAGTTTATCTTCTAATTATGATGCATTGTTATTCACTATTTTAGGAAAATCCTATCCTCATATGTTTAAACATGGTTTCATTTTTATTTAAAAATTATGTTTGCTACTTTTTCTATCAATTAATTTATATCACAGTCTATGACTCCTGACTATAATGATGGCTTCTATAGACTCATTATCCATCTAGAGGAAAGGCTCTTGAAATACAGAGGGTCACCTGAACTAAAGAGATGAAAGACCCTGCATCGTATGGTCTTTCTTTCTTTGTTCATTTCCCCCAGAGGGAAGCTTGAGAGAAATTCCTTTATCTGGGTCTCGCTTATGACCTTTGAATGCATGTTCCAACCCTTCAACTACGTAGGTAGTTGATCGAGAAGCACTTTGATTATTTCATTTTCGTCTACTCTATATAGTATTGATTATTTCTATTTCAATAATATCCCCATGATGTGTAGCTATGAAATGAAATAAATAATCAAATCATACCAAATGAGAAAAAATGTAAGAGAGATAATATGATGTGTACAACTATGATATTTCATCTAAAAATTCCACAATCCTTCAATTATTTCATTAAAACAAATAAAAATATATAGGAATTAATTTATCGTTTTCCAACCATATTTTCCCTAAAATGACTCCCCCTTTTAAACCGCCTTGCAAATACATTTCCTCAAATATCCTTCTTCCACCAAATTTTTCTGAAAGGGATATTGGTTATTTTCTGTTACAACAAAAAATATTCTATTTCATGTTGATTAAATATATTCATCAAATGAGAAATAAGTGGAGGATTTATATTATCTAAGGTTAATTCACATTGATGAATTTTGTGAATAAGTATTTTATTTTATTTTTATTTTTGAAATAAAATAGAAATTTCTTTGGAGAATTCAACAAGGTTTATATATTATTTTATTGTATCATTGCCACATATATCGA
This sequence comes from Pinus albicaulis, assembly GCA_034641835.2. Taxonomy (NCBI): domain Eukaryota; kingdom Viridiplantae; phylum Streptophyta; class Pinopsida; order Pinales; family Pinaceae; genus Pinus; species Pinus albicaulis. Next base: position 724,356,096 of record CM076578.1, on the reverse strand, counting down.
TCTGGAAAATCCTCTCCACATTGGCATCCCCTTTTTGTTCTAAATATGCAACATACAACTGAATTAGAGATGCACAACCTAGATACTCAATATGTTACATGTTAAAGCTTTAATGGCAACAATAGAAGAATCCTAAAGTCTAGAACACCATTGATTTGCGTCATCAATCCATTCACAAATATTTGAAAAAGTATTAGATAAAGAATATAATGATATCTAGATTTGATTTTTCCTTGATATTTATCCTTGGAATATTCTCAAATACTATTTTATTTTTTACTTCCAAAATATTTATTTTGTCAAAATATGTTGGAGAATTCTTTCACTCTTCAACTCGAATTTATATTTTATTACAAATATTAAGTAAATCATATTGGTGTTGTTGCCATTTACTCAAGTTCCTATATAAATCTTCTTAAATATCCATTAGTTTAGAATTAATGGATAAAATCTTATGACTGAAAAATCTCAATATGATTTTGATAATATTTGTATTTTTTAACTTGTGATTCTACTAAATATATCTCGATATTTCCAAAAAATATCTTTTAAATTTAACTTTTATTTCTCATGAAAATATAGTCATTTCCTTCAATTTCTTATGGTTTAATTTCTTCATTTATTATTTAAGTTGATCCTGATGGAGGACAATATATGTATTATGTTTCTCTAATATTTTTTCTTCTCAATCAAATACTTATGATTTATTAATATTTCCTGTATAATTTTTACCTAAGCCTTTTGGTTTTCCAATTCACTAATAAATTCATTAACCATACAAGCATTAGCATTGGAAACACATCCCAATGTTTAGTTTTTACCCATACCAACGTTTTTATCAGTATCAGTCATTATTTGATTTGCATTGAATCATTATTTATCATTGAGTATTTGATTCCTATATGACTTATATACATCTTTTATAGTATCCACTATATAATCCCCATAGAAATCCCCTCTTATGTATCCTTGTGTGTAGGTTTATCATAAAAATAATCGACCTCTACAAAAATATAAATGTATTTTTGGATGGATCCAAATATAATACAACAACTCTCTCCCTCAATAGTTGGTCAATGGTATAACCTCGCTTTCCCACACCTATCTCCCTCCATAGTTTCTCCATCACTGTCTTATTTTTATAGCGCTTGATCATGGTATTCCCACACCTACGATCTGGCTGCTCTAGCTATCTTTGACTCTACTATTGGATATGGGACTGGTTCTCTAATGAATGGAGCAGTAAGACATACTAAGAAAGATTTTTTTGATTCAAATGAAACTTTCTAGCCTCTATTCTGTTGATATCTGCACAGAACACCCCTACTACTCTGAAAATGAAATGATCATGAATTTATTGTGTCTTTCTTGTGACTGTTATGTGCTTGATATCAGTCTCAGGTTGAAAATTATAATTTATATCAGTGGTTGGATTTATTTCTATAACAGTGATGTGGACATCATGGTTTTTTGGAAAAAACAATTATTCCATTCTCAATGACTTTTTGTGCAATAGAGATTATGTTTTTATGGACCAATAAGTTTATATATATATATATATATATATATATATATATATATATATATATATATATATATATATATATATATATATATATATATAATATATATATATATATATATATATATATATATATATATATATATATATAGATATATAGATATTTTAAGTGGTAAAATACAAAATTTTACGAAATATTTTAGTGGACAATTTTTTATATATATTTTAAAGTTGTAAACTACGAAAGCTTATGAAATATATCAGTATTTGATTACCAAATTACTTCAGTTTGTTAAAATGGAGATATATATTTTAGGGATAATATCTAACCCGAATAGCATTATACAAAAGGTCACAAATTACATTAAAAATAAAAAATAAAAAAAATAAAAAAAGATGAATAAAGAGTTTTAACTTGAAGTGAAGTCTTTAAAGTAATTTATCAAACCATAAAACATTCCTATTATTATTATCTTTGGTTATCACAAGGTCTCTTTCTGAATTCGTAAATCCTATGAAACAGTACCGTAATACAAAATATATGAACACTATTCCTAAAGTCAAAATAGAACTTTAGTATCCCATGTAGTTTCATTTCCATTAGTGATTTGGGTCATGAACTTTACAATTCTGTCCTTAGAGAAGAAATCAAAAACTCAGTTTTTAAAGATGTCAGATCCAGATGCATATACTTGTTATAGTGTCAATGTTTAACCGTATGAACACTATTCCTAAAGTCAATATGGAACTTTAGTATCCCATGTATTTTCATGTCCATTAGTGATATGGATCATGAAATTTATAATTCCGTCCTTAGAGAAGAAATAAAAAACTATGTTTTTAAAGAAGTCGCATCGAGATGCATATACTTGTTCTAGTGTCCGTGTTTAACCGTATGAACACTATTCCTAATGTCAATCAGGAACCTCAGTATCCCATGTCCATTAGTGCTCTGGGTCATGAACTTTACAATTCTTCTTAGAGAAGAAATAAAAACTCTCTTTTAAAGAAGTCACATCCATATGCATATACTTTTTCTAGTGTCAGTGTTTATTGTCTGATGTACAACCATTCAATGAATATATGAATGATAGTATTGAAATTCTATTGATGATAGAGACTGACCTTGATAAATGACAGGACAATGAACTTGATATGATAGTGACAACTCTAATCTGGATTATAGTGATAGCAATATGTCAATAGTATTCTTGTGACAGTGATTTGGAGACTTGTGTATACTTGTTTCTTGTTGGATTGGTCCTAGGTGGCCTAGTGATTAATGTCTTGTGATATATGCCACTTTTGCAATATTAAAGACTTTTTTCAGATTGTAATTGTCTTATGGATGGTTTTTTTCAAAACAAATATTCCCTTTCGAATAGTTAGAAGATTTAATTTAAGAAAAAACCAGTGGTGGTATGGCTATTCTCAGTTAGGATAAACCAACACTATAATGTGTGACTTCTACAATTTTAAGGACTCTTAAAGAAATATCTTAAAGAGTACATGGTAATTTTCCAACTTCTTTGTTTAGTAATATATGTCCTTGAGTTTCCAAGTCTTGAATGATAGTTTGAACCATAATAAATTATTAAAGCAATATGTTGAATATTATACATCTATTCTAACCAGGCATATATACACTAGTTTTTGTTGGATTAGAGAGAGGGAATACAAAGTCAGCCAGTTACTACCCCAGCTAGCCAGTACTAAATCAATCCATATAAGAGTTTATCATAAATCAATTATACAACCATGTTCTAAGTCGTCGAACCTACCTTTATGACCTTTAAATGAAATGGGGTCATCAATATTATCAAAATCTTGTTTTTACTCTCCCTTATGGTCGAGCCTACTTACGCATCCTCACGAAATTCATCGCTAATAAAGCCAACAAAAGAGAAAATGGGGCTTTTCTAACTTCTTTGTTTAATAACGTCATCTTCCACGTTGTCTCTTTGATCTGGTGAGCTCCAGTGTTTTGAAGGAGGTTGATTGGATTTTCATTAATAATTTCCAATAGCCCATGTCCTTTTTAATATCAAGGATGCTTCCAAAATCACATATGTCATGCTAGTCTCTTTTTCCTTGCTCTGAGGCAGCAAGGATTCTTTCAAAATCACATTTTTCATGCTAGTATCTTTGTCCTTGTTCCATGTACATGTCATTTCTCCCATAAACTTTAAGGCATTTGCAATAAATGTTCATTTTATATTTTATTGAATTTATTTTTTTCAAGGATAAAAAATCCCACTGACCATGGTTGAAAAATGGACATTATGCATAGATTTTTCTTGTTATCCCAATCTAGTGAAAGCACTGATTAGATATGTGTTATGCAATATTGTGACTAAAAAACTCCTACATGGGAAAATGAATATACCTGGAAGAACAACAAAGAATGAATCATATTATATTGCATTGATACAAGGCTTGGGAATAGCTAGGGAGTATGGATCATATGGAATTGTAGTTTTCAGAAATTCTGAACTTGTGTGCAACTAGATGAAAAGCGTGTACCAAGTTAAGAAGGAGAGGCTAAAACAACTTCATGGAATATGCACCTCTAATCACCCTAAATGCATGTAACATTAACCTATCACCTCAGAAGCATAAGGAATCACCTAACAAAAATATTATATGAAAAATGAGAGGGAAATTTAGAATACCCTAGAGACTTATTCATGATGAGATCTAGAATGTGTTAGATCTGTTGTAGCACCCACACAAATGCTTTAAACTAATTAATTATTCTCATAATTTTTTGTGGTAGCCCTTATAGTGCTCTTTCATTGGATGTATTCTAAGATATAAATTCCAGGTGAAAATACTAATGGGGGAAACTGAATGCAATTTAAAAACCATGAACAAACCCCAAAGTATTTAGAGAGAAAATGAAACAACCTTCAAGAATGAAATTTTATCATGGTACAAGAAGCCAAAATTTATAGTGTCATATCAAAACATAATCTTGTTCATTGTACATACCACCATTGCAGCATGTAGGGATGTTGTCGGACCACTCATTAAAGGGTATAAGTACTCTTTTCAAGGAGCATCATCACCTGTAGAAGACTATCCTTCTTGACCAACTCTTTATTGCCCCCATAACTTCCTAAATACTAGAGAAATCTCACATTTTTCCTTTATTTGAGAACCTAATTTTCTTGGCTAATGTGAGGTTGATTTAAGTGAAAGTAAGATTTGAATAAGGATAGATCAATGGTAGTAATTAAAGACTTCAAACTAGTTATCACTTTCGAAATTTTTTACAACAACAATCAAGAGGTTATACATATACACAAGATTTAATTCCCTCTACTCCACATGGCATGCGAGTAGTTCGTGGGCTTTCTCTTGTACACATGGTTAAATTTGGCCTATATCCCCAAGAAAACCATATAAAGACCCTCCCATGTGATTTTTTGTTTGTTTAACTTACCAGGTGTATGACTGAATGAACGATGAGATTTTATCTTCAGGACCCGATGGTAAAGATCAAAAGGTTATTATTATAGTCAAAGAACAATAATTCCTTTTTATTTTTTCATTCTCATTTGGTCTATGTGGCTATAGTATTCATTTGATCTGCCACACACTAAGGGTTTCTCTTTTCCATTTTTCTCTATTCTTCTATATGAGAGGGTCATGCCTTCCAGATGCTATTAGGATTATCTAGCAATGAGACACTTGTTGATTCACATCCAAATGGTAATTCCTTTAACTTAATTTTTCCGCACTAATCCTTTATAATGTGAGGTTGTTTAGGCTTGAAGTTTTTTTTTTAATATTTATGAGTGTATCTAGAGTGAATTACAATATTTAGGAGTTTTCTTCTAGACTGGGCCAAGACTTGTGAGTATCGTTGTTACTTACACAAATCCTTATTAGAATTTATTTTTAATGCAGGAAGAAATTCATGATTTAACCATTTTGCCAATTTCTCTAGTTTTTGGAGTGAAGTTTATTAGGGTTTCCTTAACCCTTTTTCATGTAAGTATACAATATTTTTTGTATGGCCATGAGCTTCCTTAACCTATCTCTGGATTTTGGATTCCTTTAATTTTTTAGTAAGTTATCTCTTGAAACTAGATATCCATAAAATAAAAACTAAGAATTTTGTAGGGGTGCAGGATATGGGTTACTCACCAGGGATTTCAATGTCAAATCCTCCTCTCTTCCTTTGATCTTCTTCCGCATTTCTCATTCAGGGTTTTATCGGTGAAGAAACAAATTAAACTTCAGGTTTTTCTTGGCAGGGACGAACATTAGGGTCGATGGGGTCGAATCAGACAAATGAAAAATAATGTTATGTATATATTGTGATAGGGGTGGCTAACTCAATCGAAAGATTAGGATGAGAACTCATTCATTATTTTGGCTTTGTTGTCAGACTGGCTTCGTCATCTCATTCTAACTCAATCAAATTCAAATGGGAACTAACCCCCCAGTTAATTAGAATAATAACTTCCAAGGTTAATAATTTCAATATTAGTTGGTATAAGACTCCAGAAGACCCGCGCTTAAGATGGAATGAGTCAATCACCCAAAAAATTGAGGTTTATGTTACTGAGTGGATAGATAGGTCAATCGAGTATGTTTATATTTATTTATGTCTATAGAGTAGATTTTAATGTCACCAATGAATAATGTATAGAAAAAAAATTTCAAATATTTTTTTTATTAGAAAAACAAAATAATATAAATAAGTTATTTATTTATTTATTTATTTTATATAAATTCTTGGGGTGCAGTTTATTTTTCCATCCTTGTGCATGTGAGAAACAAACATATAACATATAACCCATAAAATACTTCATTTAGCTTAGGATGAATCCTAAAATGAGAAATATTTTTTCATTCTTATTCCTATTATGTACCTAGAAATATTCAAATAGCATACCAAAGGATTAGGGTTTTTTCATAGGCATTGGAATATGGCATAATGGATGTTTTCTGTTTCCCTTCTTCAAATTTCCTTAGTTGGTGTGTTGCGATGGTTAAATCATCACAACACATTTCCAACAAATTAAGCACCAAAGCCACTGAAATAGTTCAATTACTTGAGTACGTATGAAATCCAACATAAACCACAAACATTAGAAGAGTAGTGTAAAAATATCCATGATCTATGCATGAACATGTGTTGGCCAAATGGCTTCAAGTATTAAGAAAAAAATTCCAAGATACATAAGTAGAATGAACACAGCTAGCTCCAATAGTGGAGTGTTAGAGCCACTACTTTCTCCTTAAAAGTACTATATTTAGCCCTCTAATTCATTGTGAGTGAAGCCAAGGTTAAAAGTCAATTATTTGAGTACTGAGGATCCTTTTATAACTTGAGGTATGACCTTTCATATCAGGCTCATGACTCTTGATATTCTAATTTCTGGTGACCTTTGGACATCTATAACTCTTAGACTTCCAAAATACTTTTGTAATTACATATGAATCTTGAAATTACATGTCTTTTGGACTTCTATACATGGCTCTTTTGTTGATACATGACTCTTGTACTTCAACTTATTTTTGTTTACTATAATTACATTATTGCATCATAACTTCCACATCATTTTGTGGTGAGGACATGAAAATTCACTATCATTGATGACTAGGACTCATAGTGACTGATGATATGAAATTTATTTGATAGGTGACAAGGTTGCCACTTGTGTCTTCTATCTTGCATGCATATTTCATGTTGTTGATGTCTTCACCCTCCAAAATTTATTTTATCACATGGAGTCTTTAGGCTACTTCAATCATCATGATTTCAATGTGTTCTTTGTTCTTGAATGCTTCCTTTGACTGCCCTTATTGCCCGTTCTTCTTCATGCATCCTTGCAATGTTGTTCTTGAAATACCTGCAACTGCAATCACTCATGGCAAGAAAACATGAGCCTGAAAATTATCATATCCTAACATGTTTCATGCAAATTTAATGTTCCCGACTTAACAGTGTGCTTGGGAAGAGCAAGTAGAAATTCTAGACACAAGGGAACACTGTGAAAGGCTGAAAGGTCAAAGCTTTGAGGCTTTAGGGTTCTCTCATGGACTCAATGGAAGAGATAGAGCTTAAGGGAGGGTGTAGGGCATAGTTCTGGAGGAAGAAGGAAGAGAACGTGGGCTTCCCAATTGCGTTATGTGCTCAAGGGAGATAGGGAGGGTGCAGGGTGCACTGTCAAATATTTAAGGGTTAGGCTTTGGGGCTTCAAGGTGTACACATGCACTCATGAAATATAAAGAGGGTGTAGGGAAAAATTCTGAAGGCTGAAGCATTAGGCTTTGTGGATTTGGGGTGCGCCCATGTGCTCAAGGAGGGTCCAGTTCTTCGAGTCGAAGGAGTGCGCTCAAATTAAGACTTGATTTTTTTGGGTGCATTTCAGAAGAGGGAAAGGGTAATGATGCTTGGGAGTGCGCTATGTGCTCTTGAAGGGTCTAGGGAGCACTTCAAAACAACAAAGGATTCTCGATCAAGGCTCAAGAATGTGATTTTTCGCTCCTTTCCTTAATGGGTTCACTAGTGGAACCAAAATTTTTTTAAGTCTGGAAAATTGAAAAACAGGCGAACATAATTATTTTAGGCATAAAATCAAGTGCATCACATTCCAACTCATTAATAATACTTAGATAGACTTGAAAAATGAATAATACACATAAAAATTCTAGTTTACAAACACTACCCAAGTGCAATGACTAAAGTGTTTGTGACTGCGACCAAAAGAGTTGCTTGAAAACCAACAAAGGTGTTATGACCATGAAGTGCACTAGATATGTTCTAAGTAATGCCAACATGCTTAAGAATGATCAATAACACCTGAAATAGATAGAATGACTTGTAACGACACTTGACGACGAAGGCGACACTCGATGTGACAGTTGAGGATGCTCTAAAATTTGAATAGTAAAATTGGAGAGTGTTGTAGCAGTGACATGTTCATTAAGGTAATTATTTTGGTGTATATATCTATAAATTGGTGAAAAATATTTTTAATTAGTGTTTTTTTCTACTAATTTGGGAATAAATAGTGATCGATCATTATTTTTGTTACAGTATGCTCTCCCTCTATCTCTCGTAGAAAACTTTGACAACAATGTCAAACAAGTTATATATGATCTTGGAAAATACATTAGTTAAGTGGAGATTTATGTGCAAAGTGTAATTGTTCAATAAGTTGCTGTAAAATTTATATTTGACTGCATGTGTTTTACTTGTCATCATGTACTATATAATTTTTAATTGAAACTTGTGATTTTATTGCTTCATTTGTAGATTTTTTTCATCTAATGAAATCTACAAAGAAGATATAAATTATTAGAGGAAAAGAATTCCTCATCTAATGTGTGAAATGAAAAATTATATACCTCTATAATTTTTCAATGCAAAAGAGCACTACCTTATACACCAAGCCAAGGAGATTGAAAAGTGCGGACCTATACACACAATATCAATGTGGATGGTTTAGAGGCACTTGAAATAATTGAAGGCTTTGGTCAGACAAAGAGAACGTCCTAAGGTTTCTATGGTAGAGGGATACATGGTATATCAAAACATGGTTTATATTCATCAATATAGTCCTGTAATAAGAAAAAATATTAATGTATTGGATTGCATTTGGAATTTCAATTTCATGAACAAATTTGAAGGGGGGCACCTATTGGGGAAAATTAGAATGAGGAAAGAGATATGTAAGTATATAGTGGATATTAATAATGCACTTAACTTTTTTTTTTTTTTTTTATGTATATTGTACTTATTTAATTTTTATTCTTCCTATATAGTCCATTATTATGAAGGTATAACATGGTAACTAATTATATATATATGTGAATTTTTTATTTTAATACAGTTGGTCGAGAGTGGGATGCAATACAATTATACATTGCAAAAATTTTTGATTGGATGAAGGTATGGATTGAATGATGCAAAAAAACTAATAATGGTAGGTTATCATGGTATGGTGTGTCTACATTAGTCAAAGAAGCTCAACATAGTGGAGATAGCAATATTATTGATCAAAGGCTTAGTATTTTAGCTCAAAAATGAAAGTTCTTGGAATTGAATGAAACCAGAATGATAGTGACCAGCCCGTTGTAAGGAATCCAACTCAACTTTTTTCGTTGTAAACTGAGTTCGGATGAAGGAGTTATGTTCTACTAACTGTCGTTCAGAACAGGCAAATGTTTAATAAAAAATCGCAGAATAGGTACAGGATGATGACATGGTAGCCCAGTTAGTCCAGTGATTGGGATGTGCTAAGGAGCCTAAGATGTCTGTGGGAATGATGGGGGAAGGTATGGAGGGGTGAGGGGGGGGCAGATGCAACATGAAAACAAATGGGGGCTAGATTCTTTTAATAATTTTTGGACTAGAAATAAAATTAGATACAACAGAAGAATTAGAGTGTAAATCATTAAAATGTAAAGGTGAAGAAGGAGAGGATGTGATACCTGGGATGGGTCTGAATTCCTCCTCTTGCAAGTGTGAGGTAGCTAATGGAGACACATTATAAGTTGCTTGATGCATGGTCATGGGAGGAGTCTGGCGAGAGGCGCGCTGCGGTCTCGAATCTGAGCTTTGCTTATGTTGAGTTGTGTCCATGCCAAACACCTTTTTGGTTTGGGTCCCCACATGCAACAGAGTTTTGAGCAGAGTCGAATTGACTACCATGATAAGTGGGCAGTCCTCTTATAGGTGCCCCACCTCATGGCATCTCCTGCATATGAACGAAACCCCTTCATAATCAGGGATTTGGCTTGTAGAGATATCATTGTACTTCAAGACATAAATCTCAACCAAACCTTTATGAGTGTCCAGGTGCACCAATATTCTCACCATCAAGATGTTCTCTGTCTCCATGAAGGATTGATCGTGGTCTAAGTAAATTTCCAATTCCTCACCTATGCATCTAAGAACATCCTTCGTCCAGAATTGCAACGGAAAACTAGGTAACTGCACCCATATAGGATTTTCTCCCATATTCTCCTTATATGGGTCAAATAAGGGTGTCCATCGCTTAAGGAGTATTAGAGTCATTTATATATGCCAATACTTCGATAAGATCCAATTGGCCATATCAAGGTGTGGAAAGATTAGGGAAATCCATCATCTATTCATGGTGAGTACAGTAGGGAGTTGTTCAAGGATATTACAGCAAATATCAGTTGTCCATATTTTGAATCGGGCTAAGCTGTAATTCCGCCCCCGAACCCTTCCAATGAAGACTGTTTGCTCGGTCTCCTCTGCTTGTTGCATGCCTATACCCTCGCCAAAAACTAGTTCTCTAGCCTTTTCATGAATCTTTGTGCACCTAGCCTTATTCTTCCTAGATCTATGTGATGGAGCGTCCCAAGTAATGCCCTCTTCTTCAAGGAGCGTATCATCAGAGTTTGAAGATTTGTATTATTTCGGATGCAGGGTTGGAATTGATAAGCCTTTAAAGCTACTCGATGCTTTGACAATAGTAGGGCACCCTACAATATCCTCTAGATCAATCAATTCCTTTATTGGTCCTATTCCAAGATGTTCAAAACCGAAAGCCCCATTGTGGGCACCACGTAGACCTCCCAAGCTTTCAGCGGCTGTAGTAAATTCCTTTGAGATGGATGGAAGCTACTATTGGTTCCACAGGTGGAGTATCGGCAAAGAGGGGATATAGACAACAAGTGAGGCTAGAATGTTAGGGCCTAAAATAGGAAATAGCTCAATTAAGGTTGAATTAACAACCCTAAACCTTGTTTTTCTAGGTGATGATGTGCCTTCTACATGTCCATGAGCCGGGGTTGCAGTTGTTCATAATATGCTAGCAATGCAGCTACTTGAGCCCCACTTGTCTATTTAGGTGGGTAATTTGACAAAATTTGAGTTGGCTCCAATGTATCGGAGGAGTAATCCAGTTGCTCCTCTTCCATAACGGCAATTCCTGCGTAGTCGGAGGTATCCATCAAAAACTGCCAAACCTCCAAAACCTTCCTCCCTTCATGGTAATTCCAAGAAGCTCAAGGCTTGTTGCCGTTAGTTACATAGCTGGGGTCTAGACGTGTGCAGTGGAATTATTATTTCCCCGTATGTCAGGTTGTCACCGTCTGAAAAACTACAAAGCCTTCATGTGGCCAATCGTACTTCCACTTCCCGTGACAGTTAATTGTTTCAAAAATGCTCAGGGTTTGTCACATTCCTTTGGAACCTTGAACCATTGCTTGCACCAATGATCACAATTTCTCATTGTCGGGTGAAACTAATTTGTGACTATTAATAAAATGTTCAAAAATATTTTATGGAAGTTAAATCCTACCACTAAAATTTTTGAAAAAAAAAAACGAACCACATGTGTAAAATGAACTTTTAAAAAATACCATGAAATAAAATCTACACTAAAACATTAAATTTATTATTCAATTATATATACACTAATATATATATATATATAATCATATTTTGTATAAATGATGAAAAAACACTCTAGACTAATCACATCTACATTTAAGTTATTCAAGTGTTTCGATTCCACTTGAATAAGAATACAACTTCAGTGGGCCTAATAGTTAAGAGTACATGTTTCCTCCTAAGAGGTCACAGGTTCAAAACCAAAAAGGGTAGAGTATGTATGCCTTTATCGGTAGGTCCCTTGTCCCACAAAAAAAGGGGTCTCGTACACCAATTTGGATAATAATAATAAAAATATACAAATAGCTTGGCGGTGGCCTTCAAATTAGATAATAATAATAAAAATATAGAGATGGAATCTTCTTTGCACTCATCAAATTTCTTTTTCAAATAGTGAAATTTGATCAATTTTTCGAGAGGGCTTGGATTTTTTAATTCCTTTTAGGTAAAATTGCACTTAAAACAAGGTCCATGTGTATTCTAAACCCCTAATTTATTTAACAGTGTTCACACGAAACTTGAATTCAACACCAACTCCCCATGGATCGCTTATGCACACTTGCTCCCAACGACTCTCCCAGCACACATCACAACCCACACAGAATTAAGGTGCCTCACTGAGTCCTCATCACCTATGGCGTTAGTCAAATCGAAACCTATATAAGCATGTTCTTGATATATGTTCATCACCCATGACATTAGTCGAATCGAAACCTATATAAACATGTTCTTGATATATGTTCATCACCCATGACGTTAGTCAAATGGAAACCTATATAAACACATGAGCATTACACTCTAAAACAATCAATCAACCATTCCTCCACATCTGTCAGCATATTTCTTCAAATTAGTTGAGGTTATTCACTTATATTGTACAAATAAAATAAGGAAAAGGATATAGTACACATTACCTAATGCTCTTCTTCTGCAGAAGATAAGGATATAGTACTTTGCTTCTTTCTACTCTAAGTAATTACCCCAGACCCAACATTGAAAGCATAACCTGTTTTAGGTCTTATGTCATCCAAGTTTCTTGCCCAGTTTGAATCTAAAAAACCTGTCAAATTAACATCAGAAAGATCAATGTACTTAATACCAAAATCAATGGTTCCCTGAAGGTATCTAAAGACACCTTTTGCTACCACCCAATGGTTCTCAAGAAGTTTTGACTTGAATTGATTTAACACGTTGACTTAAAATGCTAAGTTAGGTCTAGTTGTAGTTAAATAAATCACACTCCCAACTAGCTGTCTATATAATGTGGATCCACCTCTTTAGAATCGTCATCAATATGAAGTTTAAGGTTCTGCTGTAAAGGCATTGATTCAACTCTGCACTATTCCATTCTAAGAAAATTTAATAATCCTCTGACATACCTTCCTTGAGTGAGAAAAGTCTGACCAGAGTCCCTTGAAACTTCCAGACCCAAACAATAATGTAATTCTCTGAGGTCTTTCATTTCTTTAATCAATTCATCAACATTTTCATCAAACAATATATATATATATATATATTTTGGTCGTTTTTTCTCCTCTTATAACCATGTTGCAAGAAAAAATAGTCAATGTTTTCATACCATGACTTGGGTACTTTTTTTAATCCATATAATGCACTTTTCAATTTTCAGACTAAATGTTACTGCCCCTAGTCAATAAACCTTTTAGGTTGTGTTAGATACACCTCTTTTTTCAATTCACCATTTAAGAAATCAAATTTTAAATCTGGCTGGTGTATCTTCCAATGATTTTCTTTAGCTATGGCTATTAACATTCTAATGGTGTTTAACTTAGCTACAGGGGAAAAGGTCTCTTCATAGTCAATACCCCTCACCCACCAACCTAGCTTTATATTTCTCTATATTACCACCTCCTTTGAACTTGGGTTTATATAACCATTTACAAATTATAGGTTCTTTCCCTTTTGGAAGTTCAAATAAATCTCGGGTTTCCTTTTTAATTATTGACTCGCATTCATCTTTCATAGTTGTCATTAATACATCATCATGACTTGCTTCATTATAATTTAAGGGCTCAAAAACATTTAAAATGATGGTCATAAGGGCACAATATTTATACCTGTTGGTAATTGATTTTTCCTACCTCATCTCCTTGGTAGCAGAGTTGACTCAAATCTGTCTTGCCCACTCCTTAGTGGACTTTGATTGCTGAGTGTATCTGCATCACTTTCTTCTCAATTTTCTTGTTGCTGCTTCACATTGTTGTCTTTAATTTCCTCATTGCTATCTTCAATTAGCAAAGGCATGTGCCACTCCTCATAGATTTTGTCTATGTTCCCTTCATCAACTTGTTCATGGAATATGACATCTCTACTCGTAAAAACCTTGTGAGTAGATGGATTAAACCATTTATATGCTTTAAAATCAGAACAATACCCTTCGAATATGCATTTTATGGATTTAGCATCCAATTTCTTCCTATCCTCCTTTGGAATATGAGCAAAGTATTTTAAACCAAATAATCATAGATGACTAAATGTGGGCTTGAAACCATATAAAGCCTTGAATGGAGTCTTGTGATAAATACACACAGTTGGACTTATATTCTTTAAATATATTGCAGTATTAATATCTTATGCCCAAAATCACTTAGATAGGTTCTTACCTTTCAATATGTTGTGTGCACACTCCACTAGAGTTCCGTTCTTCCTCTCTGCAACCCCATTCTACTATGGATTGTGGGGTATTGTAAACTGCTAAATTATCCCATCATCCTTGTAATATTTGATGAATTTTAGCAGCTTGTATTCTACCCCTTGATATGAGTGAATAATTTTGATGTCCTTCCCTATCTGCTTTTCAACCATACTTCTCAATTCTTTAAAATATTCAAAGGTATGAATTTTATTTCTCAGAAAATATACCGAAGTATATCTTATGAAATCATCAACAAATAATAAAGAATAATATGATCCTCTTAATGATCTTGTCTTTATTGGTCCACATATGTCACCGTGCACAAGTTCAAGGATATATCTCTTTATTCTATTTAAACTTGAGGGAAATTCATCCCTGTGCATCTTTCTACATGCACATCCTTCAAAATCAACATGTGCATTTTTTAAAACAGCAAGACCATCAACCACACCTTGTTTCTATACCAACAATCAGTCATGAAGATTGATGTGTCTGAATATTTGATGCCAAATATTCTCTATTGTCTTCATTGTTGAAGTTGAATATTGGTGTGGCACGCTTATGACATTCAACTTGTACATGCCTCCAACTCGTATTCCAGATGCAATCAGTTATTTTATCCAGTAAATCATTTATGACACAGTAAGTTTCAAAAAAAATCTACCTTCAAGTTATGGTATGCAATCATGGAGACATAAATCATATTCTTTTTAATGCCTGGTACATACATCACATTCTAGATGCACCTGATATTTCCATCATGCAATGTCACAGGAATGTCTCCATATCCTTTTATCTTGTATGCTATGTCATCACCAAGGTAGATATTCGCCTCACTGCTAGTTTCTTTAATAATTTAAAAAAAAAATGATTATTACCCATCATGTGAGTGGATGCTCCAAAATCATAAACCATATGTCAGCCTCATGAATCTCTGTAGAAAGAGAAGAATCATACAAAAAGAATTTGGTTTCATGATTCTGGTCATTTTCAGCAAATTTCCTTGTATGTTTCTCCTGTCTATGTCTAGATTCGTCAACCCTATTTTTATAACAATGTTTAGAAATGTGACCAAATTTACCAAAATAAAAAAACTTGACTCCTAAATCATTTATAGTCAACGACATACCTTGAAGTGGAATTTTTTGAGGTGTCCCATTGTCTTTCTGTCCTACTATGGGTTCCCTTTGAAAGGATTTTTCTTCGCCATCAATGCGAGATCTGCCCTCTGAGGCTTCAGATTCGTACACCTCCCTTCTTCCTGCATCAAGATCCCTGTCAGCTCTTCAAAGGTGGGATAATTATCCCTCGCTGCCATCCCTATAATAAACATATGATAATCATCGTCATACCATTCAAGGTAATCATGACAAGGTCAGTGTTCAACACTTTCTTCCCTATATCGCCTAGTTTGTATTTTAGGTCTTTGATTCGAGAGATCTATACAAGAAAAAAATCCATTCTCCTACATTATCAATGATAGAATCTTACTCTTTAGGAACAATAGTCAATTTGTGTTCTTTGTCTCATACATATCCTTGAGAGTCCCCCAAATATCATTGACAGATTTACATTCTTTGATATGAGGGATGATGTTTCCCTTCACTAACATATTCTGCAACAACCTTGCTTTGTTTTCCCTCTCCTCCCAATATTAGATTGTTGTAGTTGTTCCACCTCCGGATATGGTCAGATTTGCTTCATATCCATTTTTTATTTCCCACGCACTTGAACCCTCGAACAATATCTACAATTTCAACTTCAAATTGGTGCAATATGAACCATTGCGCTTATTTCTCTTATTCAGGTATGCTTCTACAATATGATTATTCATTGTGATAGGTAAATATATGGATATGCGTCAAGATCCTCAATCTATAGCAATCGATCAAGGAGTGATCTCCACAACAAGCCAATCTCAATTTTGAAAGAAACTTACATCAATGGAGGGATCTCTGCCACAAAATTTTTACTCGCGATTTCAATTTAAAATAAACAGAGAAACAAAACGCAGCAATCTCGAGCTTGAATGGAGAAATCAACTACAGTAATCAATCCATGTTTCTAGCTCATTTTTCTACTATTCCCATCTTACCACTGAATCCACCATAGTGCACCAGCTTCATTAACTCTCGTCTCATTAGGTTGGGCATATTTACTAATGCTCCTCTCATTCAATAGAACCATGTTAGTGATGAATTAATTCTAACACCGTGAATCTCCAAGGAACCTGCATGCTGCAGGAAGGAGGTAAGTTCACCACTGTAACACGATGCTTGCTAACACCTGGTTGTGTTATAATGCCCTGTGTATAACCTGGAAGGTGCGTTATAGCACAAAAATGGGAGAACAAAAAATTGTGTCTCTCCAGCCACTAAGGCTCCAAGGGTCACCCACTACGGCTTGCGACACACCCAGCCACGAGGGATCTCGAATTAATCAACCACTAAGCCTCCACTGCTGCCACTAAGGCTCTCAATTCTGCCACTAAGGAACTCCAACCCCTAATGCACCTGATTTTGCCACTAATTCACTCTAGCCACTAAGGCACTCTAGCTGCTAGGGAACTCAATTCAGCCACTAAGACACTCCAGCCACTAAGGCACTCGATACACCCACTAAGCCACTCCAGCCACTAAGCCATTCGATTCTTCCACTAAGTCACTTAAGACACTAAGGCACTCAATTTAGTGACTAAGGCACTCAATTCGACCACTAAGGCACTCACCAGCCACTAAGGCACTCGATTCGGCCATTAAGGCACTCACCAACCACTAAGGCTCACCAGCTCTGATACCATGTTAAAAATTAAGGAAGACAAAACTTATAATTTGAAACTAACAACAGACAAGTGAGAAAGCTGCATCAGGAGACTTCCCAAGTAGAGAATGCTCTATCTAATTAATAATAAAATCAGAAATATATAGGTTTACATCAATTTAGGGAGATTGGAACTAACTCCTAGAGAATAGGAACGAATCCTAATCTAGGGCAATCATACAACTAAGAAACAAAATCTCTCCAATAATACAATATTCTCCATTATATTCAATGATTTTCCTAAGTCTCTTGACTATTTTTTTCTTGGACTCAAAGCAGTAATTTCTAAATTTTCTAGAAAACAAAAAGTTTCTTTTTTCTGCTTATAAATCAGTCGCACTGTAAGTCTCAAAATTCAATTATTTTGTAAGCTTGCACTATAATTTTTTTATTCTTATTTAATAACAACAAAATATAATTAAAAAAAAAAAAAAAACTAAGAAACTAAGATATGAAGTGGATAAATTAATTCCTTGCTCAGGCACAAGGACTTCTATAAATTTTGGTGGGTAGTAACCACTAGTAATATAAGTGTTGAGGAAAACATAAATAATGATGGGAAGTAACTCGTGGTAATTTTTTTAGAAGAAAAATTTGTATTATATGAGCACCATTGTCATTTTTTGTGAAGTTTTAGAATAACATTTTTTTTCTTCTTAAAAAATTCTATAATAACTCCTGTTAAGTATATTTATTTACATCTTATACTTATCCCTTTTATAAAAATACTTAAATTATGGTGGGACGTAGTTGATGATAAATATGTTATTTACCTAAATATAATCTATTTTCAAGAATTTTAGGTTGTTTTCCTGCAAATATTTACAATAAAAATTCACTTCACAAATATTTAAAAATTATGGCATGAATATTGCATTTATATTGAAAGCTTCTTGCAAAAATTGTTCACAAATATTCAAAAATCATGGCATAATTATTGCAACTATATCAAAAATTATTGCAAAAAATGTGCAAGATAGTTATCCAGATGGAATTGCATTATGAGAATGCTACAATAAAACCTTCAAGTTATGTGCAATGAAAAGTACAAAAAAAAAAAAAAATTGAATAATATTCAAAAATAAATATTATATTTCAAAATAAAATATTATAAGTCGCATTGGTCAATGCTAAATTAATAGTGTTAATAGGAAACTCTATTTCTAAAGACTCGTCTTGAAGGGACTAATAAGAAAAATATAGTATCATTTTTAAGTTATGAATAAACAAGTTTGGAGGCAAACTCAATCCCTACCACTCAAGTTAAAAATTATCTTATGGGAAAATTTGCATAAAAAATTATAACATACATTGGTCAATGTTAGCTAAATTAATAGTGGCAAATAGGAAAATTGAATCTTATAGTCTTGCTTTGTGAGGAACTAGTAAATTGTCGAGACTAATAAGAAAAATATAGTAGCCTTTTTAAGTTATGAATAAACAAGTGTTGGAGGCAAACTCAATCCCTACCACTCAAGTTAAAAATTATGTTATGGGAAAATTTGCATAAAAAATTATAACCTACAATGGTCAATGTTAGCTGAAGCAATAGTGGTTAATAATAAAATGGAATCTTATAGTCTTGCTTTGGGAGGAACTAATAAATTCAGATGTGAAGGGGATAAATTAATTATTTGTTGAGACACATGGACTTGTATAAATTTTGGTGGGTAGTAACCACTAGTAATTCTAAAAATTAACAATTTTATTACTAGATAAGTGTTGAGGAAAACATAAATAATGGAAAGAAGTAACTCCTAATAAATATATTTATTTACATCATATTCATATCCATTTTTTATGAAAAGAATTGATTAAATTATGGTGGGAAGTAACTTATCATAAATACATTAATTTTTTTCAAACATTAAGAATATAAAATCACTACACAAATATCTAAATATAATGCATGAATTTCACAACTATATCCATAAATTATGGCATAAAATATGTGACTCGGTTTTCCAAATTACATCATCTTGTTCAAAGGATGCAATAAGGCCTTCAAGTTATGGTCCGATAAAAATGTTTGAAAATTAGTTTTTTAATAATATTGAAAAAAAATATTTATATTTCAAATTTAAACATTATAGGTTTCATTGGTCAATGGTAAGCTAATAGTGTTCAACAAGAAAATCATTGCTAGATTGTTAAGTTATGAGGAACTAATAAGTTTCCCTTGCAACATAAATTTAATAGAATATAAGGAGATGACATTATGACAAGGTTCAAAAAATAAAACTTGGAAGATGGTAAATTGTTTCCATCATCGTGTTGGATCACCATGAAAGCACTGTAGAAATATCGCTCTAATACAATGTAGAAATTTATAGAAATTATGTACCAATGGATTCAATCCGATCTTTTGATGTAGTAAAACAAGATATTGAATTCTTCTACAATATTTTCAGAATACAAAACATGATTGCTCAATCACATGCAAGTAAGAGAAAGAAGTAAATCAATCACACAAAAAAATATGTTCGTGGGGAAAGAAACTGCTCAAAACCTAGCCATCATATATTGTATAAAGTCAAGGAGTAATGAAACAATAAAATGCTTAATCTCTCATGAGATTCTCCAACACTCTTCCAATTGTATCCCGCTGATCTAATAAAAATTGGAAAAACAATTAGCCAATTTTCAACCTTCCTTCAGCCTGCCTTTCTCACGCAATTCCTAAGGAATTAGATCCATATTAATTAGGAAAAATATCTTTCCTTGATTGCACAATCCATCATGGAATCCTCATGAATTTATAATTGCATTCGGGAAATTCTATAAAAATACAATTGATAGTTATGTTCCCTTTAACCTTTGTCTCAACTACGTATTTCTCAGAATTGACATGCATGGAACTATTAAAAATGAATCATTAGTTATCTTATTGTTCACTACTTGTGAATTAAATATAATTTAATTCACTGGACCTCTCACTAATTCATCGCTCAGTTAGAACTGATTTAAAATCAATTAATTGAGTTAATTGGTTACATCTGTAACCCATTAGTGAATTAACTGCAACTGGATCCCCAAAATATTAGGATTACTCTACATGCCTAATATTAGACCCTAAACTCGAATTTCTTGATCTAACTTAGTCATCATGACTTATTTACCTGGTAAAAGTTGTTATGAGTTGAAATTACAATTTATTGTCTAAATTATTTAACAGAAAAATGAATTAGACACCTACATTCCTCACTATTGTGTAACTGAAATTCCTCACTAAATTTCCTCACCAATGGTGTGTAATTTTTGTCTTTTCTGTTGCCAATTTCATTGTTTCTTGTTGCAAATTTCAACACTCCCACTCAAAAAGAAACGAAATCAATCTATCCCATTCTCATACCTTAGGAATGTTCTACATGCAACACTTCTCTAGTGTTGTTTGCACCTACAACTCCTTAATTTGAATAGCCTCCGAAAAAATAAATCAATATAATGCATCTGTCATCACAATCTTCTGACTGTTGCTAGCGACTACACCTATCTACTAGACTCTCTACACTTATTATGACATCTGCATTCATGCCCCCTGCATTACTGTCAAATATAATCTGCGCTCCAGTATTTGACATATGTCACCCTGAAATATGTCTTCCTGACATCTGACTACATCAATTCAACTGATTCTTCTTACTACTGCTATACTATGGGCTCTTCGTAGCTTAGTTCAATCCATGAGACACACCATCTCAATGGACCTTCCTTGAATTTATTCTTGGGACTATAGATGCACATCTCCCCACCTCTCACCTTGAGGTATAGTTACATGTACTCCCTCTACCCATCTGGCTCGAAATTTCACCCTCCTGGAGGTCTCTGCTTGAGTGGAATTTTCCAGTTGGTCTCCTCTCTGGTTCTCCAATTGTGGCTGCTCCATAACCTTCTGACACTGCTTCTGAGGCTGCATGTTGAGAGATAATTGCTCCCTCTCAACCACCAAGTAATTAACCACTTATTTTCTCCTTAAATATTTGCATGCATCCTTGACCTTGAGAGCATACATTTTCTTGACTCTCACATTGATCTGTTTCACCTGTCCCGTGGCTATGTGTTTAATGAAAACCTTTCTTTTTATAAACATCTCATCATAAAAATGGTCTTCCAATACCTCTATGGAGACAATATTCTTCCTTATGCCTGGAACATACAAAACATCTTCCAGTCTGAGAGGGGAGCTAGACTCCCTCTCAAAGGTACCTGTACCTATGCAAGTTGCGCTATACCTCCCATTATCTCCAAACTATATGTTCTGCTGGAGGTCCTACTCCTCCAAGTCATTGAAGAGATCATTATGCCCTGTCATATGGAATGAGGCACCACTTTCTAGATACCACATGCATACCATTATAGTGCTCTACATGCATGCAATGAGAGTAAAATGAAGCTCGAATTGTGAAGCTAGCGCTTCACCCACTGCAACTTCAGGCTCCTTCTTGCTTGCCTTATTTTGTGGAAAATTTGAGGCACAGTGCCCATGCTTTTGACAATGAAAACACTTGATATTGGACAAATATATCTTTCCCTCTCCGCCTTGGGAATTATTTCCCTTCACTTTATTTCCTTTTCCAACTAATGCACAATCTTCTTCTTTGTTGGTGTTGGAGGTCCCATCTCTAGTGCTTTGCCTTATCTCTTCTATTACCAAGTCAGACAAAAAACAATCCCAGTCTGGTAACTTCTCCCTCCCATTCATAGAGTCCTAGTAACTATGCCAGCTCTTGGGAAGGCTTAGAAGTGTTAGGCTCACCAAATCATCCTGGGATATTGTGACACCAACACTTTCAATCTCATCTTGACGTTGAGTGAACTTCGCCAAGTATGTTGTTACTATCTCGCCCTCCTCCATCTTGATATTTCTGAGCTTGTCCTGCAGCGCAAACATCTTGTGGTCATTAATATTCTGAAACAAATCTGTCAAGACCTTTCACATAGCATATGGAGTTTCCTTCCCATGGAGACTCAAGACAATATGACCTCAAACACCCTCTAACAATATCCTTCTCGCCTTTGCTACCTTCTTCTGCCATGCATCAAGAAGTTGGGCATCTGCTATTGTGGGCTTGGGAATATCAGTATCTATGAATTCATTCAACCCGTTGTCCTCCAACACTGCCTCCATCCTGTCCTTCCATGAAATATAATTTTAATTTCCCTCAAGTTCATATTCGAGTCTCAAGCCATTTAAACACATCTTGATCTGTTTCTAGATCCTGAAGAATAAATCTACAAATTTGAACCTATTCAAGACAAACTCAATTTCTTCTCTTCTATTGTGATTCTTGGCACTCTGATACCATGTAGAAATATCACTCTAATACCATGTCAAAATTTATAGAAATTCTATACCAATGGATTCAATCTGATATTGTGATGTACTAAACCAAGATATTGAATCCTTCAACAATATTTGCAGAATACAAAACGTGACCTCTCAATCACATGCAAGTAAGATAAAGATGTAAATCAATCGCATAACACAATATATTCTTGTGGAAATAAACTTCTCAAAAACCCACTATCATATATTGTATAAATTCAAGGAATCAAAAAACAATAGAATTCTTAATCTCTCATGAGATTCTCCAACACTCTGCTAATTATCTCCCATTGATCTATAGAAAATTGGAAAAACATATAGCCAATTTTCAGCCTTCCTTCAGCCTACATTTATTTTGCAATTCCTAAGGAATTAGCTCCCTATTAAATAGGAAAAATAGCCTCACTTAATTGCGAAATCCATCATGGCATCCTCATGACTTTATAATTGCGCTCGGGAAATTCTCTAAAAATACAACTGATAGATATGTTCCCTTTAACCTCTGTCTCAATTGGGTCTTCCTCATAATTGACATGCATGCAACTATTAACAGTGAATCATCAGTTATCTGATTTATCACTAATTGTGAATTAAACCTAATTTAATCCACTGGACCTCTCACTAATTCATTACTCAGTTAGAACTAGTTAAACTAATTTTTAACTCAATTAATTGAGTTAGTTGATTACACCTACACGCCACTAGTGCATTAACTGCAACTGGACCACCAAAATATTAGGATCACTCTGCATGCCTCATCTTAGACCCTCAACTCAAATTTCTTGAGCTAACTCAGTCATCATGACTTAGTTAACTCATACAAGTTGTTATGAGATGAAATTACAATTTATTGTCTAATTTATTTAAGGGAAAAATAAGTTAGACACCCACATTCCTCACTAGTGTAACTAAAATTACTCACTGAATTTCCTCACCAATGTGTGTGTACTTTTTGTCCTTTTTAGTTTCCAATTTCACTATTTCTTGTTTCAAATTTCAACAAGCACAATTTTCATTACTTCAATACATCCCATAATTAGCACCATTGTTGCCACAATCACGAAACACTTGTATCCTAGGTTTAAACTTGGTGTTTTCATTTTCCCTTACAATTTTAAATTATATATGAATCAAAAGATCTATTTAACCACAATTCTAGATAGTCATATAAATTAAATGCCCGGTATATAGACATCAAAACACCATCTTAATAACTAATTTAAAAAAATCACACAAATTTATTTTAAATTATTATTTATAAAAAATTAATATATGAGCTAAACACACCTTAATTGGGTTGTTTTAGGAACTCATAGTGCTTCAATAAGTGAATGTTATACACTTTTTGTTTTATTAAATTCTGTTCATGTTTAATTTCTTTTGTGACACATAATATTATTGAATATATGTGTTTTTTTTGTTAAAAAATTTAGTTGAGCTGAAGTATTCCATATTATTCTTGATTCTTCATTAATATATATATATATATATATATATATATATATATATATATATATATATATATATATATATATATATATATTTAAATTGTTTTTTTATGTAAGGTTACCTCATATATTTTGGGTTTGAGAGGGTCTTTTGCACAATTAAAAAAACATGCAACAAGATTATTAATTATGGAGATTCACTCTCATTTTTACCCTGGAAATTCTTAACCTATAGACAATATTTGTCACAATACCATACCAATAACATATACCACTATCTAAAAAAACCATAACTCATGTTCATATGATAGTTGTTCATATATATATTTTTCAATTAAACAATTTAATTAATATGATAGAAAACCCATAACCACTCTAAGAATAAATCTCAACCTTAAATTTGTGACTACTACTAAAATGTTCTAAAATATTTTATGGAATTTAAATCCTACCATTAAAATTTTGAAATTCTATTTCAAAATAGAAAAAATAAAAAATAAAAAAAATGAACAAAATGTGTATAATGAACTTTTAAAAAACCACCATAAAATAAAATCTACACTAAAACATTAAATTTATTATTCAAATATATATATGCCCAAAGCGTTTTATCTATGGGGTTCTATATGCTAACACTATTCATTGTAGCCAATCAGAGTGCATAATTTTCGCCGTCCTCCTTTCAAATGGAATTTGACACTTGTCTTCCTTCTTTCTGTAGACTTGATTGCTTTGTAGAGTGGCGGTACTGGGGACAGTCGAAGGGCAGGGTGCAGCTTTGATCTTCGATAAGTGAGCAAGGTATTCCTTTCAGCTCCAACGAGCTGCTGGGGAAGTTTCACAGCTCCATCTAACATTCTTGAAGCCATATATGTGGTGCATAAATGCATTAATCTCCCTTGAACCTAAAGGAATAACATCAATTCCTTGCTCTTTCTAGTAACAGGAAGAAGCTAGTCGACCAAGGTACTTTTCCACTGCAATTCTCTGCTGCTCAATAAAATCATCCTTATGCATAACTTGACTTTCCACAATATGCTTTTCAAGGATATGAGGGATGAAATACCCTCGATACGACTCAAAAAACCTGTCAACCAGAGTCACGACATCATGAAATCAATGCTTGACCTTGAATTCTTTGTTGCCAAATTTAGGGATATTGGTGCAAGTGACGATAGGATATGTGATTTATGTGTTTCCGTGGGGAACATGAGAAGTGGTCATCTCATTGTGCTCCTTATGAGCCTTTGTCACTAGTCACTCTCAAGTACTCTAAAAAACTCAATGAACCAGAATGCGAAAAAGGACAGCCAGTCACTGGAAAGTACTTCGAAGAACTTGACGAATAATATTTCTCAAAATAAGAACCAGTCACTGTCAAGTATTCGAAGAATTGAGTGAACGAGAATGTGAAACATAAGAAATAGAAGCCTCTTTTCCTGAAACTTGGACAGTACCATTTCCAAAAAACTGAGTGAATACAACATCTTCCCTTGTAGGAGAATGATCCACAAGAGAATCACTGTTACGATTATCCTCTGCCGAAGAGATATTTTGAAAGGAATCTTCATTGAAGACCACAAACGGTGCTCTGTAGGAGAAAATTTTTTTTAAGTTTTGAAAGAAGACATTGACTACCTTGATGTTATGATTTCATGATCTCCATTGGACAGATATGATTTTGGTTTCTTTTGGTCAAGTACAAGGCTATTTACAAAATTGAAGGTCTCATTTGCTTGACTCTCTTCATTTTCAAACCACTTCATATTGACTAACAATATAACAAAGAGGAGCTCTAATGCCCTACTATCTTATATACATAAAATATAGCTAGGGTTTCATGCTAATGAAGAAGAAAACAATAACAAGAAGAATTGAAATTTGAAAACCCCAACTAATGACTTTGGGTTATAAAAATACTAATTCGATAAAAAAATTTGGAGCCGACAACAAGTAATCATTGATGAAATTTCCTAATTCAAGAAAAACATGGTGTCCACAGACTAGAGGAGGAATTGGGCATCATATAAAATAAAAGTAAAAATAGTTGAGGTTTGAGCCTTGTCATTTTTGTAATAATGTGCATGAGCAATCAAGGAATCTTGAATGGATGAGGCAACAAATGTTAGAGAATATCTAAATCTTGATATCTTATTATTGATTTCTTTTTCAAAATCATTTGCTCTGCTTATTTGCTAACACATCGGTCGGCTTATCTCTTTTGAAAAACCAATCACCCTGTACACTTGCTAACACAACGATCCGCTGTAATTTGAACCAAAACAGGCTAAAGAGACCCTACATATCTAAATTTGGCACTGTTTTTGTTCACCTGGGCAATGTGAGCTTTGAATTTCCTCTGTAGATGGATTGGATTTTGAATTCAGTAACGAACTGTATCTATGTCGAAGTCCGAACAATCCATAGGAAACGATCCCTTTGACTTAATTTACCTTTACAAAAACAATGGGAAACAATTGCAGTCAAAATTGACATCGTACCCACCCTTCCCATTGTTTATGCGTTCAAAAAGAACCTTCCTAATAAAATTATATATCAATGCCGAGTCAAATTTGACACTCATTGTAACCATATTTCATGAGAGAATATTTATAAATATGTGCTCCGAAATTCTATAATTTTTTTTCTTATTACATAGACTTACCATTGACATGATCCTCGTGACATATGACTAATTAACATGTAACATACAGTGGTGGTATTTGAAACAAGTTGCGAGTAGTATACTTAGTCAGTGAACGTCACAGATGGTCAAGAGGAGTGCCAGAGTTTTTTTTGTCCATGAAGTATAATTCGATGAACATGTAGAGGGTGAAAATGTGCATAAAATTTGTTATAAAGTATGTTTACATATACCTCCATCTGTACTTTGCTCCATCTATAAGTTGAATATGAATTAATGAGAAACCAAAACACTACACATGATATTCACAAAATCTTCAATACTAAAATGGTTGGTGTGCCAAACATGGTCGCGACTCTTTGAATTTCCTGCAAAATAAGTGAAACCAGTATTAATTAAAATACTAGATTGATATAAACCTTGAATATTCAGGTAACATATTTTATGACATTTATGACATAAGGTATGGTGTCATTTTGTTTCATTTAAGAAAATTAAGGGTGATGGTGTCATTTTGTTTCATTTAATAAATTTAGGGGTGTTGAAATGTTTGTAAAATGTGGATTAATAATTATTTTTATAACTCTCTTATCCTTTGTTTTAGTGATACCTGTAAGAGTATCTCAAATTCATGAACCTATGGATTTACATTCTATCCTCATAAAATGTAACATCAAATACATTTTTGAAATTATTATCGCATTGGTAGATGGTCTCTACATCAAACATTGGATACAAGCTAACTGGTCTAATGTAGAGGTAGATGTCCAAATAGGCGTGACTGTGTTTTTCACATCTTTTCCAATCTCGAATATAAGGAAAATATTTTTTTAAAGATTATTTTCTTAGTAATGCGGGACTTTACTTTCCTCATAAGCAAGCATATATATATATATATATATATATATATATATATATATATATATATATATATATATATATATATATATATGATTAACTACCAAAATAAGATTAAGAGTCTAATCTAATTATTTTATATATCAAAACAATGAAAAATATAATTTTTAGATGGAAAATATAATTTATAGAAATTTATAGAAATTCTGTACTAATGGATCCAATCCTATCTTGTGATGCACTAAAACAAGATATTGAGTCCTTCTACAATATTTTCATAATACAAAATGTGATCGCTCAATCACATGCAAGTAAGAGAAATAAGTAAATAAATCACACAACACAAGATATTTTTCGGGAAAAACCCCACTATCATATATTGTATAAAGTCAAGAATGATGAAACAATACAATGCTTAATCTCTCATGAGATTCTCCAGCACTCTGCCAATTTTCACCGGCTGATTAAGGAAAAATTGGATAAACACATAACCGATTTTCAACCTTCCTTCAGCCTGCCTTGCTCACGCAATTCCTAAGGAATTAGCTCCGTGTTAAATAGAAAAAATAGCCTTCCTTGATTTCACAATCCATCATGGCATCCTCACGACTTTATAATTTCACTCGGGAAATTCTCTTAAATTATAATTGATAGTTATGTTCCCTTTAACCCTTGTCTCAACTGGGTCTTCCTCAGAATTGGCATGCATGCAACTATTAATAGTGAATCATAAGTTATCTGATGTATCACTACATGTGAATTAAATATAATTTAATTCACCAGACCTCTCACTAATTCATCACTCAGTTAGAACTGGTTAAACTAATTTTAACTCAATTAATTGAGTTAACTGATTACACCTGCACCTCACTAGTACATTAAATGCAACTGAACCCCCAAAATATTAGGATCACTCTGCATGCCTCATGTTAGAGCCTCAACTTGAATTTCTTGATCTAACTAAGTCATCATGACTTAGTTAAATGATACATGTTGTTATGGGATGAAATTACAATTTATTGTCTAATTTATTTAAGGGAAAAATATGTTACACACCCACATTACTCACTACTATGTAACTGAAATTCCTCAGTGATATTTCCTCACCAATGTGTGTGTACTTTTTGTCCTTTCTGGTTGCCAAATTGACTGTTTCTTGTTGCAAATTTCAAGCACAATTTCCATTACTTCTATACATCCCATAATTAGCACCAGTGTTGCCACAATCACCAAACACTTGTGTCCTAGGTTTAAAATTGGTGTTATCATTTTTCCTTACAATTTTAAATTATATAATGAATCAAAAACTCTATTTAACCACAATTCAACATAGTCATATAAATTAAATGACCGGTAGATAGACATCAAAACACTGTTTTCATAACTAAATTTAAAAAATCACACAAATTTATTTTCAATTATTATTTATAAAAAAATTAATATACGAGCTAAACATACCTTAATTGGGTTTTTTAGACACTCATAGTGGTTCACTAAATGAATGTTATACTATATTTGTTTGACTAAATTTTGTTCATCTTTAGTTTCTTTTGTGACATATAATATTATTGAATATATGTGTTTTTTTGTTAAAAAGTTTAATTAAGCCAAAATATTCAATATTATTCTTGATTATTCATTAAGTAGTTGATGTATATCTTTTAAATTGTTTAATTATGTAATTTTACCTCGTATATTTTTTGTTGTAAAGCGTTTTTCTCAGAATAAAAAAACATGCAACAAGATTATTAGTTATGGAGATTCATTCTCATTTTTACCATGGAAATTGTTAACCTATAGACAATCATGTCACAATATGATACCAATAACATATGTTGAAAAAAACATAACTCATGTTCATATATATATATATATATATATATATATATATATATATTTCAATTAAACAATTTAATTAATATGATAAAAAACCCATAAATACTCGAAGCATAAATCTCAACCGTTAATTTTAATTTGTGACTACTGCTAAAATGTTTTAAAATATTTTATGGAATTTAAATCTTACCATTTTTTAAATTCTGTGTAAGAAAAAAAAACAACAAAATATGTAAAATGAAATTTTAAAAAATACCATAAAATAAAATCAACAATAAGACATTAAATTTATGATTCAATTATATATACACTCAAATATTATATTTATTATTCATCTATATATACATAATCATATTTTGTATAAATGATAGAACACCACACCAAACGAATCATGTTTAAGTTATTGAAGTGTTTCGATTCCACGTGAAGACTAATTTTATATAGAGATGGAAACTTCTTTCCACCCATCAAATTTCTTAGAAACAGTGAAATTTGATCAATTTTTCAATTTTGATACAGAGCTTGAGTTTTTAAATTTTTTTTTTGGTAAAATTGCAATTAAAACAAGGGCCATATGCATGCTAAACCCTTAATTTATTTAGCATCGTTCACACGAAACTTGAATTCAATGACTCTCTCAACACACGTCACAGCCCGCACATAGTTAAGGCACAGAAGAAGTGGCAGATACGGTGCCCCATGACGTTAGTTGAATCGAAAACTATATATATAAACACATGAAGGCATTACAGTCTGAATGAATCTATCAACCATTCCTCCACATCTATCAACAAATCGGTTGAAGTTATTCACTTATACTGTACAAGGAAGGACACTAATTATCACGATGGTAGGGAAACAAAACACACAAGAAATTAACAAATCAAGGCAGCAGATCCCATTGATAACACCCTATCAGTTGGGTCCCTTTAGCTTGTCTCACAGGTATCGATCTTCTTCTTGGGTCCCTTTTTCTAATTTCCGATTGTACTCATTTTGACAACATAGCTGGTTGAGTTTGCTAATACTGGAGAGGGGTTTTACAGAGTGGTTTTGGCACCATTAACCAAAGAGAGATCCTACAATTACATTCCCAAACTGCTTGTTATCCTGTACTATTCCCAGAGAACCAGCCCTGGGGGTCTTGTCATTGCAGAAACTACTAGCATTTCCCAATCTGCCCAAGGGTAAGCTAGAGTTTTATCTCTCACTATAATAATTATACTAAGGCTAGTGCTTGTTATGAGACTTTTTATTTATTTATGAGAAACCTACATAACGATTACCATGATGTGGTGTGCAACTGACAGGTTCTCGGATGCCCTTGGAATTTGGAAAGAGGAGCAGGTGGAGGCCTGGAAACCCATCGTTAATGCAGTCCATGAAAAAGGGGGCATTTTCTTATGCAAGATTTGGCACAGTGGAAGAGCTTCCATGTGGGTAAGTATATCCCTACAATTTGCATTTCTATGCTTTTTATAGAGAATTTGCTCTCAGTTTCGTTGAATTGAGATGGTTGAGTGGGTCTATGAAATGCAGATTATCAACCCAATGACCAGGCTATTGTTTCATCAACAGATCGAAAAATATCGGGACAGATTGTGTTACCCAATGGAAAAGATGTTGCAGATTATTCCACTCCTCAAGCTCTAAAAACTGAGGAGATTCCAGAGATTATTAATGACTTTCATCTTGCTGCAAGAAATGTGATCAACGCAGGTGATTGTTCTTACATAAATTATGAGTTTGGCATTGAGATATTTGCACACGTATTAATCTAGGAAGATATTAATAAACCACAAGGCTTTTCTTTTCCTTATAAGAGGGCACCACTCCTTTCTTAACCTAGTTCATTAATGAAGCTGAATATAGCCAAATAGTGTCAATTGTCATTACATAAAAATATAGATCTTTGTCAAATGAATAAATAGGCAAGTGATACCTATTTCATTTCGATTCATAGTTTTGATGGCATTGTGGTAGGTTTTGATGGTGTTGAAATTCATGGTGCTCACGGATACCTTCTTGACCAATTTTTGAAAGACAACATAAATAATATGACCGATCAGTACGGTGGGACATTGGAAATTAGAGAGGTTGTTGAAGTAGTGGTGGAATATATTGGAGCTGAACGAGTGGGAATAAGGCTGTCACCATTTTCAAAATATCTAGGATCTGTTAAAGATTTAGTTTAGACTTAGTTAGTAATCAGTTTTTAATTTAGTTAAACTGTTTTCCCTATAACTATTCATGTCAGTGTATATATATTTCTCCTCTAATAAATCTGCAGTGTACTCAACAATTAGTCTATTTTCTTCATTAATTTTTTCATGGTATCAGAGCCTTAGGGTTCTTCTTCAGGCAAAAGGAACTAACTGCTGGAGATTTTGTTGCTATTGGAGATTGTGTTGCTGCGAGCATTGTTAATTTTCTTGCTGCAGTGTGTGTGAAAAGAATATGTGATTTTGCTGCTAACAACGTTGTTATATTTTTTCTCTTACACAGAAGCTTGTTGCTACATGAGTTTGATTCTGCATGCATTGTTTAGCTTAGTGTTGGACCAGTTCTTCCGTGTATTGTTTGGCTTAGTGCTTGACCAGTTCTTCCGTGTGTTGTTGGGCTTAGTGCTAGATAAGTTCCTTCAATTTGTTCTTATGTTTGTGCAGAACAAAAGTTTTATTGCAGATGTTTGTTGGACTTTTTGTTTCCAGAAATATATATATATTTTTAAAATATGTAGTGATATTTCCAGAAATATATATTTTTCAAAAAAAAAAAAAAACATATGTAGTTATATTTCAGTAGGAGCACTTTAAAATGCAGAAAAAAAATTAAATCTCAGTTGAGGATCTTAGTTGAGGAATATCAGTTTCCATAAAGGATATTGTTAAATATATTTTCCACAGCCTTGATTTTCCCAAAGGGTGTATTTCTTTATGATAATCTTGCTAGAAGGATATCAAGTTAAAATATATTTGTAGACAAAGTGTAAAGGATTTGTTTAGTAGTGTAGAGGCTTAGGCTCTTGTTTTCTGCTTCTGGTAGAGGGGAAAAGAGAATACAAGTTTTTTTTGTAAAAGGTGTCAGCTTTTTAATTGTTTTCAAACATGGCTTCATCAAGTCAGTTTGTGATTCCTACGCCATTATTTAGTGGGAAAAATTATGATTTTTGGAGTCTTAAAATGGAAGCATGCTTACAAGGCTTAGGGTGTTGGGAATAAGTAGAGTTGGGGTTCACAGAACCTGACGCAAATACAATTGCTGGAATGACTATTGCTCAAAGAAGACAATTTGATGAAACTAAACAGAAATAAGGTAGAGCGAATTCATGCATTTTAAATTCCTTAGATGACTCTATTTTTCCTAAAATTACTACTACTAAGACTACTAAATCAATATGGGATATACTTAAGGTTGCTTATCAAGGAAATGATAAAGTAAAAATGGTAAGATTACAGACTCTCGGAACACAATTTGAAACACTTAAAATGAATGAATCAGAAACCGTTGATCAGTTTATGACTAAAGTTATGAGTGTTGTTAATCATCTTCGAATGAATGGTGAAGAAATAGAAGACCAAAGAATTGTTGAAAAAGTTCTTAGATGTTTGCGTAAAATTTTTGACATGATTGTTACTATTTTTTAATCGAGATAATTAACAAAATTATTTGTGGAAGAATTAACTGTTTCTTTGTTGGTCTTGCAGCAAGAATTAATTTAGATGTCAGTAATTTAGAGCATGCTTTCAAACCTAAAGCTTCTATGGATAGAGGTAGAGGCAGAGGTTTTCATGGTAGGAGAGGAAAAGGTAGAGGAAAGTCTTAGTCTAATGATAGATCACAGGTAACTCAAACACATTCAGAGAAGTCTCAAAATGATCATGTTCATAGGTGGATAGATAAATAAAAAATTCAATGTCACTACTACAAAAAATATGGCTCTTATAAGTCTGAATGTCGAAAATTATAGTATTTTTTCAGTAAAAACAAAGCCAATGTAACAAACACTGAATGTGAAACATCGGATGCTTTATTTTTGGCATGCCAAGTGACTGTGCAAGTACCCAATAAAGATGTTTGGTTGGTAGACAACGGATGTAGTAATCATATGACTAGTCATAGTGATTTGTTTTCACATCTTGATACATCTTTCAGTTCCTCTATTGGTTTGGGTGATGATCGCCAGGTTAAAGCTTCAGGAAAGGGTGTTTTACCTGTCCTAACCAAACAAAATGTTGTGAAGAATATCTATGATGTTTATTGTGTACCCAATTTCAAGCATAATTTGTTGAGTGTTGGTCAGTTAGATGCACATGGTTATGATGTTAGCTTTCACAACACTACTTGCACGATTTTTGATAAACATAAGTCTCTTGTTGCAAAGATTCCTATGATAAAGAACAGGTTCTATCAATTACAATTGAAAAGTGAGAATTTCTATGCACATAATGTTTCAACGCCAACTGAATCTGACCTCTAGAATTTTCGATATGGTCATTCACCTATCAAAATTATTAGTTTCTTGCAAAGACAGACTATGGTGAAAGGTTTGTGTGCTTTGTATGATCATATCTCTTCTTGTACAAGTTGTATAATGGGTCAACATAAACGAGATAATTTTGCTTCAATCTCTAATAGAGCCAAAGAATGACTAGAGTTAGTGCATACAAATTTGTGCGGTCCAATGAAAGAAAGAACAGTTGCTGGCAGTCTCTATTTTCTTACTTTCATTGATGATTTTAGCAGGAAAATTTGGGTGCATTTCATCAAATACAAATCTGAAACTTTTTCCAAGTTTAAGGAGTTCAAAGCCGAGGCTGAAAAAAAGAGTAGCAATATTATTAAAATTCTCAGGTCTGATAAAGGATGTGAGTATGAATCTAAAGAATTCATTGATTTTTGCAAACAACATGGTATTAAAAAACAAACTACAACCAATTATACTCCGCGGTAGAATGGAGTCGCGGAAAGAAAGAATCAGACAATTATGAATATGGCTCGAAGTTTGCTCAAAACACGAAATTTGTCTAAATATTTGTGGGTTGAAGTAGTTGCATGTTCGATATATATTTTAAATAGATCGCCAAGTTCCAGTGTTAAAATTTTTGTACCTGAAGAAGCATGGATTGGACAAAAGGTAATTTTTTCACACTTTCGGGTATTTGGTTTTATTTCTTTCGATCATGTTCCAGAAAAATTGATAAAGAAGCTAGATGATAGGAGAAAAAAGTATATTTTTATAGGATATAGTGATAAATCTAAGGCATGCATATTGTTTAATCCTATAACTAAGAAGTTTTTCATAAGTTGAGATGTGAAATTTCTGGAAGACAAGACTTGGAATGAAATGGAGAACAATACTTGTCCTAATCCTTTTATTCTGTTAGACGAACATCAAGCACCTGCAACAAGCACTCCAAGGTTACAGGTTCAAGACAAAACCAGTAGTAGTTCATTAAGAAGTAGCAGTTTATCATCTTTTGAGTCTGATTCTGATAATCCTAAAATGAGAAACTTAAGTGATATTTATGCATAAAATGATGTTGACGATATTGAAAATTTTGCATTTCTTTCATTTCAACCTACTTGTTTTGAAGAGGCTATAATAGAAAAATAATGGGTAGGTGCAATGAATAATTAAATCGATGCTATTGAAAGAAATCAAACTTGGGATTTGGTTAATCTACCTAATGATAAAAATTCTATAGGTGTCAAATGTGTTTTTAAAACAAAGTTAAATGAGAGAGGTGAAGTTGATAAGCACAAAGCAAGATTAGTTGCCAAAGGTTTTTCATATCAACCTGGCATAGATTATGGTGAAACATTTGCACCTGTAGGGAGAGTTGATATAGTTCGATTTGTATTAGCTATTGCAACACAAAACAAGTGGCCTATTTACCAAATGAATGTAAAGTATGCTTTTTTGAATGGTGTTTTGAACGAAGAAGTGTATGTTGATCAGCCACCTGGTTTTGAAATAAAAAATCAAGAACATAAGGTGTACAGGTTGAAGAAAGCATTATATGGCTTGAAGCAAGCTCCAAGATCTTGGTACAACCGAATATACCATTACTTGATGAGTAATGGTTTCAGAAGAAGCGACCATGAGCCCACTTTGTATATCAAGAATGATCATCAAATTAATATTTTGATACTGTGTCTTTATGTTGATGACATAATTTATATAGGTAACATGCAATTAGATGAATTTAAAGCTGTAATGAAAAATGAATTTGAAATGACAGTTCTTGGATTAATGAGATACTTCTTAGGTATCGAAGTGAAACAAACACACAATGGTATGTTTATGAGTCAACATAAGTATGCTACTGACATTTTAAAAAAGTTTAAGATGGACAGGTGTAAACCGGTGGATACTCCTATTGAATTTGGTACAAAGTTAAGTAAAGATGATGTGGTCATCCAAAAAGCAGCCCATAGTTGCGTTATCTTCAACAGAGGGCAAGTACGTTGTAGCAAATTCAACATCATGTCAAGTAGTGTGGCTAAAGAGACTTCTCTCTGATTTCGGATACAAAGAAAAGGAACATATTTCAATCCTTTGTGACAACACTTCTACTATTTCCTTGTCAAAGAACAATGTCTTTCATCAAAAGAGAAAACATATCGACACTCGTTTTCACTTCATTCGTGAACTTGTCAAGAACGGTGAAATTTTTCTCAAATTTTGTGATTCCAAGGAGCAGTTAGAGGTTATTTTCACCAAACCACTAGGAAAAGTTAATTTTGAATTTCAATGTCAAAATTTAGGAATAAAACAATGTAACCCTCAAAATTAAGGGGGATTGTTAAATATTTAGTTTAGACTTAGTTAGTAATCAGTTTTCAATTCAGTTAAACTGTTTTCCCTATAACTCTCCATGTGAGTGTATATATATTTCTCCTCTAATAAATCTACAGTGTGCTCAACAACTAGTCTGTTGTCTTCTTTAATTTTGCAGTGACTCAGATCGCGAGGCGCTTGGGCTTTACATGGTCGAGGCCTTAAATAGATACAATATCCTCTATGCCCACTATGTAGAGCCCAGACTAGTAACTTCATTTGAATTTGTATTTCAATCTATTGCAACAAACCAGAGTCTATTTCCAATAAGGAAGGAATTCAAGGGAACATTCTTGGTTGCAAGAGGTTATGGTAGAGAAGATGGAAATGAAGCGATGGGAAGCAGTAAGGTTGATCTTGTAGTCTATGGTTGAATTTTTCTAGGAAAAAAATATTTGCCCAGAAGATTTGAGTTAAATGCCCCTCTCAAAAAATACGACAGAAACACGTTTTACACCCCTGATCCTGTACTGGGCTACACAGACTATCCATTCCTCAAGGGAATTGAAATATCCATGGATGCATCCTCGATAAAGTGCACCCAACCTTGTTTCTATTTTTTTCAGGCTTCTTCAACATCAATTCCTTACAATACTCTACATTTTTTCTATTGGTTTACTTGCCATGAATATGGCATATTGGTATCTACCTTGTAGATCTTGTAAGGTGGGGAATCTTTAAGCACCTTTTACAATACCTCAAAACAATAAAAAGAGTTATCTATGTTTTATTTATTTGTTCCTTGCTGCCAATAATCTTATTGCATATGGAGGATGTCCACCTTGTAGATGTGCAAAGTGGGGAATATTGAATTCTTATTATGACATTTAACGTATTTTTCATCTCTAGAAAATGAAGAATATATTCTTTTTAATCGTTGAAAAAATTTATGGACAAATCTTTCATATAAAAAAATTGTCTAACACGAATGATTAGATATTGTCTATAAATAACAATAACATAAAATACCATGTCATTATTATTATTACTTATCAATCTACGATGAATTAAAATATCATGTTATTATTATTATTATTTATCAATCTACAATGAACAATGCAAATACAAATACAAAATTTTTAAGTATTATGCATAATTCTTTTCAAATTGTATTAGTGCAAGAGTTCATTGTTTGTTATATGAAATTTAATGTTATAGTTTATCTTTGATAATAAGTAATTTGATTTATCTATAATGAAATATTTTTTTAAAAATGTACAACTTGGGTGGGTCTAATGGTTAAGAGCATGTGTTTCCTCCTAAGAGGTCACAGGTTCAAGGGGGTCTCGTACACCAATTTGGTCTTTGGTTTGGCTGTGGGCTTAAAATTGGATTATCATTATTATTATAAAGAGATATAAACAAGGTTTTCCCATTTTTTATTAGAAAATTTAACTAATAAAACATTAAAGTATTTTAGAACCTACATTGTTAATAACTAGTTTATGTTAGTATGCATATAACGACTATGTTTATAACATCAAATTAGAATGTATTATGTTTATAAGAAGAAACAAGTAGTTGTTAATAACTATTTTATGTTAGTATGCATATAAGGACTATGTTTATAACATCAAATTAGAATGTATTATGTTTATAAGAAGAAACTAGTAGTTGTTAATAACTAGTTCATGTTAGTATGAATATAAGGACTCTGTTTATAACATCGAATTAGAATGTATTATGTTTATAAGAAGAAACTAATAATTGTTTTAATAACTATTTTATGTTAGTATGCATACAAGGAATATGCTTATAACATCAAATTAGAATGTATTATGTTTATACGAAGAAACTAGTAAGCATTATATCTTTACTTTTTGTGAATTCATCATCTTCACTCACCCAATTTTTTCATCTACTAAAGGAAGATCAAGACAACTAGTTTTATCATGAATTGTAAAGTACATAATAATTTTTTCAAACCAAACTTTACAACCACAAGACTCCACATCCAACACATGATCCACTCTTTTGATAGGGGAGCACCACTCTATCAAAACTATACAATCATTAAGAACCAAACTAAGGATTACACACTTACACTAAATCTTACATTCATGTATCATTTTAAATAATAATAGATCTACATGAATTGCAATGGTGAATAGAAATAATGTTTGAATTATGTATTTCCTATTTGATTAGCTGCACTAGATGCATTGATTTCAGTGTAG
Organism: Pinus albicaulis; assembly: GCA_034641835.2. NCBI lineage: Eukaryota > Viridiplantae > Streptophyta > Pinopsida > Pinales > Pinaceae > Pinus > Pinus albicaulis. Next base: position 724,317,575 of record CM076578.1, on the reverse strand, counting down.
ATGTTGGTTTATAATCCTATTTTCTTACTTTCACTAGATGCATTGATTTTAGTGTAGATGTTTATTTCCAATCCTATTTGATTACTTGCATTAGATGCATTCATTTCAGTGTAGATGTTTTTTTCTATTTTTATTTGATTTCTTTCATTAGATGCATTGATTTCAGTGTAGATATTGATTTCGTATTTTATGTAATAGGATATATGATGGTACATTAATTTTAAAGTGATTGGATTAATAATGTGCATTGATTTCATTGTAAGCACAAAACATTATTGACAATGTACATTGATTTTTGTGTAATAGTAATTCAACATATTAATATTGGAGATCAAGAGAGACAAGGTATGATGTTTACTACAATAGCCCGAGCTAAATATTTAAATGGTTTATGATTTCAATTTTGCGTTTCATATAATTAATATGAAAATATCACAAAACTAACAGGGGTGACAATAAGAATATTAGAAGAAAATAGTTTGATACTGATCACAATGAAGATTATTTGTATTTGATTACATTCTTATTATTCACATTTTCTATCATTCAACACTATTACATTTTCACTTTGAGGTAACTAAGAAAATATAAAATTAAAATGACCAAACAAATCTCAAACATATTTAGCATATTTAAAATTATTATATTAATATTAGATGTATTTACATATTTTTGTAAAATTAATAATAGGTTCGATAGATTTTCTTTGGCCACACATGATTGAAACCAACCTAGATCCATCTTAACTTTCGATCTATCAAGTGCTGAGAGAGACAAAATATGGAATTAATCCCAACCACTATGGATCTCGAATTAATCAATGACTAAGGCTCCACTATTGCCACTAAGGCTCATAATTATACCACTAAGGCACTTGATTCTTCCACAAATTCACTCCGGCCACTAAAGCACTTGATTATGCCACTAAGGCACTCAATTCAACCACTAAGGCACTCGATTCAACCACTAAAACACTCCAACCACTAAGGCAGTCTATTCAACCACTAAGGCACTCTATTCAACCACTAAGGCACTCCAGCCACTAAGGCACTCTATTCAACCACTAAGGCACTCCAGCCACTAAGGCACTCAATTCAGCCACTGAGGCTCTCAATTCAGCCATTAAGGCACTCACCAACCACTAAGGCTCACCAACTCTGATACCATGCTAAAAATTAAGGAAGATGAAACTTATAATCTGAAACTAATAGTGCACAGGTGAGAAATATGCTTCAGGAGACTTCCCAAGTAGAGAACGCTCTATCTCGTTAATCATCAAATCATAAATATATAGGTTTACGTCAATTTAAGGAGATTGAAAATGACTCCTAGATAATAGGAACTAATCCTAATCGAGGACAATCTTACAACTAAGAAAAAAAATATCTCCAATAATACAATATTCTCCATTATCTTCAATTATTTTCCTAAGTCTCTTGACTATTTTTTTTTCTAGGAGTCAAAGTAGTAGTTTCTAAATTTTGCAGAAAATAAAAGGTTTATTTTTTGCTGCTTATAAATCATCCATTATGTATGTCTCAAAATTCAATTCTTTTGTAAGCTTGCAATATAATATTTTTTATTTTGAGTAAAAAACAAAAAAATATAATTAAGAACAAAAAACAACTAATAAATTGAGATATGAAGTGGCTAAATTAATTCCTTGATCAGGCACAAGGACTTTTTTAAATTTTGGTGGGTACTAACCACCAGTAATATAAGTGTTGAGGAAAACATAAATAATGATGAGAAGTAGCTCATGGTAAATTTTCAAAAGAAAACTTTGTATTATATGAGCAACACTGTCGTTTTTCATGATTTTTTAGAATAACATTTTTTTCTTCTTAAAAAATTCTGTAATAACTAAGTATATTTATTTACATCTTATACCTATCCATTTTATACAGATACTTAAATTAGGGTGGGACGTAGTTGGTGATAAATATGTTATTTACCTAAGTATAAGTTATTTTCAAGAATTTTAGGTTGTTTTCGTGCAAATATTTACAATAAAAATTCACTTCACAAATATTTAAAAATCATGGCATGAGTATTGCAACTATATTGAAAACTTATTGAAAAAAATGTGCACAAATATTTTAAAATCATGGCATGATTATTGCAACTATATCCAATCCACATGGAATTGTATTATGACAAGGCTACAATAAAACCTTCAAGTTATGTTCAATCAAAATCCTAAAAAATGATTTTTTTAATAATACTGGAAAATAAATATTGTATTTCAAAATCAAATATTATAAGTTTCTTTGGTAAATGCTAAATTAATGGTTGTTAATAGGAAAATCTATTGCTAAAGACCCGTGAAGGGACTAATAAGAAAAATAAAGTAGCATTTTTAAGTTATGAATAAACAAGTGTTGGAAGGAAACTCAATCCCTACCACTCAGGTTAAAAATTATGTTATGGGAAAATTTGCATAAAAAATGATAACCTACATTGGTCAATGCTAGCTAAATTAATAGTGGTTAATAGGAAAATGGAATCTTATAGCCTTGTTGTGGGAGGAAATAATAAATTGAGATGTGAAGGGGATAAATTAATTATTTGTTGAGGCACTTAGACTTGTATAAATTTTGGTGGGTAGTAACCACTATTAATTCTAAACATTAACAATTTTATTCCTACATAAGTGTTGAGGAAAAAAATAATGGCAAGAAGTAACTCCTAATAAATATATTTATTTACATCGTACTCATATCCATTTTTTATGCAAGGAATTGCTAAAATTATGGTGGGAAGTAACTTATCATAAATACATTATTTTTTTTCCAAACATTAAGAATAGAATCTCACTACACAAATACCTAAATATAATGCATGAATATCACAACTATATCCATAAATTATGGCATAAAATATGTGATGCAGTTTTCCAATTGACATCATCTTGCTCAAAGGATGCAATAAGACCTTCAAGTTATGGTCCAATCAAATATTTTAGAATTAGTTTTTTAATAATATTAAAAAAAATATTTATATTTCAACGTTAAACATTATAGGTTGCATTGGTCACTGGGAAACTAATAGTGGTCAACAAGCAAATCATTGTTAGAGTCTTGCCTAACCAGAAACTAATAAGTGTCCTTTGCAACATAACTTTCATATAATATAAGGAAATGAAATTATGACAAGGGTTCAAAAACTAAAACTTGGATGATGGTAAATTGTTTCCATCATTGTGTTGGATCACCATGAAAGCACTGTAGAAATATTGCTCTAATACAATGTAGAAATTTATAGAAACTCTATAAATTCAATCTGATCTTGTGATGTAAAAAATGAGATATTGAATCCTTTTACAAAATTTGTGGAATACAAAACATGATCGCTCAATCACATGCAAGTAAGAGAAAGAAGTAAATCAATCACACAACACAAGATGTTCTTGGGGAAAGAAACTGTTCATAACCCCACTATCATATATTGCATAAATTCAAGGAATCATGAAACAATACAATGTTTAATCTCTTATGAGATTCTCCAACACTTTTACAAATTGTCTCCCGCTAATCTAGGAAAAATTGGAAAAACACATAGTTAATTTTCATTCTTCCTTTAGACTGCCTTGCTCACGCAATTCCTAAGGAATTAATTCCCTATTAATTAGGAAAAATAGCCTTCCTTGATTGCGCAATCCATCATGGCATCCTCATGAATTTATAATTACAATCAGGAAATTCTCTAAAAATACAACTGATAGTTATGTTCCCTTTAACCTCTGTCTCAACTGTGTCTTCCTCAGAATTGACATGCATGCAACTATTAATAGTGAATCATCAGTTATCTGATTAATCACCACTTGTGAAATAAATCTAATTTAATTCACTGGACCTCTCACTAATTCATCCCTCAGTTAGAACTAGTTAAACTAATTTTAACTCATTTTATTGAGTTAACTTATTACACCTGCACCTCACTAGTGCATTAACTGCAAATGGACCCCCAAAATATTAGGATCACTCTATATGCCTCATCTTAGATCATCAACTCGCATTTCATGAGCTAAATCAGTCACCATGACTTACTTAAATGATACAAGCTATTATGAGATGAAATTACAATTTATTGTCTAATTTATTTAAGGGAAAATTAAATTAGACACCCACATTCCTCAATAGTGTGTAGCTGAAATTCCTCACCAATGTGTGTATACTTTTTGTCCTTTCTGGTTTCCAATTTCACTATTTCTTGTTGCAAATTTCAACACTCCCTTTTAACAAGAAAGGAATTCAATATATCTTGATCTGGTACATTTGGAATGTTCTGCACGCAACACTTCTCTAGTGTTGTTTGCACATGCAACTCCTGAATTTGAATAGCCTATGAACAACTGAATTTGTATAATGCATTTTTCATCAGAGTCTTCTTACTGGTGCTAGCTACTGTACTTGTCTATTGGACTCTCTTTGTTGCTGCTGACATATACATCCATGCCCTCTGCACTGATTCCAACTCTGATCTATGCTCCAGTATTCAATTTTTGTCACTCTGATTTCTATCTTCCTGACATTTGACTCCATCAATTTGACCGATCCTTCCTACTACTGTTGTGTTGTGGGCTCCTCGTAGCTAGGTTTGATCAATGAGACACACCATCTCAATGGATCATGCTTGAATTTCTTCTTGGGATTATAGTTGCTCATTGCCCCACCTCTCACATGGAGATATAGTTTCATGTACTCCCTCTGCCCACCTGGCTAGAAATTTCCGCCTCCTGAAGGTCTCTACTTGAGTGGACTTTGTTAGTGTCAGTTTTTGCATCCTCCCACCAGTGATCAAATAGAATCTTATCATGTATTGTTAGGGTCCCATTCTCAAATTGTTCTCATTCCATTAGGTCATGATGAAAAAATTTGGTCACTGGATGTAGATCTAGGTCGATTTTACTCCTTCCAAAATTTTACTAATTGCTGGGTCATTTCAGCTCTCAGCTGAGTGTACCATAATTCATGAATTGTAATCATAATTATATTCATTTTCATCATGGTTTCATTCAGTCCAGAGTATCCATTAGGTCTTAGGGTTCCAAGGTCATCAAATCATCATTTCATGCATAAAGTCCACCAAGTGCAGGAGTGACAATAAAGAAATTTCATCAGTAAATTTGATTTCAAAGAAAAATGTAATTTTATGTTCCTAATTTGTAATAAGTACTTCAAAGTTCCAAGTAGATGAAAAAACTCAAATTTCCATTAGCAAATTATCAAGGTTACAAAAAGAAATTCAGTGTTCCTAAGCCATCAAAAGATAAATTTCAAATATTAAGTTTAAAGGTTAAAGGTAAAAAGCGATGTAAGTTGACTTTAAAAAAAGGAAATACCAGTCCATGTCCATTTAATGATATTTATCCTAGTATAAAAGGCCCTCAAAGATAAAAAGTCACTAATTTTCACTCTTCAGCATCGAGCTCTCAAAATTTCCCAAGAAAAAAACCAATTTTTGCCTCAAAAAATCAAGTTTGTGGCCTATCGTTGCACTTTTTCCATAGGCGTTGTGCTTTTTGCAGTGAGCATGTTCTGATTTTTGTAGGGTTCGTTGCACTTTTCTCAAGCTCACTACGCTTTTCTCTGTGAAACAGCCACGACCCCAAAACTTGTTTGCTAGGGTTCTAAGCAGCAATTAAAGGTTTCTTCACCTATCTTCAAGTAAGTTGCATCCTCTAAGCCCCTCCTTTTATCTCATTGTCATAATTTTATGGTGGAAACTTCCCATTACCCTCCATGCTATGATCTAGTAATTAAACCCTAGTTTTCAAAGTTTGAAAGGTTAATTTGTTTTCCCCTAGACCTCGTTACCTCCGTCACACTCTAATTCATTCCCCACTATCCTCATAACCCTTCATTCCTCACTCTTAAGCTATATTCCCTAAAACCTTACCCCTACGCTGTGTTTTTCTAAGCGGCTATAATACATCCCTGTAATTGAATTCCCTACCCTATCCCCCTTGTCATTTCAACTCCCCATCACTTCCCTAAGGTTCCTAACTCCAATAGACCCTTCCCTGAATTTTCCCTCACCTATCCTAACTCCCTAACCCCATCATCTCACTCCCTTTTCCTTCCCCTTCTCCCCTAGGGTTTCTAAGAAAAACTAAACATTATGGAGGATGAGAGAAACATTATGGAGGAAGAGAGAAACACCATAGAAGAAGAGAAGAATACCTACAATAAAGGAGGAATAATCATACGGCTTGAGCCATCAGACACTAGGGAATTTATGTCATCACCCCTAGCAGTTAAATGCTTTCAGCATGTAGGTTGTTTTGAGTTTTGTGAGCCAGTGAAAAGAGTGCAGAGCCATCCTAATTTGACTAGGATCTTCATCACCAACCTAAAAAAAGAAGAAGTCACTATTGCAGGGGTGATATTCACCATTTTTATAGACATCATTGTAGCAAAAACAAGGATACCTAATGTAGGTGAAAAGTGGTTCAAAACTCAATATTTGGATGCCCAGCTGTATGAACCTTACCTCAAAGCACCTTACAAAAACAACATTAAGAAAATATTTCGTTTTGGTCAGATGCTTAATTGGTTTTCTCCCATGATGAAGATCATCATGAAATATTTCACTTGAGAAAGAGTATTCTCTAGGTTGCATAGTTATCACATCATGTTACTCATGCATTTCACTAGGGTGAAATTGCTCAACATTCCCTATTATTTGTATAGGAGCATTGACAAGATGGCCTACATAGTGCAGGATAGATAGTATGAGCTTCAAATGAACAGTATCTTCCATAATTCACTCATCAAAATCATTGCCCTTCATCACATAAAATAATTGAACATAGCATGGGAGACTTTCATTGAGGCAGAGGTCTTCACAACACCACCAAATCAGCCTGATAGACCTATTCCACCATCAACATTAGTTTCTCAAAAATAAACTAGGTAATCTAGCAGGGCTACAGTTATGAAATTTAAAAAGGAAAAAGAGTTCAAAACCTACCAGAGAGGACATAGGAAAGTGTTTTCTCCTCAAATTATGGAAGGGGCCTTGCCTTCTACATCAGCAAAATAGGGATATCATCAATAGCAGGACACAGTTGTCCAAGAGAAGGAAGCCCTTCACCATGAGGAAGAATATTATTTTAACCTAGTGGACTTGGAGGTCCAAGATGAACAGGAAACCTTAAACCTATTCGTCAAAGAGAAAGATGCCAAAATCAGAGAGTTGCAATATAATTTGGCAAGGGCACAATTTTTTATCTCCTTCCTTGAGCAAGAAAAGAAACTATTGAGTGAAAAACAAGTACTCTTGGAAATGGACTTGTTGAAGGCTAAGAGGCAAGATGTCAAAGGAAAATCAGTGATGGTACATGATGAGTCTGATGAGGATGACGCTTAGATCACCAAGAAGAGACCAAAAACAAAGGGCCTTAAAAGAGCACTGGAACAGGAAAAACAACATGAGGCAAAAGAACTCACCTTTGAGGAGAGTATTGCCATGTAAATTAATGAGAATAGGGAAGTTTGGATTGACAGAGTAAACATACACCTAGAGAAGCTTCTTCACAACACCAACAAGGAAAATCACATGTTGAGGCACATGGTAAGCCACTATCATACCAGCAACAAGATTTGCAATTTCAAGGTAAAATAGTTCCAGGATAAGCTCAAGGAAACCCTAATCAACCAAAAGGAAAAGGGTAAACTTGAATTGCTTTTGATGCCTCCTTGGTAGCTTGACATACTTCATTGGGACTTCATCTAACAATTTTGAGAGTTTTTGAGAATTTTTTTTTTTTTTTTGTCATTTTGGTCAAATTTTACAAGTTTTTTGCACAATCACCGTGTAAAAAGCGCAGTGTGGGCCATGCTGCGCTTTTTTTGGGAGCCTCTAAATGATGAAAACGCTACATGGTTGGATATAAAATGGTCTCTACATCACATTTTGACTATTGGCACTCCAAAATCTTAGCTTTTTACATGAGAAAAAGCCAAAAAACCACCTAAAAAATACCTTTCTGCAACTATTTTTAACCTCACACTGTGATTTTTAACCAATCTTGGGATATTTCAGTTTTTAGGAGCTTCACTCCATCATTTTCAGTGCTTGAGGACATTTTGGACAACCAGATAGGAAGATATTTCCAATGAGCTATCTTGGGATCAATTTTTTGCTTCAGCAAGGTAGTCAAAAGTCAATTGGAAGGCCCATGCTGCACTTTTCCCAGGGCACATTGTTCTTTTTACAGTCTCCTATTTTCTTCAAAAATTTCAATTTTTCTCAGTTGATGGATGGATTCCAAGGATTTTTACTGATGTTAATGTAAAAAAAAATGTAATTATGTCTTTTGTAGTTATTATAGGTAGATGCATCAAGTAAATATGTAATTTTGGGTCACGCGAATTAGTTTCATCGAAGATAGGAATGAGTTTGTTGACCTCCCTAGTCATTAGGATTCCAGTTGAGGACTTTGGGGAACAGCTCCACACGTCATGGATTCGACCCCTGAGAGTGAAGAGAAGCTATTTTGGTCTATATATTTCATTTCCTTTGTCATTGCAAGGGTTGGATGTTGTGTATTTGATCTTTGAACACTATTGTAATCAGTCATTTCTGGGAGGAACTAATAGACAAAGTTGCAGCTATTTTGGTGGGATTCTTGTGGTATGTGGTTTAGCAGTGTTGCCTCTTCTAATTTCATAGTTTTTAATGTATTATGATTTCCATTTTCATGTCCATCTTTAAATGTGACTGATTCCTAAGTTAGATAAGCATAATTCATTATTTAATTCTGTGTTTTGGAGGAATTATGATAGTTGTGTTTCATTTTCTTCTAATAGAAAAGAATTAATGATTTCCATGCTCTTTTTGAAACCCTACTAGTCTAATAACACTCATCAAGAATCCTAAAAGTGCTAAATTGTGTGCTTACCTAGTACTTCCTAGACCTAATTCACCATCCAACACCCAAAATCAATCAATCAAACCCTAAAGCCTACTATAACTAGCTTAAAATATTCATTATCCAGTCAATTTGGCTGTGATCTCGCAAAGAGATCCCTATCTTAGCTAGTAGGGCTAGCTACTAGGCCAAAACGGACTATGGTTACCTTTGCTAGTCTCCTTCTCAGCCTTCGGAGATCCAGTGAAGTGATAACAGACTCTTCCACTTGGTATCCTCTCTTTTTCTCCACTTGCGGCTGCTCCACAACCTTTTGAGACTACTTCTGAGGCTGCATGTTGAGAGATAATTGCTCCGTCTTAACCACCAAGTCATTTACCACTGTTTTTCTCCTCAACTATTTGCATGCATCCTCAACCTTGAGAGCATGTAGGTTCTTTACTCTTTCATCGATTTGTTTCACTTGTCCCATGGCTATGTGTTTAAGGAAAACCTTTCCTTTCCTAGACATCACATCATAACCACGGTCTCCCAATACTTCTTCGGAGACAAGATTATTCCTTAGGCCTGGAACATACAAAACATTCACCAGTATGAGAAGGGAGCCAGTCTCCCTCTAAAATACACCTGTACCTATGTCAGCCGTGCCATACCTCGCGTCATCTCCAAATTGTATGTTCTATTAGAGGTCCTTCTCCTCCAAGTCACTGAAGAGATATCTATTCCCCATCATATGGAATGAGGCACCACTGTCTAGATACCACATGCATCCCATTACAGTGCTAGTCAAGCATGAAATGAGAGTAAAATGAAGCTTGAACTGTGAAGCTAACACTTCACCTGCTGCGATTAAATGCTCCTTCTTACTTTCCATCTTCTATGGAAAATTCGTGGCATAATGTCGATGCTTGTGATAGTGAAAACACTTGATCTTGGACAAGTCTATCTTGCCCTATTCACCTTGAAACTTCTTTCCCTTGGATTTATTTCCTTTTCCAACTAATGCACAATCTTATAATTTGTTGGTTTTGGAGGTCCCATCTCTGGTGCTCTACCTTAGCTCTTCTATTACCAAGCTGAACCATAAACACTCCCAGTCTGGTATCTTCTCCATCCAATTCACATAGTCCTCGTAACTATGCTAGCTCTTGGGAAGGCCTAGATGTGCTAGGCTCACAAAATCACCCTAGACTACTGTCACACCAACACTTCCAAGCTCATCTTGACATTGAGTGAACTTCGCCAAGTATGTTGCTACAGTCTCGCCCTCCTCCATCTTGATCTTTCTGAGCTTGTCCTTCAGCACCAACTTCCTGTGGTCATTTCTATTCTAAAACAGATCTATCAAAGCCTTCCACATAGCATGTGGATTTTCCTTCCCATGGAGACTCGAGACAATATGATCTCAAACTCCCTCTAACAATATCCTTCTCGCCTTTGCTACCTTCTTCTACCATGCATCAATAAATTGGGTATCTACTGCTGCAGGCTTGGGAATATTAGTATCTATGAATTCCTTCAAACCATTTCCCTCCAACACTACCTCCATCCCTTCCTTCCATGCAATATAATTTAAATTTCCCTCAAGTGAATATTGGAGTCTCAAGCCATTGAAACACATCTTGATTTGTTGCTAGATCCTGAAGGAAAAATCTGCAAATTTGACCCTATTCAAGACAAACTCAATTTCTTCTCTTCTATTGTAATTCCTGGTGCTCTGATACCATGTATAAATATCGCTCTAATACCATGTATAAATTTATAGAAATATTGTACCAATGGATTCAATCCTATCTTATGATGTACTAAAACAGGATATTGTGTCCTAAAATATTTGCAGAATACAAAACATGGTCGCTCAATCACATGCAAGTAAGAGAAAGAAGTAAATAAATCACACAACACAAGATGTTTTTCGGGAAAAAAACTGCTCAAAAGCCCGCTATCATATATTATATAAAGTCAAGGAATCATGAAACAATACAATGCTTAATATCTCATGAGATTCTCTAGCACTCTACCAATTGTCACCAGCTGATCTAGGAAAAACTGGATAAAAACATAGCCAATTTTCAACCTTCCTTCAGCCTGCCTTTCTCATGCAATTCCTAAGGAATTAGCTCCCTTTTAAATAGGAAAAATAGCCTTCCTTGATTGCACAATCCATCATGTCATCCTCATGACTTTATAATTGCACTCAAAAAATTCTCTAGAAATATAACTGATAGTTATGTTCCCTTTAACCCTTGTCTCAAATGGGTCTTCCTTACAATTTACATGCATGCAACTATTAATAGCGAATCATCAATTATTTGATTTATCACTACTTGTCAATTAAATCTAATTTAATTCACTCGACCTCTCACTAATTGATCACTCAGTTACAACTAGCTAAACTGATTTTAACTTAATTAATTGATTTAACTGATTACACATGCACCCCATTAGTGCATTAACTGCAACCGGACCCCAAAAATATTAGGATCACTCTCCATGCCTCATCTTAGACCCTCAACTCGAATTTCTTGAGCTAATTGAGTCATCATGCATTAGTTAGATGATACATGTTGTTATGGGATGAAATTACAATTTATTGTCTAATTTATTTAAGGGAAAAATATGTTAGACACCCACATTACTCACTAGTGTTCAACTGAAATTCCTCACTGAATTTCCTCACCAATGTGTGTGTCGTTCTTTCTGGTTACCAATTTGATTGTTTCTTGTTGCAAATTTCAGCAAGCACAATTTCCATTACTTCCATACATCCCATAATTAGCACTAGTGTTGCCACAATTGTGAAACACTTGTATCCTAGGTTTAAACTCAATGTTATCATTTTCCTTTACAATTTTAAATTATATAATGACTCAAAAGCTCTATTTAACCATCATTCAACATAGTGATTGCGCCGAGAGGCGCATCTACAACCCAGTTTGACCCGGATGTCAGGTATGTCATGTCCTCATACAAAATGTCAGTTTAAGTTTTAAATTAAAAAAATAATAATAATAATTAAAAATTAAGTGTCAACTTAACAACTAGATTTTAACAATCATATTATAAATTTTTCCGATGCTGTCCAAAATTTGAAGTTCAGAGAAACTTGATGTGAGCCAAAATCTGTCATAGTTGTATTAAGTGTTGTGGAGCCAATGCCAGACTTCAAATCTTCTTATAATTGTGATATAAAAGTGAAAAAGCTATTAACTGCATCATAGATTAGGGTTCCCGACATAGAATTTTTGGAAATATATCAAGTGCCACGGATATTGGTGTTAGCATCAGAGATCTACGAATCACCAGAGAGACCCACCGCAAATTCATAACCGAGCCCTCACCAAGATTGCGGTGAAAATTGCAGAGAAAACAAATCTTTTCTTACAATAAACTATCGGAATAAGTGATCATAAATTCGGCTGTCTCTTCAATATTATTTACAAGAGTAGGAAGAATCGGAGCACAACACACAACCAACGAATATTTAGAATACCTCCTCAACTCCTCTTTGCAGGGCGAATCAACCACAAAACCCTCTACTCCATGTTTGTTTTTTATTCTAAATGATGCTTAAGAAGCCACAATCGATTTGTGATTCGAAGGAGAGACCAAGAATATTTGGATGGCGTAAATAAATTCAATTTAAATAAAATTTTTATTCATTGTTTAATAATTATTTTCATAATTATAATTAAATAAAAATATTAATCCGAAAATTATTGTAAATTAACCCAAATTTACAAAATTAGATCGTAAAAAATTAAGGTTGAATTGATAAAAAAATTGACCTACTATCACTTATTAACTAGATCGAAATATGCTTTGAGCAGGTGTTGTATTATGTCATTTAGTGTCTTCTCATATACCAAGAATCTGAGGAGCGTAATACAGTTGTGTTTACTCCATTTATATTTACTCCATAATCTGCTTTTCGATGCATTTATATTTACTCATTATAGTTATCTAATTATATAACAAGCCTATGGGCCAAATACCATAGTAAATAAAAGAGGTATGCTCAATAATTAAAAATATAAATAAACTAGAGGTATGGTAAGTAAATAAAACCTCTTTTCATAATTACTCCATAATCTGCTTTATATTTACAAATATTTATGTTCACTAGTTTACATAACTAAAAAGAAATAGAAAGAGAGAGAGAGAGAGAGAGAGAGAGAGAGTGATAAGGGAGAGATGGAGAGAGAGAGTGTATGTTTAGGGGTGATATAAAGAGACAAAGTAAGATGTATGGAAAGAAGGGGGGAGAGAAGAAGAGAGAAGGAGAGAGGGAGGCATATAGTAATGTAGTTGGAGAGAGAGAGGGGTGGAAAGAGAGAGAGAAAGAAAGTGAGATGGAGGAAGAGAGAGGATTGGAGGGAGAAGAGAGAGGGAGGTAGGAGAGAAAGGGAGAGAGAGGAGGAGACTGGTGGGGGGAGAGAGAGTATTGGAGGGAAGAGAGAGAGAGAGAGAGAGAGAGAGAGAGAGAGATAAGGGAAGAGAGAGGGAGTTAGGAGAGAGAGAGAGAGAGGAAGGACAAGAGAGAGGAGGAGAGAGGGATCGATAGAGAGATGGAGTTGGAGGGGGAGAGATGTAGGAAATAAGAAATATAGAGAGTGAGAAGTCGATAGAGAGAAGGAGTGACAAGGGAGAGATAGAGAGAGCGCATGTATTTTTGGGGCTGAGATAAAGAGACAAATAAGGAGAGATGGAGATAAGGGGGGGAGAAAGAGATATAAGGAGAGAGGGGAGGATATAGTAACATAGTTGGTGGGTGAAGAGAGAGAGAGAGAGATGGGAGAGAAAGGTAAAGAGAAGAGGGAAGAGAGAGGATGTGAGAGAGTGGAGAGAGGGAGGGAAAGAGAGATGGACTTGGAGGGGGAGGGAGAGGGAGGTAAGAAGAAAGACATAGAGAGAGAAAGGTGGAGAGAGAGAGAGAGAGAGAGAGAGAGAGAGAGTGAGTGAAAGGAAGATGGAGAGATATTAGCGGGGGAGAGGGAGAGAGCAGGAAGATAGAGATATAGATGGAAGGTGAAGACAAGGAAGAAGAGAGAGATGGGGAGAGGGGGGATTGACAAAGATATTGATATATATGGAGTGCGAGAGTGTGTGTGTTTAGGGGGGTGAGATAGAGAGACAAAAAATAAGAGATGGAGGAGGAATATAGATATGGATGGAGGGTGGAGAGAGGGAAGAATATTTTTCACACTATATGGATTGATATAAGTGGAGATGGTGATTTATAATCCTATTTGATTATTTTCACTATCGATTTTAGTGTAGATATTTATTTCTAATGATATTTGATTACTTGCACTAGATGCATTGATTTCAGTGTAGGTGGTGATTTCTAATACAATTTGATTGCTTGCACTGAATTTGTTGATTTCAATTTAGATGTCAATTTATAATTATATTTGATTACTTACACTAGATGAATTGATTTCAATGTATATGATTTCTAATCTTATTTTATTGTTTCCACTAAATGCATTGATTTCAGTGGAGATGGTGATTTCTAATCCAATTTGATTTCTTTGAATAAAAGCATTGATTTCAGTGTAGATGTTGGTTTTTAGAGAGAGAGAGAGAGATAGAGAGAGAGAGAGAGAGTAGTAAGGAAGATGGAGAGCGAGGAAGAGAGTACAAAAGGAGGAAAGAGAGATATTAGCGGGGGAGAGGGAGAGAAGGGGAAGATAGAGATATAGATGGAAGGTGAAGAGAGGGAAGAATATAGAGATGGGGAGAGGGGGTGATTGACAAAGAGATTGATATATATGGAGTGTGAGAGCGTGTGTGTTGAGGGGGGTGAGATAGAGAGACAAAAAAGAATATATGGAGAGGGTTATAGATATGGATCAAGGGTGGAGAGAGGGGGGAATATTTCTCACACTAGATGGATTGATATAAGTGGAGATGGTGATTTCTAATCCTATTTGATTATTTTCACTAAATGCATCAATTTTAGTGTAGATATTTATTTCTAATGATATTTGATTACTTGCACTAGATGCATTGATTTCAGTGTAGGTGGTGATTTCTAATACAATTTGATTGATTGCACTATATGTGTTGATTTCAATTTATATGCCGATTTATAATTATATTTGATTACTTGCACTGGATGAATTGATTTCAATGTAGATGATTTCTAATCCTATTTGATTGTTTGCACTAAATGCATTAATTTCAATGTAGATGGCGATTTCTAATCCTATTTGATTTCTTTGATTAAATGCATTGATTTCAATGTAGATGTTGGTTTTTAGAGAGAGAGAGTGAGTGATAAGGAAGATTGAGAGAGAGGGAGAGAGGAAAAAAGGAGGAAAGAGAGATATTAGCGGGGGAGAGGGAGAGAAGGGGAAGATAGAGATATAGATGGAAGGTGAAGAAAGAGAAGAAGAGAGAGATGGGAAGAGGGGGTGATTGACAAAGAGAATGATATATATGGAGTGCGAGAGTGTGTGTGTTTAGGGGGGTGAGATAGAGAGACAAAAAACAAGAGATGGAGGGGGATATAGATATGGATGGAGGGTGGAGAGAGGGAAGAATATTTCTTGCACTAGATGGATTGATTTAAGTGGAGATAGTGATTTATAGTACTATTTGATTATTTGCACTAGATGCATCGATTTTAGTGTAGATATTTATTTCTAATGATATTTGATTACTTGCACTAGATGCATTTATTTCAGTGTAGGTGGTGATTTCTAATACTATTTGACTGATTGCACTGGATATGTTGATTTCAATTTAGACGTTGATTTATAATTATATTTGATTTCTTGCACTAGATGCATTGATTTCAATGTAGATTATTTCTAATCCTATTTTATTGTTTGCACTAAATGCATTGATTTCAGTGTAGATGGCAATTTCTAATCCTATTTGATTTCTTTGAGTAAATGCATTGATTTCAGTGTAGATGTTGGTTGCTAATCTTATTTGATTGCTTGCATTAGGTGCATTGATTTCAATATAGAAGTTATTTTCTAATATTATTTGATTGATTGCATTAAATGCATTGATTTCAATGTATATGTTCATTTATGATTTGATGTAATTGAATATATGATGGTACATTAATTTTAAAGTGATTGGATTAACAATGTGCATTGATTTTAGTGTAAGAAAAAAACGTTATTGGCAATGTACATTGATTTTTGTGTTATAGTAATTTAACCTATTAAAATTGGAGAGCAAGAGAGACAAGGGATCATGTTTACTACAACAACTTGAGCTAAAGATTTAAATGGTTTACGATTTAAATTTTCTTTTTCATATAATCGATATGAAAAGATAACAAAACTACCAAGGGTGGCAATAAGAATAGTAGAAGAAAATAGTTTGAGATTGATCACAATAAAGACTATTTGTAACATGAGTACATTATTATCATTCACATTTTCTACCTTTCAACACTATTATTGTCACTTTGCATTCAAAAAAAATATTTCATCATTTTTATCATTATAGTTATTAACAATATTTATCATCTCAACGAACTGAGGTAACTAAGAAAATTTAAAATTAAAATGACCAAGTTAATCTTAGAAATATTTAGCATATTTAAAATGATTATATTAATATTTGATATATTTACATATTATTGATAAAATTAATCATATCTTCGATAGATTTTCCTTGGAAACACATGACTGAAACCAACCTAGATCCATGTAACTTCGGATCTATCATGTGCCGATAGGGATCAAATCTCTCGAGGTGGAAACCTTTTCTCAAGTTTTGCACTCAAAAAATAGGTTTGCACCTCGAGAGATTTGATCCCTCTCAGCGCATGATACATCTGGTGTTAGATGGATCTAGGCTGGTATAAATTAAATGGAAAGTAGATAGACATAAAAACAACATCTTCAAAACTAAATTAAAAAAAAAATCACAAAAATTTATTTTAAATTATTATTTATAAAAAAAATAATATAGTAGCTAAACATACCATAATTGGGCTTTTTTTAAGACACTCATAGTGCTTCACTAAATGAATGTTATAGACTATTTGTTTTATTAAATTTTGTTCATGTTTAATTTTTTGAATTCAACAACTCTCACCAAACTTGAATTCAACGCCGCTTATACACACCCAACGCAGGTCACAGCCCGCATAGAGTTAAGGCAAGCCTTATTTCCCAGTCCATCGGCCCATAAATGCATCGAGGGAGAAAATTCCCACCATCATCCCCCTAGGCGCATTTATGGGCCGATGGACTAGAAACTAAGGCTCACCTAGATTTAATGCGTAGAAGAAGTCGCAAATATGGCACCGCCTCAATGAATCTTCATCACACATGATGTTCTTGATCTATCTATGTTCATCACCCATGATGTTATAAGTTGAATCAAAACCTATATAAACATTTTCTTGATGTATGTTCATCACCCATGATGTTAGTCGAATCGAAACCTATATATATAAACACATTAAGGCATTATCTATCAACCATTCCTCCACATCTATCAGCATAATATTTCTGCAAATCGGTTGAAGTTATTCACTTATATTGTACAAGGAAAGACACTAATTATCATGATGGCAGGGAAACAAAACAATACATAAGAAATTAACCAATCAAAGCAGAAGATCCCATTGATAACACCCTATCAGTTGGGTCCCTTTAGCTTGTCTCACAAGTATCAATTTTCTGCTTGGGTCCCTTTTTCTCATTTCTGATTGTACTCATTTTGACAACATAGCTGGTTGAGTTTTCTAATACTAGAGAGGGGTTTTGCAAAGTAGTTTTGGCAGAGTGATTTTTTTTTTTAATGAGAAACCAACATAATGATGACCATGATGTGGTGTGAAAATGAAAGGTTCCCGGATGCCCCTGGAATTTGGACAGAGTAGCAGGTGGAGGCCTGGAAACCCATCGTCAATGCAGTCCATGAAAAAGGAGGTGTTTTCTTCTGTCAGATTTGGCACAGTGGAAGAGCTTCCCATGTGGGTAAGTATATACCTGCAACTTGCATTGCTATGCTTTTTCTAGGGCATTTGTTGTTAGTGTCATTGAATTGAGATGGCTGAGTGGGTCTATGAAATTCAGATTATCAACCCAATGGCTAGGCTACTGTTTCATCAACAGATCGAAAAATATCGGGACAGATTGTGTTAACCAATGGAAAATATGTTGCAGGTTATTCCACTCCTAGAGCTATAAAAACTGAGATTCCAGAGATTATTAATTACTTTCGTCTTGCTGCAAGAAATGTGATCAAAGTAGGTGACTGTTGTTATATAAATCATGAATTTGGCATTCAGATATTTGCACATGTATTACATAAGTTAGAACTTAATAAACCACAGGGCGTTTTTTTTCCTTATAAGAGGCCACCACTCCCTTCTTAACCTAGTTCATTAATGAAGTTGAATATAGCCAATCAGAGTCGATTGTGATCATTACATCAAAATATAGATCTCTGTTAAATGAATAAATATATAGGAAGTGCTACCTATTTCGATTCATAGTTTTGATGGCATTGTGGCAGGTTTTGATGGTGTTGAAATTCATGGTGCTCGCAGATACCTTCTTGAAAAATTTATGAAAGACAACATAAATAACAGGACAGATCAATACGGTGGGACATTGGAGAACCTATGTAGATTTGATCTGGAGGTTGTTGAAGTAGTTGTGGAAGAAATTGGAGCAGAACGAGTGGGAATACGGCTCTCACCATTTGTAGAATATCTAGAATCTAGTGACTCAGATCCTGAGGCGCTTGGGCTTTACATGGCCAAGGCCTTAAATAAATACAATATCCTGTATGCCCACTATGTAGATCCCGGACTAGTAACTTCATTTGAATCTGTATTTCAATTTGTTGCAACAAACAAGAGTCTTTTTCCAATAAGGAAGGCATTCAAGGGAACATTCCTGGTTGCAGGAGGTTACGGTAGAGAAGATGGAAATGAAGTGATTGCAAGATGTAAGGCTAATATTGTAGTCTATGGTCGAATTTTTCTGGCAAACCCAGGTTCCACTGGAATATTTGAGTTAAATTCCCCTCTCAACAAATACGACAGAAACACGTTTTACATTCCTGATCCTTTAGTTGGCTACACAGACTATCCATTCCTAGAGTGAAGTAAAATATCCATGGATGTGTCCTCCATAAAGCGCACCCACCCTTGTTGCTATTTTTTTCAGGATTCTTCAACATCAATTCCTTACAATACTTATACGTTTCGCTACTTGTTTACTTGCCATGAATATGGCATATTGGTATCTACCTTATAGATCCTGTCAGGTGGGGAATCCCCAAAAGCAATAAAAAATGTTATCTATGTTTTCTCTATTGGTTTGTTGTAGCCAATAATATTATTGCATATGGAGGGTGTCCACCTCATAAATATTATTGTTGAAATGTTACTTTCAACTGTCCCTATGCAGAGCCGCTTTCCATTTTATTTCTCCAGGTTTTTGTACTCAGAGCTGCTTGTTGTAATTGTTTGAAAAACCTGCACATAGGGCTGCCTTCTATTTTTGTGAACATACAGTTTGTTTTTAAGACTACAGTACTCTATATTTCAAAACAGAGCGTTAAAATAGAAACAAAGCTTTTTCATTGAAAACATAGTTTCGTTTTGATTTTATTTTAAGTGAAGACTAGTGGTCCCCACAAATTGTCTTGTTGATGTTGGAGGTTCCGATGCATTCATCGCAATCGGAAGTCATATACGTTACCACCGCCATTTTATATATCATCGATGGAAATGTTTCGATGTGATGATTTCATCGCAATCGCAATATATTTTAAATCTCCCTCTGCTTTAAAGCCAAGGTCCGCGAGTGATGTGGTCCCACAAGAGCACATGGCATTTTTATATTCAATCGCAAATGTTTTTTGTTTTGGGCCCGATTGTTATGTGAAATGGTGGACCCGATGAATTTTTTTACGATGGA
Source organism: Pinus albicaulis (assembly GCA_034641835.2). NCBI lineage: Eukaryota > Viridiplantae > Streptophyta > Pinopsida > Pinales > Pinaceae > Pinus > Pinus albicaulis. The sequence goes on along the minus strand of CM076578.1, from coordinate 724,297,784 downwards.
GTTTATAACTCATCGCGGGTTTGATACAATCAAAATCAGAGATTTGTGTTTGAACCGTTTGTTTTGTTGTAAGTCCAGACCTAATGTTATTATATGGCAGATTTCATAAAAGTTTTTCGCGTTACAATTTGTGCTTGTGTCAACAAGCCCTTGGCGGACGCGATATGGTTTATAGGTGTGATTTTATAAACCATCGCACGCACAAAAGGTGATGTCAGTAGGGAGAGGTTTGAAGCGTGAAATGTGTTCATGCAATTTGGTTGAATCCTCTTTGAAGTCTGGCGGAGTTATGTTTTGTTTTATTGCGTGATGAAAGGGTTTTATGTTACATATGTTTTATTATATAAACATATGTTATATAAACTTGCGTGAAATGTAAAGTGGGCCCGACAGTTGTTTTAAATAGATTTTGTTTTAAGTTTTTAATATAGTTTTGTTTATTAAAAAGCGTTGTGGTATATAAAGTGTAAAAAGGCCCAAAGGCTTAGTAACAGACAGAGTAAAGTTTTATTATACACAACAGTAGTGTATTTTTTGTGTAAGCATAGCAATGTGTTTTTATGTGTAAAGGACAGAGTGTTGTTTTAACACAATAGTGTTATTTTGAAGAGACAGAGTGAAGTTTTTCTAGCACTGTGTTTGTAACAGTAATTTTGTAAGCCCTCTATGTGAGGAAGAATTTTGTAATACTTTTTACAATTAATGAATAGAAGTTTTAAAATGTGAATCTCTGTCCTGTGAAGAAATTTTTTAAATTTCTCTGTGTTAAGGAGGAGAGCATTATTCTCTCTATTGGTTGTTCTGGAATCCTTAGAAATTCCAACATGTTATTGGAGCTAGTCCAGGCTCTTTGAAGGTGTCAAAGAAGCTGAAGGAAGGATTTCTTGTTGCAACAGCTTCTCCAGTAGAGTGAAGAATCAGTCAAGAAGAATCCAAGGTATTTCTCAAGTCATTTTTTTGTGTTACTGTTGAAAACAGTCAGTTTGTTTTAAAAAACACAGTCAAGTGTTTGAAGCATAGTTAAGAGTGCAAGAATGGCTGGAGCTAGCGCTAGCATGGGTATTGGTAATACTCAGCTCCCACAATTTAATGGGAAAAAATATGACTACTGGGCAATAACCATGAGAGCCTTGTTTTCTTCCCAAGACTTATGGGAACTTGTTGATGATGGCTTTGAAGAGCCAGCAGATGAAAATGAGTTTGATGATTTAAATCAGGCAGAGAAAGAACTGTTGAAGAGCAATAAGAAGAAGGATTCTAGAGCCCTCTACTTTTTGTATCAAGCAGTGCATGAGAGCGTGTTTCCAAGGATAGCAGCAGCCAAGAGATCCAAAGAAGCATGGAAAACTCTCAAGACAGCCTATCAAGGCATGGAGAAAGTGAAGACAACAAAACTATAGTTGCTAAGGAGAGATTTTGAGACTCTCTGCATGAAGGAGTCAGATAAAATTGACTCATTCTTCACACATGTGATTGGAATGGTCACAAAGATAAGGTCTCATGGAGAGACTCTTGAAGAAAGGAGGATTGTGGAGAAATTATTGAGGAGTCTACCCTCAAGGTTTGATGTGATTGTCACCACCATAGAAGAGACCAAGTAACTCACAAACTTTTCAGTTGATGAGCTACATGCATCACTGATGACACATGAGCAGAGATTGGGTAAAAATGAAAACTTATCTTTAGAACATGCCTCTATGACCCAAATGTCCTTTGGAAGAGGAAGAGGGCAAGGCAGAGGAAACAAGAGAGGAAGAGGCAGAAGCCAAAACAGAGGTGGAAGAAACAGTGCAACAAATGCTCAAGGAAGGAGTAGCAATGCAAATCAGCATCAAGGCCAAGGCATCAGCCAGCAAAGTGGTCAACAACATGCTCAGGGACAAAGGTATGATAAATCCAATGTGCAATGTCACTATTTCAAAAAAAATGGACATTATGCAAATGAATGTAGGAAGAAGCAGCATGATATGAGTAATAGAACAAATGAAAATTTCACTAGAGAAAATATCAGCCAAGATAAATTGTTTTTAGCTTGTATTATGGCTAAGGAAAAGAGTGAAGATTTATGGTTTCTAGACTCTGGTTGCAGTAACCATATGACAGGAAACATAGCCATGTTTTCTATGTAAGATGAGAGTGTGAAGTCACAAGTCACACTAGGGACTGATGTTAAAGTTTTTGTTATGGGAAAAGAAGATGTAAATGTTTTAACAAGGAAATGTGTAAAGAAATCCATAGCAAATGTGTATTATGTTCCTGGAATGAAATGTGACCTCTTAAGTATTGGACAGCTTGTTCAAAAGAGGAACAATATTTTCTTTGAGGATGATGTTTGCACCATCATGGATAAACCACCCAGCAAACAATGTATTGTTGAAGTGAAGATGACAAGGAACAGGATGTTCCCTCTCAGAATGAGAGTAGATTTGAAAAATGGAGAATAAATGGCAGCAGTGACACAAGAGGCTTTCCAGAGAGAACCAAAAGATAACAATTGGTTGTGGCGCTTGAGATTTGGACATCTCAACTTTGGAGGTCTTAACTTTTTGAATAGAAAAGGAATGGTAAGAGGTTTACCATTGATTGAGAAACCGAACAGCCTTTGTGAAGGTTGTATCTTGGGGAAACAACATAGAGAAAGTTTTCCTTTCGGGAAAAGCATAAGGGCAAAGGCACCCTTGGAAATTGTCCACTCAGATTTATGTGGAACGTTGCAAACTCCATCACTTGCTAGCATCCATTATATGTTAACATTTATTGATGATTTTACTAGAAAAAATTGGGTTTATTTTTTGAAAAACAAAAGTGAAGTGTTTGAAAGATTCTGCAATTTCAAAGCACTTGTGGAGAACCAAAGTGGGCTGCATATCAAAGTCTTAAGGAATGATAGAGGAGGTGAGTATATATCTAAAGATTTTCTATTTTTTTGTAGAGAAAATGGGATTCATAAGCAGTTTACAACTAGATATACTCTGCAGCAAAATGGAGTTGCCGAAAGGAAGAATAAAACAATCATGGATATGGTAAGGATTATGTTAAAGGCAAAGCATTTGCCTAATGATTATTGGGCTGAAACTATACATTGTGCAGCATACATTTTGAATACGTGCCCTACAAAAGCAGTTGTGAACAAAGTGCTGGAAGAGGCATGGAGTGGCACAAAGCAAGGTGTCACACACATGAAAGTTTTTGGATGTGTGGCTTATGCACACATTCCAGATCAGCTAAAGAAGAAGTTGGACAACAAGGGGGAGAAATGTATTTTCATTAGATACAGTGAGGAATCCAAAGCTTATAGGTTGTACAACCCCTCCACCAAGAAGTTTATTGTGAGCAGAGATGTTCAGTTCATTGAGGAGGAAGCTTGGGATGGAAGCATAGAGAAAAAAGTGAATGTTAAACACTGTTTATCTCATGATGAAAATGATGATGAGCTCATTGAAATACATCCCCAAACAATAGCATGAACACAAGGGCAGCAAGAGACACCCTTGAGGAGAAATGAAAGTGATTCTCCAAGCACACCACAAGGAGGAAATTCAAGTGCTTCTTCAAGAATTTGTACACCTAATGAAAGAGGTAAGAAGTTCAAAAATTTGAATGACATTTATGAACAAGAGGTAGAAAATGAAGGTATGAACTCTTTGTTTGCTTTATATTGTCATGTTGATGACCTATCCACTTTCAAGAAGCTATTAAAGATAGGAAATTGATAGAAGCTATGGATGAGGAGATTAATGCCATAGAAAGAAACAATACATGGGATTTAGTTTAAATCCCAAAAGGTAAATATGTCATTGGAGTTAAATGGGTCTACAAGACCAAGAGTAATGATGAAGGCAAAATACAAAGACACAAGGCCAGACTTGTTGTCAAAGGGTATAAGCAGAAGCATGGGATAGACTATGAGGAAACTTTCGCACCGGTTGCTAGAATGAAAACTGTGAGAGTAGTGCTATCCATAGCAACAAAAAACAAGTGGAAAGTTTACCAAATGTACGTGAAGTCAGCATTCCTGAATGGAGTGTTAATGGAAGAGGTTTACATTGAACAACCTCTAGGCTATGAAAAGAAATGCCAAGAGCACAAAGTGTGCAAGTTGAAGAAATCTCTTTATGGGCTAAAGCAAGCACCAAGAGCGTGGTACAGTAGGATAGATTTCTATCTACTAGAAAATGGATTTGAAAAGTGTGAGGGAGAACCCACCCTCTACATCAAATAAAAGGATGGTAAAATGTTTATTGTGGTTTTATATGTTGATGATGTTATTTTCACAGGTAATGATGATTACCTTATTGAAAATTTTAAAATAGTCATGAAAGAAGAATTTGAAATGACTAACATGGGTTTGTTGAGATACTTCTTAGGAATAGAAGTAGAACAAGATGAAAATGGGATTTTTATCTCACAGGAAAAATATGTTAATGAAGTGCTGGAAAGATTTAATATGTAGGAGAAAAAAGCAACAATCACTTCCACAGTGATGGGATTAAAACTTAGTAGAGAGGACAGCAACAAGTATTTTGATCCTAGTTTGTACAAGAGCATAGTTGGCAGCCTCATGTATTTGACTGCAACTAGGCTGGATATAATGCATGCTGTTAGTTTGATTTCCAGATAACCAGAGAGGCCAAAGGAAGCACATTGGCAGGCAGCAAAGAGGATTCTGAGGTATGTTAAAGGAACCAAAAGGTATGGTATTTTATATACTGCTTCAGAATGTTCAGATTTAGTTGGATACACTAACAGTGATTGGGCTGGAAGTGTAGATGATCAGAAAAGCACTTTCGGTTATGTTTTTCACATGGGTTTAGGAGGCATTTCATGGGCTTCTAAAAAACAGCCTATTGTAGCATTGTCTATAGTAGAGGCAGAATATGTGGCAGCTACAGCAGCAGCGTGTCAAGAAATTTGGATGAGGAGGATGTTGAGAAGTTTCTGCCAGGAGCAAGCAAAAGGAATAGTGATTTTTTGTGACAATAGCTCAGCTATTGCATTATCTAAAAATTATGTGTTTGACAAGAGAACAAAACACATTGACAAAAAGTTTCATTACATTAGGGAATTGGTAAACAATGGAGATTTTTTTTTGGAACATTGTAGAACTCAGGAGCAGTTTGCAGACATTCTGACCAAGCCATTGGGGCAGAAGAGTTTTGAGTTTTTGAGAAAATGGCTGGGTATGACTGATAACCCGACAGTTGAAAGTAAGGGGGAGTGTTGAAATGTTACTTTCAATTGTCCCTATGCAGAGCCGCTTTCCATTTTCTTTCTCTGAGTTTTTGTACTCAGAGCCGCTTGCTGTAATTGTTTGAAAAACCTACACACAGGGCCGCCTTCTATTTTTGTGAATAGACAGTTCGTTTTTAATACTGCAGTACTCTGTATTTCAAACAGAGCGTTAAAACATAAACAAAGCTTTTTCATTGAAAATAGAGTTTCATTTTGATTTTATTTTAAGTGAAGACCAGTGGTCCCCACAAAGTGTCTTGTTGATGTTGGAGGTTCCGATGCGTTCATCGCAATCGGAAGTCATATACTTTACCACATCCATTTGATATATCGTCGATGGAAATGTTCTAATGCAATGAGTTCATCGCAATTGCAATATACTTTAAATCTCCCTCCGCTTTAAAGCCAAGGTCCACGGGTGATGTGGTCCCACAAGACCACGCAGAATTTTTATATTCAATCGCAAATGTTTTTTGTTTTGTGCCTGATTGTTATGTGAAATGGCAGACCCGATGAATGTTTGTGCGATGGATTTTATAACTCATCGTGGGTCTGATACAATCGGAATCGGAGATTTGTGTTTGAACCATTTGTTTTGTTGCAAGTTCGGACCTGATGTTATTATATGGCAGATTTCATAAAAGGTTTTCGCATTAAAATTTGTGCTTGCGTCAGCAAGCCCTTGGCGGAGACGATATGGTTTATAGGTGTGATTTTATAAACCATCACGTGCACAAAAGGTGATGTCAGTAGGGAGAGGTTTGTAACGCGAAATTTGTTCATGTAATTTGGTTGAATCGTCTTTGAAGTCTGGCGGAGTTATGTTTTGTTTTATCACGCGATGAAAGGGTTTTATGTTATATATGTTTCATTATATAAACATATGTTTTTAACATATGTTATATAAACTTGCGTGAAATGTAAAGTGGGCCCGACAGTTCTTTTAAATAGATTTTGTTTTAAGTTTTTAATATAGTTTTGTTTACTAAAAAACACTGTGATATAAAGTGCAAAAAGGCCTGAAGGCTTTGTAATAGACAGTGTTATGTTTTTGTTTGTAATGCACATCAGTGCAAATAGTTTTTACACAACAGTGTTATTTTGAATAGAGAGACAGAGAGTGAAGTTTTTGTGCACTATGTCTTGCAGCAGTCACTATTTTGTAAATCCCTCTGTGAGAGGAAGATATTGTAACAACAGTTTTTTTTGTTAATGAATAGAAGTATTGTTGTGTACTGAAACTTTGTCTCCAGCAAGAAAAAGTTTTTAATTTCTCTGTGTTAAAGAGGAGAGTTTTATTCTCTCTAGTTTGTGCTGGAATTTTCATAAATTTCAACAATTTTAACGTGGGGAAGATTCAGGGTTTATGATATTTAATGTATTTTTTATTTCTGGAAAATGAAGAATGTATATATATTTAATGGTTAAAGGAGATTCTGGGAGAAAATTTTCTTTTATATAAAATATATTGTTTAATTAATAATAAATGATTTGGGAAATGAAAAATAACAGGATATTTTTTTCAGAAACATTATAAATAACATTATTGCTTAAAATACCATGTCATTTTTATTATTACTTATCAAATTACAATGAAAAATGCAAATATAAATACAAAGTTTTTCAGTATTATGCATAATTCTTTTTTTTCACCTTGTATTAGTGCAAGAGTTCATAATTTGTTATAGAAAATTTAATGTTATAGTTTATTTTTGAAAACAAGTAATTTAATTTATTTATAATGAAATACTTTTTCTTGAAATTTTTTTATATAATATGTAAAGAGATATATTAAACAAAGATTTCCTATCTTTTATTAGAAATTCTAACTAATAAAACATTAGAGTATTTTAAAAACTATATTGTTAATGACTAGTTTATGTTAGTATATATATAAGGACTATGTTTATAACATCAAATTAGAATGTATTATGTTTATACGAAGGAAGTAGTAATTGTTACTAACTAGTTTATGTTAGTATGCATATAAGGACTATGTTTATAACATCAAATTAGAATGGATTATGTTTATACTAAGAAATTAGTAATCATTATACATTTAACCATATTCAAGAGAAACTACTTTTTGTGAATTCATCATCTTTACTCACTCAATTTTTTCATCTAGTAAAGGAAGAACAAGACAACTAGTTTTGTCATGAATTGTAAATTACATAATCATTTTTTCAAATAAAAGTTTACAACCACAAAATTCCATATGATCCACTCTTTTGATTGAAGAGCACCACATTATCAAAACTATACAGTCATTAAGAACCAAACTAAAGATTACAAACTTAGGCTAAGTCTTACATTCATGTATCATTTTAAAATTTAAATAATAATAAATCTACATGAATTGTAATGATCAATAACACCAATATTTGAATTATGTATATATATATATATATATATATATATATATATATATATATATATATATATATATATATATATATATTTATTGATTGTAAATCAATACCAGTTCTAAGTTATCTAATAAATTTTGAACTTGGATAAAGCCATGTGATGAGAAACAATAGTGATGAGAACAATAGAGTTCGACCACAGAATTCTAATTAACAAGGTTTCATTTTATTAGATTAATACTAATGTTTGGCTGCCCTTCTTATTGTTTGTATATCTAATTGATATATGTTTTGTAGTAACCACTCGAGGTATTTTTTCACATATGTAAACATGTATTTTGGGTATGTTGTAAGGTTTTATTTAGTGCAACCTAATTTCTTGGGTGTTAATTTTATGCCATGACCAGGTGAATAGGTGTCATGCAAACTAATCTTTCTGATATAGAGTTATTTTTTGTTTCTTGAATGAAAAAATTATTATTTTTTCATTTAGATATGTTTTAACTTTTTACCCAAAATTTTAGATATTTTTCTTTTACCATTACCAGGATACCTATAAATCTACAGAAATAACTCGAAAATTTAAGAATACACAATTTTTTTTCACGAATTTAAGATTTCTGACTTTCACTCTGCAAGTCATACGTGTGGATACTCCATGAGTTACCTTGGATGAGCATACTCTCTGATGATGCCACCATATTTAGATTGAGCGAATTGTAGTAATCTAAATATTTAATAACTGGTTCTATGATCTTTCATTTGGGAATGAGTTTTGGCTAACTATTCAACCAACTATGTTATTTAAATCTCAAAATCAATGGAATTTGGGAATGAGTTTTGGCTAACTAGTCAACCAATTGTGTTATTTAAATCTCAAAATACGTTGCATTTGGGAATGAGTTTTGGCTAACTAGTAAATCAACTGTGTTATTTAAATCTCAAAACAATTTGCATTTATATGATGTATAGTGAGAATTTGAATTCAAAAATATGGAATACTGTGATTATTCTTCTTAGCAAAAAAAAAATTATTCAAAAATTTTATTGAGAGATAACAAGAACTCAGTACAAGGAGATAAGAAAAATTTAATGCACATTGAAAATGGAGCTAGTGAATTTTTTCACTAATGAAAATGTTTAGAGGTGGACACCAAAAGGCATTCATAGGCATGCAAGCATGAAAGAAAGGAAGCAATCATGGCTTATAGTCCTTTATTCATTCACCTTGGTGTTAATTTTGCCAGGTTAGTATGTATATTTTTTTGAAGTTTTGTATAAACTAGAAAAATATAACTTTAATTTCTCCAACGATTACTTTAAGAAATAAATAACTAAAATATAGAGTTGGTTCTTTTTCTACCAAGGTGGATTGTCTCTTCTTCCAATTAATGCCCGAAATGAACGAATGTCCCTACTCACACGAAGTGCAAAGCCTATTTTCTTAAATGCATTTATAGATTTATTAAAGATTCGTGGCATATATATATATATAGGTGCTATATTGTTAAAATGCTTAACCACATGATACTAAATTATTTTCTATGTAGACCTAAATCAATTGCTTGCTATTTTCCCAAACAAAGAATCATATCCTACTTTCTTTTTTTTAATGGATAGCCATTAATACTAAATTTTATGAGTTGACTTTAGTATTGCAAGTTGATGACTTCACCATTTTTTTATAATTATGTCCTTCCTCTCCATCAATTGATGGAAAAGGTATCTTGTGACAAAGCACTAGTACCATACAATCGTAAAGACTAGGGTGTTAACGTGAAATTTTCATATTTCTGTCATTTGATGAAGCTTTTTTCAAGTCCTTTGCTTAAGTAGTTTGGATTACATATTATATTTACAAAAAAAATATGAATCATTTTTCTTGATGATGATGATGGTGGTTAAAGTCCACTGAGACCAATATTTGGTCAATCGGACCTAAAGAAAAGACTTATTTAGTTTTATTTAAGATTTTATTCCTATGCTCAAAAAGCTTGGAGAGAAGCCTCTCGAGCTCATTATAATTTTGACATCTTAAAAGGATAGGAAGGTCAGTATTGCAACAAATATTATGAAATTGAACTCTAATGTGGTTGTACACGGGGCACTCTAAGAGGAAGTGATTTTCATCCTCGATGTTCATATTCTCACAGAGATGGCAGATCCTTTGCATCCATGGTGTTTTAGGAACTTTCCAACGACCGATTTCACTATGGAGATCATGAGAGTTCGTTCTAATCTTGGCTATATTAATTTTCTTCTTTGAGCTAGGTAAAAAAAATAGATACTTTTGATCTTCTAGGGTAGGGTTGATGACCTCCTTATAATATCTTAATTTTCTTTTAGATGCTAGATCTTCCTTACACCACATTTTTTCTTTGAACTTAGAAGTAGCAATTTTTTTAATGTTATTAATGTTTTGCAATGCAACACTCTCGTCAATATCCCAATGGTTTAACCAGGCCCTGGTGTCTTTATACCAACCTCGTTTAAGCCTTAGGTGGTTTTGGCTGGAATTTAAAGCTAGTTTAGGAAGTCTATCATCTCCTATGCTATTGAGCTTGTGCTTGTACAATAGAAGCCTAGTCATAGCTAGGCTATCAATACGGGAAAGACCCACTTCTATAAGGAGAATAGGATAGGGTGCATTTCTTTTAGTTTTAAGGTTATAGGTTATAAAACACTTCTGGATTTGCTCAATATTTCTCTAGGATTCTCTAGAGGTGTTGCAACCCCAAACCTCACATTCATATAAGATAACAAGAGTGACTAAAGTTTTAAAGAGGAACTTCTTTCTATCCCACATTACGAGGTTTGTCATTTTATAATAATTTTCAAGACCAAAATAAGATTTCCACCCCTCATTAATCCTTTTCTGAATGCTATAGTTCCAGTTGAGCTTATGATGAATATCAATTCCTAGGTAATTTTATGAAGACACTTCCTCCAAGTTACTATTATCATACATAAAATTAGCATAAGTGTCCTTCTTGGATTTGATAATCATAACTTTTTTTTTGTTAGTGTTAACAGACATACCCATGGTAGAGTAGAAATCCTTAAGAAGTCTAAGTTTCTTATCAAGATCATATGGGCACCTTGCGAGAAGAACAATATCATCAGCATAGAGAAGAAGGATGATGACTATCCCAGCTAAGATCGTGCCAGCACATCTTGCTTCCTCTAAACAACCTTTTAGCTTATCGATGTAAATTCCAAATAGGGTAGGGGAGAGGGGGCAACCGTGTTTAACTTGGATATTACACATAATATCTTTCGACCACCCCTCATTGCTCTTTAACTTGGCAATTACATTCTCGTATAACCTTATAACAACCACTCTTAGTTCAAAAGGAGAATTTAGCTCTTCTAATCTATTCCATAGGTTGTTTCAAGGAACTATATCGAAATCCTTTCTAAATTCCACAAAGAAACAAAATAGATTCGATTTATCATTGCGGCATTCCTCCACAATGATCCTAAGCATAACGAGGCGGTCCATTGTTGAGTGCTACCTTCTAAAACCCGCTTGGCCTTTAGCCCGCTTACCTTCACTTTCAAGCCAAATGCTCAACTTATTTTCCAAAATGATACCATATAACTTGGCTAAGAAAGGGCTGATCATAATTGTACGATAATTAGAGGGGTTATTTGTATCCCCACTTTTAAAAATAGGGATACTGAGGCTCTGAGTTAAAGGTTTAGGGAACCCTTTCTTGACTGCTTGGTTGAAAAGCTTGTGGATGTGGGGGATGAGGACAGAACCTCCAATTTTTAAGATTTCTGCCTGGTAACCATCAATGTCTTTAGCTTTCCCATTTTCTAGGCGTCTAACCCCAAAATCAATGTCTTCTAATGAGAAAACTTCTTTTGTTCTGAGCAGGGTTTCAAAATCCCTAGAATTTGGAGATTCATAAAGCTTTTTAAGATAGGAATTCCAGTCATGTAAAGCAATTTTATTATTATCTTTAGTTTTCCTAGTTAGAATCTGCCTCCAGAATTTCTTAGGAGCCACCTTAGAGAGGTGTAAGAGATTCTCTTGTCGTTTACAAATATATTGCCTTTTTTTCCTTTTAGTTAGGGCTTTGTAGATTTTTATCTTGTCAATTTTGAGAGATTCATCAATAGCTTCCTTAATTTCTCTCCTCGCACTTTTACAATCTTTGTCATACCATGGGTTGGTTTTGCTATTTCTTTTATTACTTGAGACTTAATAAGATATTACTGGATTGTGGATTTTTTTATTAAAATGATGATAAACAATGTTAGTGGAGTCTGTATTAAGAGGGTAGTGTTTTTAATTAGTTTTTAATAAGATATTAGTGGATAGTGGTGTTTTTATTAAAATGATGATAAACAATATCACTAGTGTTAGTATAAAGATGGTGGTGAGAGGGTTATTAATATGAATCAGTAATGTTGATAAAAAGTTAAAAGTTATGGATTTTTTGTATTGAAGTTTGTAATAACTTAAATTTCCATTAAACTATATACTAATCACTATTAACTTAATTGTCTCTAAATTGTAACACAAAAATAAGAAATTAGTGTTAATATTTCTTCCCTAGACATACTTTCAAAGAAGTGGAAGATACATTTACATGAATATTGAATTTTTACTTTTAAGTGTTTATTAAGTTTAACAATTTTGATTAATTGTTTTTTACATAAGTTTTTCTTGGATACCTTGTTAAACAGAGAATTTCCACCAACAAAAAGAAGTTAGCAAAATAATATTATAATTTGGCCCATGGTATGTGAATTGTAGGTGCCTTCTTTTATCTTTTTAATTTGATAATCTCTTTTATCTTTCATTAAATAAATGAGTTGACTTTTCATGAAAAAATAAATGGTGAAACTTTTTTTTTAATGAGAAATATCTTTGTATTCTATAAAAGGAAGATATATGTTTTGTCTTTTGAGGGGCAACTCATATAATAAGCCTCTAAGCTATTATAAGAATACTGTTATGAGCTGACAATGCCACATGCAAGAATTGATGGTGGAGAGGATAACAACATTTCTTCCAACTAACCAAAGTAAAACCAATTGATAGAAATAGTTGAACTTATTCATTAGTTTTATTTCATTAAATTTTACTTCTTTTATAGGTTGCTAAATTTCGAGCAAATTGATAAAATGAATTATTTTGTCAAAAACACTTGCAACTTGAAATATTTCCATCCATTCTCTTATTTCCTAAACAATATTCAAAATATATTAAATCATAAAATTTTTGATAATTTCTCATAAATTTTCAATCTTTTTCTAAAATAACCAACCAAATTATCACATGTCACATAACACTCGCCACTTATAATTGAAAAAAAAAATACAAGAAAAAATATTTAAACCATATAATAAATAAATTAAAATCACAAAAAAAAATACCATAAAATAAAATCAACAATAAAACATTAAATTTATTATTCAATTATATATACACTGAAATATCATATTTATTATTCATCTATATATACATAATCATATTTTGTATAAATAATAGAACACCACACCAAACGAATCACGTCTAAGTTATTGAAGTGTTTCGGTTCCACGTGAAGAATAATTTTATATAGAGATGGAAACTTCTTACCCCCATCAAATTTGTTTGAAAGAGTGAAATTTGATCAATACACGGTGCTTAATTTTTTTTTTTTTGAAATTGCAATTAAAACATGTACATGCTAAACCCTTAATTTATTTAGCACTGTTCATACCAAACTTGAGTTCAAATTTTGGTTGTACACACGTGCTCCCAACGACTCTCTCAGCACACTTCAATTTTTGCTTATACACACCCAACGACTCTCACGAAGCAGTCGCAGATATGTTCATCACCCATGACGTTAGTCGAATCGAAACCTATATATATCGAAACTTAATTTCTTGAATTCAACGACTCTCACCAAACTTGAATTCAACGCCGCTTATACACACCCAACGACTCTCACGTCACAGCCCGCACAGAGTTAAGGCGCAGAAGCCGTCATTCAGATACGGCGCCGCCTCAATGAATCTTCGTCACCCATGACGTTCTTGATCTATCTGTGTTCATCACCCACGACGTTATAAGTTGAATCGAAACCTATATACAAACACGTTCTTGATCTATGTTCATCACGTCGAATCGAAACCTATATATATAAACACATTAAGGCATTACACTCTGAATCAATCTATCAACCATTCCTCCACATCTATCAGTATAATATTTCTGATAATCGATTGAAGTCATTCACTTATATTGTACAAGGAAAGACACTAATTATCACGATGGCAGGGAAACAAAACACACAAGAAATTCAGCCATCAAAGCAGCAGATCCCATTGATAACACCCTATCAGTTGGGTCCCTTTAGCTTGTCTCACAGGTATCAAATTTCAATCTTCTGCTTGGGTCCCTTTTTCTCATTTCCGATTGTACTCATTTTGACAACATACCTGGTTGAGTTTGCTAATACTGGAGAGGGGTTTTGCAGAGTGGTTTTGGCACCATTAACCAGAGAGAGATCCTACAATTACATTCCCCAACCGCACGCTATCCTGTACTATTCCCAGAGAACCAGCCCTGGGGGTCTTCTTATTGCAGAAGCTACTGGCGTTTCCCACTCTGCCCAAGGGTAAGCTAACATTTTGTCAATTATACTAAGCCTAGTGCTTGTTATGAGACTTTTTTCTATATATTTATGAGAAACCTAAATAATACTAAGCCTAGTGCTTGTTATGAGACTTTTTTCTATATATCTATGAGAAACCTAAATAATGATGACCATGTTGTGGTGTTCAACTGACAGGTTCCCGGATGCCCCTGGAATATGGACAGAGGAGCAGGTGGAGGCCTGGAAACCCATCGTCAATGCAGTCCACGAAAAAGGAGGCGTTTTCTTCTGTCAGATTTGGCACAGTGGAAGAGCTTCCCATGTGTGTAAGTATATCCCTGCAATTTGCATTGCTATCCATTAATTTCTTTCATGTCCGATTTGCTTTTTATAGAGCATTTGCTGTCAGTTTCGTTGAATTGAGATGGCTGAGTGGGTCTATGAAATGCAGATTATCAACCCAATGGCCAGGCTACTGTTTCATCAACAGATCGAAAAATATCGGGACAGATTGTGTTAAACAATGGCAAAGCTGGTGTTGCAGATTATTCCACTCCTCGAGCTCTAAAAACTGAGGAGATTCCAGAGATTATTAATGACTTTCGTCTTGCTGCAAGAAATGTGATCAAAGCAGGTGACTGTTGTTACATAAATTGTGAATTTCGCATTGAGATATTTGCACATGTATTACATAAGTTAGAACTTCATAAACCACAGGGCTTTTCTTTTCCTTATAAGAGGGCACCACTCCTTTCTTAACCTAGTTCATTAATGAAGCTGAATATAGCCAATCAGAGTCGATTGTGATCATTACATCAAAATATAGATCTCTGTCAAATGAATAAATATATAGGGATTTAATGCTACCTATTTCGATTCATAGTTTTGATGGCATTGTGGCAGGTTTTGATGGTGTTGAAATTCATGGTGCTCACGGATACCTTCTTGACCAATTTCTGAAAGACGGCATAAATAACAGGACCGATCAGTACGGTGGGACATTGGAGAACCGGTGCAGGTTTCCTCTAGAGGTTGTTGAAGCAGTGGTGGAAGAAATTGGAGCAGAAAGAGTGGGAATAAGGCTCTCACCATTTGCAGAATATCTAGAATCCAGTGACTCAGATCCTGAGGCGCTTGGGCTTTACATGGCCAAGGCCTTAAATAGATACAATATCCTCTATGCCCACTATGTAGAGCCCAGACTAGTAACTTCATCTGAATCTGTATTTCAATCTGTTGCAACAAACCAGAGTCTGTTTCCAATACGGAAGGCATTCAAGGGAACATTCTTGGTTGCAGGAGGTTATGGTAGAGAAGATGGAAATGAAGCGATTGCAAGCGGTAAGGCTGATCTTGGTCGAACTTTTCTGGCAAACCCAGATTTGCCCAGAAGATTTGAGTTAAATGCCCCTCTCAACAAATACCACAGAAACACGTTTTACACTCCTGATCCTGTAGTTGGCTACACAGACTATCCATTCCTGGAGTGAAGTGAAATATCCTCCATAAAGCGCACCCACCCTTTTGCTATTTTTTTTTCAGGCTTCTTCAACATCAATTTCTTACAATACTTATACGTTTCGCTACTTGTTTATAACTTGCCATGAATATGGCATATTGGTATCAACTACCTTGTAGATCCTGTAAGGTGGGGAATCTTTAACCACCTTTGACAATACCTCAAAGCAATAAAAAGAGTTATCTATGTTTTCTCTATTTGTTTCTTGCCGCCAATAATCTTATTGCATATGGAGGGTGTCCACCTCGTAGATACGTAATGTGGGGAACGTGGGGAAGATTCTGTGCTTATGATATTTAATGTAGTCTCTATCTTTGGAAAATGAAGAATATATTTCTTTTAATGGTTGAAAAAGATTTTTGAGACGAATATTTTATATAAAAAATTGCCTTATAAATAACAAATTGTTTAATAAATAATAATAAATAACAAATGAACTAGTTTATGTTAGTATGCAATAAGCACTATGTTATAACATCAAATTAGAATGTATTATATTTATACTAAGAAATTAGTAAGTATTATATATTTAACTATATTTAAGAGAAATTATTTTTTGTGAATTCATTATTTCTACTTACTCAATTTTTTCATCTAACAAAGGAAGATCAAGACAATTAGTTTTGTTATGAATTGTAAATTACATAATCATTTTTTCAAATCAAAATTTACAACCACAAGAGTCCACATAATCCACATCCAACACATGACCCACACCACTCTATCAAAAATATACAATCATTAAGAACCAAACTAAGGATTACACACTTAAGCTAAGTCTTACACTCATGTATCATTTTAAAATTTAAATAATAATAAATCTACATGAATTGCAATGATGAATAACACCAATCTTTGAATTATATATATATACACTCAAATAGTATATATTGATTGTGAATCAATACTAGTTCTAAGTGATCTAATAAATTTGGAATTTTGATAAAGACATGTGATGAGAAACACTAGTGATGAGAACAATAGAGTTTGACAACATAATTCTAATTAACAACGTTGCATTTTTTTGGATCAATACAAATGTTTGTCCCTTCTTATGGTTTGTATATCTAATTGATATATGTTTTGTAGTACTCACTCGAGGGATTTTTGCACATATGTAAACATGTATTTTGTGTATTTTTTGCACATATGTAAACATGTATTTACACCTATGACACCACATGAATAGGTGTCATGCAAACTAACCTTTCTATATAGAGTTATTTTTAGTTTTTTTAATGAAAAATTTATTTTTTTCATTTAGAGATGTTTTAACTTGTTACCCAAAAGTTTAGATCTCAAGCAAGCATCTGCCTTTTACCAGGATACCTCTAAATCTACAGAAACAACTCGTAAATTTAAGAATAAGAATTTTTTTTCGTGAATTTAAGATTTCTGACTTTCACTCTTCCAGTCATAAGTGTGGATACTCTATGAGCTCCCTTGGATGAGCATACTCTCTGATGATGCCACCAGATTTAGATTGAGCGGATTGTAGTAATCTAAAGACTTAATAGTTGGTTCTATGATCTTTCATTTGGAAATGAGTTTTGGCTAACTAGTCAACCAACTGTGTTATTTAAATCTCAAAATCAATTGTATTTATATGATGTCTAGTGTGAATTTGAATTCAAAAATTTGTAATACTATAATTTTTTTTTTTAATAAAAAAATTTATTCAAAAATCTGTAACATTCTAGTTCAATTTTGTGATTGTTCTAGTTAGTAAAAAAAATTATAAAAATTTCTATTTGACATAAGATTTGGTTTTGTAAAATAGGGAACCATTGAAAATCTATTGGGAGATAACAAGAACTTAGTACAAGGAGACTTGAAAATTTTAATTGACATTGCAAATGGAGCTGGTGGATTTTTTCACTAATGAAAATGTTTCGAGGTGGGCACCAAAAGGCATTCAAAGGAATGAAAGCTTGGCAGAAAGGAAGCAAGCATGGCTCATAGTCTTTTATTCATTCACCTTGGTGTTAATTTTGCCAGGTTAATATGTACATTTTTTTGAAGTTTTGTACAAACTAAAAAAGTATAACTTTAATTTCTCCAACGATTACTTTAAGAAATAAATAACTAAAATCTAGCGTTGGTTCATTTTCTACCAAGACAGATTGTCTCTTCTTCCAGTTAATGCCTTAAATGAACAAATGTCCCTACTCACACGAAGTGCAAAGCATATTTACTTAAATGCATTTAATAGATTTACTAAAGATTCGTGGCATATATATATATATATATAAGTGCTATAATGTTAAATTCCTTAACCACATGATATTGAATGATTTTCTATGTAGACCTAAATCAATTGCTTGCTATTTTCTCAAAGCAAGAATCGTATCCTAATTTTTTTTTTAATGGATAGCCATGAATACTAAATTCTATGAGTTGACTTTAGTATTACTGGTTGATGACTTCACCATTTTTTTATAATCACGTGCTTCCTCAAAATCAATGAAGGTATCTTGTGACAAAGCACTAGTATCAGACAATCTTAAAGATTACAGTGTTAAGGTGACAATTTCATCTCTCTCTAATTTGATGAAACTCTTTTCAAGTCCTTTGCTTTAAGTAGTTTTGATTACATATTATATTTACAACAAAAATATGAATAATTTCTTAATAAGATATTTGTGGATTGTGGAATTTATATTAAAATGATGATAAATGATGTTAGTGGAGTTTGTATTAAGAAGGTGGTTTAATAAGATATTAGTGGATAGTGGTGTTTTTATTAAAATGATAATAAACAATATGACTGGAGTTAATATTAAGATGGTGGTGAGAGGGTTATTAATATGAATCAATAATGTTGATAAAAAGTTAAAAATTATGGCTTTTTTGTTTTGAAATTTGTAATAACTTAAATGCTCATTAAACTATATACTAATCACTATTAACTTAATTTTTTCTAAATTGCAACACAAAAATCAGAAATTAGTGTTAATATTTCTTCCCTAGACATACTTTCAAAGAAATGGAAGATACATTTATATGAATATTGAATTTTTACTTTTTAGTGTTTATTAAGTTTAACAATTTTGATTTATTGTTTTTTACATAATTGTTCCTTAGATACCTGGTCAAATAGATAATTTTCACCAACAAAAAGAAGTTAGCAAAATAATATTACAATTTGGCCCATAGTATGTGAATTGTAGATGCCCATTAAACTATATACTAATCACTATTAACTTAATTTTTTTTTCTAAATTGTAACACAAAAATCAGAAATTAGTGTTAATATTTCTTCCCTAGACATACTTTCAAAGAAGTGGAAGATACATTTACATGAATATTGAATTTTTACTTTTTAGTGTTTATTAAGTTTAACTATTTTGAGTAATTTTTTTTCACATAATTGTTTCTTGGATACCTTGTTAAATAGAGAATTTCCACCAACAAAAAAAAGTTGGCAAAATAATATTATAATTTAGCCAATAATATGTGAATTGTAGGTGCCTTCTTTTATCTTTTTAATTTGATATTCTCTTTTATCTTGCATTGAATAAATGAGTTGACTTTTCATGAAAAAATAAATGGTGAAACTTTTTTTTTTAATGACAAATATCTTTGTATTCTATAAAAGGAAGATATATGTTTAGTTTTTTGAAGGGCAGCTCATATAATAAGCCTCTAAACTATTATAACAAATACTATTATGAGGTGACAATGCCATAAGCAAGAATTGTGGGTGGAGAGGATAACAACATTTCTTCCAACTACCCAAAGTAAAACCAATTGATAGAAATAGTTGAACTTATTCATTAGTTTTATTTCATTAAATTTTACTTCTTTTATAGGTTGCTAAATTTCTTGCAAATTGATAACAAAAATATTGTTTTCAAAAACACTTGCAACTTGGAATATTTCCATCCATTCTCTTATTTCCTAAAGACTATTCAAAAGCTATTAAATATTAAGTCAAATTTGATTATTTTCTCATATATTGTCAATTTTCTTAATAAGAAAACCAACCAAAATGTTACATAAAGCCAAAAAAATATTTAAACCATATAATAAATAAATTAAAATCACAATGCCAAAATCAAAAGTAACTGAAAATCAATCCTAAACTTTATGAAATTTTGCACTACTTTATTGTACTTTAATGCATCCAATTATCTTGTCTGTTTTCAATAATTTAATTGCGATTATATTGAAAATTAAAATTACAAAGAAAAATATTTTTTCTAATAAAATAGAAAATTATGAGCATTTATTTGTTTTATCACAAACAATGAAACTGTGTAAAACTTGGAATTTCCTATCATGAAATCAAATATTTTTCAAAATATCTCACCTAAAGATTATGACCACTTATTTGTTTTATCAAAACAATGAAAAAAATGTAAAACTTAGAATTTCCTATCATGAATCAAATATTTTGATATAAAAATGTTAAACTTTGACTCATAAAAAAAACAATATTACGAAGAAATAATTTTAAAACTCACAACCATCACATTATTATCTTATTGGTTTATTAAAGAATCATGTCATCTTGATTTACTGATTCCGCAACCCGTTTATATGATTCATTGAATCTTTAACTATTTATCATCACGTGTTGATTACATGTTACAGCTGTAAAGATATTATATTTTGAGATCAATCTTTTTATATGACTAGATAATAATATATTTATTTTAACTTTGAATTTATAGTCTAGATTTATTGTAACTTTGAAAAAATTATGAGAATATATTTTTTAGGTATTTTTTTTATATAAAAGAAAACAGCAAGAATGTTTTTTATTATAAAAAGGGATTTGATTTTTTAACATGATTTAATAAAGTTAGAGTTATAATGGATTTATCATTCATTTTTTTAGCTATGAAAGAGTTGGAGAGGTGGGGAATTATTATTTATTATTATTATTATTATTATTATTATTATTTGCTTTTCTTTTTTAATTAAGCACTTTAAATGTAAATATATTTCTTTGGCCATGTAAGCATTACAAATGAGAATAATGTTATAATCAGTTTCATATTAGGGTATAGAAAGTGCTTTTAGCATAAATCACTGCGACGATCTGTAGAGACTATGAAAATTTCAAGTTAATGTTTTTTTTTTTTCCTTTGAAGCACACAAGATGGTTTGCACTATGGTACACTCGATTGGTCACTACTAGATGAATTGTGTAGTGTATGAATTTACATTTTTCACTAGTCATACATAGATGGGCGAACATTTTTAGCATAGATCTTTATATTACTTATTAGTCATCAATGCTCACTCTAGGGAAACTACAAAGACTTCTACACACTAGTATGAGGAACCCACAATTATTGAAGTATTCAACAATGATTGTCCCTCCTATGATATGAATAGGTGAATAAGGATTTTGATTAGGGTTTAGGGCCTCACCTAATCACTTCCAAGTTACTCCAACAACCTTTGAGCTTGGTTCCATGCCTTAGTTGATAAATTTCAACCCAAAGATTCTCTTTTTTAGCCTCTAACATATTTAAGCATTGTTGGGCCTCCTTGCACCCATATATTTCCCAATTTTATTACAAAGTTTCCTTTGGGACCATGGATGTTCCCACTTTTTGGTAAGCAAACTTTATTTTATGTGTTAAATTTGGTTAACATTGACATCTTTCTTACTCTTTTTTATGTTGTACTTAACACCAATGAAATTTATCTCACTATGTATGCCATATGTGTTTATGTGATCATACATTTGAATCATAGGGATCTTTTGGCCTTAACACATGAGGTTGAATTTTTTTCCCCTATGATTTTGGAATCGTCACCCATAGTTTCACAATTATGAATCTAATTATGTATGTACAATTATGAATTCTTTTTTGATAGGACCCTAATATATAGATGCGTATAATATGTTTATCCTTCTCTTCATTTTGTTCCTCTCAGATGCTTGAGCAAGATACATAAATTCTCCTTATATATTCATATATTATATCTCTCATATTTTATTGAATCTCCATTAATTATATCTTTGTTTTCAACTTTCTTGTTTAAGAAGGTTTTGTAATTATTGTGTTAACAAAAATACTGATTATTATGAATTTATTCAAGAAATATAATTTGTAGAAAAGTAAATAATAGAGATAATTACATAGAACCTATATAATATAACAATTGCATTAATAGCCTAGAAACTAGAGAGAAATAATCACGGGCCTCTTCAGGGGGAAACCTCCTTTCAGAAATGATTCAATCCAATAAAAATACTTCACAAAACATTCCATAGTCTATTATAACTAATAGTTTCTCTAGCATATTCTAACTACTTGTAGTCCCATCATGAATGAGTGTAACTGCTTAATAGGTGTCACATGATAAATAAGACCCTTTCTGAGTCGAGTAACTACCAAATAAATGCTTAAGGGAACTTATTCACATAACAAAGAATCATCCAATAATTACTAACTCCTAGGTAAGCCAAAGTATGGAGGTCCTGGTAGGGCCCTAATGTTCCCTCGCTTTTCAAGAGAAATGTTGTACTTGTGGCTAGAGGTGTGGAACCTATTATAAAATCATTCTTGAAATTCTAGGTGTTGTTTTCTAATCATGTATATTACCAATAGATTTGGTCCCCTCAAATGACATGATGGAAAAATTGACATTTTCTTTTAGGAAATACTATCTCTTGTTATAAAAAATGATACCCTCTTTTTTGTGTTTTGGAAATTTGGCTTGAACTTGGTAATTTCACCTTATGACCTTCCTTAAGGACATGAAAATTGGGTGAATCTTAGAGTGCATTAGGGGACATGAAAAACTAAGTGAATGTTGGAGTGCATTAGGAGAACCAATTGATAGTTACATGGTGTAATGTGATGGAGTATCTGATAGGGTGAAATTTTTTGTTGCTAGATATTACCAACCCTTTTCCTTGATAGAGAACTACTTGTAGGGATGGATATGGATAACCATTTGAACCTCTTCTTCAAAATAATGCTCAAAGTGGTGTTCATTGAACTATTTATCTAGAATCAATTCAAAAAAAGATTATCCTTAAGTGCACTAAGAATGGTTCTTCTAGTGTTAAGTGTTCAATCTACTTTTTGCACCTTACATGTTCCTAGTAGATAATAAGCGATTGAAGGAGATTATTGGCCATATAAAATTTCATATGATGAAATTTTTGTATCACTATGGTAAGTGGAATTTTACCACCATTAAATAAGGGTTTTAAACCATTGGTTCTATTGATCCACTATAAAACACCATAATTAGGTTTCCAAGAATTCATTGATCACCTTTGGTTAACCATTATTTTGAGGATTATAATATGTGCTCATGCTCAATTTTGTGCCTTGGAAGTGCTTAAGTTTAGTGCTTCTATCCTCAAAGGTCATTTTTCCCACTCAAGGTTGAGGCCAAATGAAAGCCTTGGGTAATTTTGTGTTTTTCTTGTTCTGGGTTATTCCAACCACAGAAGGCTGGGGCCAACGAAAAGTGCTAGGTATTTTTCACAAAACATTTTCCCCATTAGATAAGAAGAAGTTCTCATGTTTAGTTTTTCTTTCTTCAAATGTCATTTCTCCCACTCAAACTTGAGGTTGAGGCCAAATAAAGTTTTGTTCTCTTGATAGGAAGCCCATTAGAAACATAATGTATGCATGTATCTGATGGTAGCTTTGTTTATTGATAATAAGATGTACACTTTGATGGATCCACTCATAACCTGTAGTAGAAGCAACTTGGTACTAACTAACGGGGAGTAGTAGAGCCTATTTGGGAATTTCATGGTCACCCATTTTATACCCTTCACGTTGGGGGCATTGTATCATGAAAATGGTCCATTATCATTCATTATTGTTGGTAGAATCAGTGTATGAATCCACGTGATGTACCACGAACAACTAATATTTATTGCAATAGCGATGCATACTCATCTATATTATTAGGTTTTTCAAATCGCAGACTACACGTACATAATGGGGCTAGAAGAAGACAACTCTCGCTCCCTATCCTTGCCTAGATATTTCCATAGAAAATTTTTTGATTACTACTACAAGAGGTTGAACGCACACTAATATTTGCCTATGTTGAGAAAATATCTCAACAACCATACCAAACTAATAAGATAGCACAATGATGAGTATTTATGTGGTATTCATTCTAATCTATATTAATAGGAGGCCTTGATAGTTAGAGCTAGAAGGGCATTGAATTTAGTTGATCATTAGAAGCTGATCATAGATGAGATTTTGTAGATACTTGGTCACTTAGCTAATCAACTCTATAATCAACCGTGGTGGTTGTTGCACTAATTGACCCACGTGATAGAACGTCATTCCTCAGAGCTCCACCTAATGTAACATTAATTGTTAGAGCTCACATTAGAGAAATATAGTACGTTAGAGCTCCACCTAATGGAACACCATTCCTCAAAGATTTCCCATAAGTGGTGTAGCCACACTTTGTCTCCAGCTGGAACTTATAGCCCATTTGGTGCTTTTCATGCCACTTTCAGTTGTAAATATAGTTCCTTGATATTCTTAACGAATTTTTTACTTTACATTTTTAAGAGATTCATTTCATTGAGGTTTGGAAATATTCTTTTGTATTCCAAATGACGAATTATTCTGTATCAGATTCCAAACGATTTCTGTAGCTGCTTTTTCCTTTACCTTTCCTATGTGTGTCCAATCTACCACTTGGAAATTGTAGCTGGAGAATATGCTAAAATCAAGGAATAAAACCACCTATTGATATTTTGTAATGAAAACTGGAAGTGCTTTATTTTATCCCATAAAAGCTTCTTTGTTTTATCCAAAAAAATTTCATTGTTTTCGCCAAAACAATAAAGTCACATCATATCTTGGCTTGGCACATCAATATTTCCTTTTCTAGTGTAAATCCATCCTTTAAATATGATTTGTCATGATCAACATTCTTATTGTTACCTTCAAAACATACTTCTTGCAGTCACTGAGAAATTAATTAGAAATATATATCGAGAGAAAATACAGCAGAGCACTGCCAAATAATATGGCAGTGCCTACTCAAAATAGAAAAAAATAGTGCTAACAAATTAATTGTTAGTTCTCTATGAAAAACTATCAAAACGAACGATGACAAATTAATTGGAAGTGTGGTTCATTAGATTTTACTTAAACTACTATACTACCCTCAACAAAATTTCTACCTCACCAATTTGATACAGTTTATTCCTTTTAGTCTTTATAGCCTTGGGGCCCTGCTCTCTTTTCCTTGTATGACTCTGCATTTTGGAACTTGAAGGTTCCTCTTTTTTTATAAACAAATATTTCAACGGTTTGTCATCTAGGGCAATGACCTGGTTTTCTAAAGAAGGGTTTTCTTTTAGCTTAAATTTATTTATGAGCTTGTCTATATGCCTGGTATGAGGTTTTTTGAACCCATAGGTTTTAGCTAAAGTGGGTTCATTTACAATCTCCCTTTCCTCTATTTGAGGTGGAACCTCCCCTCTTTCGCTAAACTGGTTCTTTGTAGCTTCCACTTGTTCTTCTAGTAGTTGAAGAGATGGCTATTGTGGAGGAGATAGGGAATTTTCCTCCACAAATTGTTTACATTTCCTTAGGTAAGCCCTTTTTAACTCAGGAACTGGAATAGGGGTTTATATTTTCATACTCGAGCAGGTTTTCATTTTTCTTCTAGTTTGGACTGAAGAGGTTCCTTGTTTTCGGAGCTCAGAGGTCTGAACAAGCTTCTTTGGTTTTGTTTTCTTACTTCGCTTTAGGCTTGGGGGAGACCAACTCTACAAACCCTCCCCAGAACAAAAAATGTTCCCATGTTTGACCTATCTCCTTCAAATGATTAAAAATTAATATCTTGATCAAAGTTTTATGAAAAAAAAATGTGGGAGGTTGAGTTTGGGCTAGCCTGAATCTTAGCAAACATTTTTATCATACTCATTAATTAAAAGAATGGCATATTAATACGCACTTTTCCATAGATGTGTGTGAGAAACTTAAAATGGTACATGCCTATTCTGTGGGAACGCCCTTGACAAGTGAATACCTCTGAATGAAATTCAAGGTATTATTCCAATTATTTTTGAGCCAGGACCTCTGCACACCTAAACACCAGGGTTTATCTTTATTCTCATCCTTTAGAGAAAACAAAATATTGATACCTTCCAAGGTTCAATTCGTAAACTATCGATCCCCATCGATTGGGAGGTCCATAGCCTCTGCAATTTTTTCCTCTATGACCGGGAAGGAAATGTTAGTGATTTTAACATTTTGTCT
Source organism: Pinus albicaulis (assembly GCA_034641835.2). NCBI lineage: Eukaryota > Viridiplantae > Streptophyta > Pinopsida > Pinales > Pinaceae > Pinus > Pinus albicaulis. The sequence goes on along the minus strand of CM076578.1, from coordinate 724,271,836 downwards.
TTCAAACCCATCTACAAAATCTTGAGCCACTTTTTCATGATAACCATCACACTTGAAAAAAACTCCTCCCAACCTTCTCATCGAAATTGTTCCCTGATTTTTAGGATGTATTAGAGGATTTCAGGGCCTTCTAGCTCTCCCTTATGCAAACAAATTCCCTTTCCCATGAATAGTAACAATCTACAACAAAATATGTGAATAGCGAGAAAATTGTGGCACCGATATTTGAAAAATGAAAAAGGAGAAGTGAATGAACCTTATTTTGTGCTATGAAGAACTCGATTTATTGACTGTTTGGTTCGAACGATAACGAATTATTCACTTTATGCCTTAATCATCACAACCCTCCTTCACTTGTAATAAATTCATCCTGAAAAAATGCTATAACTTAGGAGAAAATCATATCAACCATCAACCCAATATCCTGCACAACTCACTAAATCATGTAGCTAACATTTTTTTTGTGAGTTCTAATTGTCATTGGATGATAGGTTGCACTAATCATTAATTTGGAAGTGCCTTCGTTAATACAAATTAACCATATCATTGTTATTTAATTTGTCAATGATTTCCTTTATTTGTTTTTGAGCCAACTTACAAATTAATTGTCAGTGCTTTCAAAAAAAAAAAAAAAAAAACTACTACTCCAAGCTCCTGAAACTTTTATCTCAAATCTCAAACTGTGATAAAAATCGGCTCCAATGGGATGTTGTCACTGTAGGGGGCAGTAAAGAACCTCCTATGGACTAGATGTCTTCTACAACATGATTAGGAACATTGAAGTGTAAACTAAAAAAAACTTAAGTACAAATGTTTGACTTATTTGAAATACAAATTGACTCCAAGCTAATGGAAAAATGTTCTTTTACAAATATATTTATATATAGACTTTGAAAATTGAAATAAAATACTCTTTTCACACACTCATAATCATTTATTAGAATATTAGGGCCTTCTCTTCGGGTTTCAAATTCTTCAAAATGCGATCCAAAGCTGTAATTTTTTCCACGTAAAACAAATATATACAATGAAATACTGAAATATCATTTTTCAAGAGGGATAGTGTTTAAGAAAATTTCCATTTACTAGACCTCTAGGCAGAAATTATCCTTTCAAATCTTGTAGAATGAGGGTGTTCTTGCCATGAAATGAAACAATGTAATAAGGTCCCTTCCAAATATGATTAAATTTACCATGTTTTCCTTTATCTTCAATTCTAGCATCCCATTTGAGAATTATATCATGAATCCAAAAATTATCCTCCTTAGTGTTTTGTCAAAAAACAATTTCATTTTTTCCTGAAAGATTTGAGCCTAACCATACTTCTTCACCCTCATTTACTAAACTTCAATAAGTTGATTTATCCTTATTTGGATATGATTTGAATCTTCCTCTTGTTCCTACAAATACTTCATGGCCGATGTCCCAAGTGAAATAGGAAAGGTTGCTTCTGTGCAATATACCAGTTGAAAAGGTGTATTCCAATTGATCTCTTAGTACTGATCTTGTCTCCTCATAATGAAAATTTCAGTTTTTCATGCCAAGCCTTCTTTTTATCCTCTGATAATTTTATGATGATCTTGACCAATCTCTTATTTGATGACTCTACCAGTCCATTACCCTGGGGGTAATAGGGTGTGGAATGACGAAGGGATATATTATAATCATCACAAAATTTGATCATCCTCTTAGAATTGAAACTTGTACATTACCGGTTATAATTTTTCTTGGAATACCAAATATAGAAAGGGTGTTTTCTAAAAATTTAATAACAACAATTTAAGTAGGTGTTACACAGTATTTTGTCACCGTCTCTGCAATCCCCATCCCAAATATTGGAGGACCATTTCAGTGACTTATCTGTATTGTCATACCTTGCAAAAAGTGTCATTGCATCCCTTGGCATGTCAAGAACATTTCCTCTATTGATCATTCTTGAAGCAAGCTCTCAAAAAAAAGTAATGAAAATTTCCTCTGTTGAAAACAAGTAATTTAATTTATCTATAATGAAATTTTTTTTCCTGAATGTTTTTATATAATTTGTAAAGAGATATAAGAAAAGTTTTCCCATTTTTTATTAGAAATTTTAACTAATAAAACATTAAAGTGTTTTATAAACTATATTGTTAATAACAGTTTATGTTAGTATGCATATTTTAGAAACTACATTGTTAATAACTAGTTTATGTTAGTATGCATATAAGGACAATGTTTATAACATCAAATTAGAATGTATTATGTTTATAAGAAGAAACTAGTAATTGTTAATAACTAGTTTATGTTAGTATGCATATAAGGACTATGTTTATAACATCAAATTAGAATGTATTATGTCTATACGAAAGTAAGCATTATATCTTTAACCCTACTCAAGAGAAACTAATTTTTGTGAATTCATCATCTTCACTCACCCAATTTTTTCATCTAGTAAAGGAAGATCAAGACAACTAGTTTTATCATTAATTGTAAATTACATAATCATGTTTTCAAATCAATGTTTACAACCACAAGAGTCCACATCCAACACATGACCCACTCTTTTGATAGGGAATCACCGCTCTATCAAAACTATACAATCATTAAGAACCAAACTAAGGATTACACACTCACGCTAAATATTACATTCATGTATCATATTAAATAATAATAGATATACATGAATTGCAATGGTGAATAGCACTAATATTTGAATTATGTATTTCCTATTTGATTAGTTGCACTATATGCATTGATTTCAGTGTAGATGTTGGTTTATAATCCTATTTTCTTACTTCCACTAGATGCATTGATTTGAGTGTAGATGTTGATTTCCAATCCTATTTGATTACTTGCATTAGATGCATTTATTTCAGTGTAGATGTTGTTTTCTATTGTTATTTGATTTCTTTTATTAGATGCATTGATTTCAGTGTAGATATTGATTTCGGATTTGATGTAATTGGATATATGATGGTACAATAATTTTAAAGTGATTGGATTAATAATGTGCATTGATTTCAATGTAAGCACAAAACATTATTGACAATGTACATTTATTTTTGTGTAATAGTAATTCAACATATTAATATTGGAGATCAAGAGAGACAAGGTATGATGTTTACTACAATAGCCCGAGCTAAAGATTTAAATGGTTTATGATTTCAACTGTGCTTTTCATATAATCGATATGAAAAGATCACAAAACTAACAAGGGTGAAAATAAGAATATTAGAAGAAAATAGTTTGATATTGATCACAATGAAGATTATTTGTAATTGATTACATTCTTATTATTCACATTTTCTATCATTCAACACTATTACATCATCACTTTGAGGTAACTAAGAAAATTTAAAATTAAAATGACCAAACAAATCTCAAACATATTTATCATATTTAAAATGATTATAATAATATTAGATGTATTTACATATTTTTGATAAAATTAATCATATGTTCGATAGATTTTCCTTGGTCAGACACGACTGAAACCAACCTAGTTCCATCTTAACTTTCGATCTATCAAGTGTTGAGAGAGACCAAATATCTCGAGGTGCAAATATTTTGTCCAGTTTTGTACTAAAAACATAGGTTTTCACCTCGAGAGACTTGATGCCTCTCGACACTTGATAGATCCGAACTTAAGATGGATCTAGGCAGGTACATACATACATACATGCATATTCTCAATGGCAGGGACCACGCTTCCCCACAACACTTGTTTATAACGAAATTTTTTTACTTGAATGTTGCATAACAATTTTTTTTTCCAAAATACCTAAATAGATATAATCAAAGTATTTTTCCTATTTTCTTCACATAACATAGAAACTTTTGACAAATAAAAATATTAAATAATTTTTCAATTTTTTTTTACTTTAGCTCTTTATTTTTTTTGTGGCTATCTAATTTAGGATGTATTAATGTTTTCAAGTCTATTAAAAAAAATCAATTAAAGAAAGTTAATATTTTCAATTTTATATAAAATGTTTTTTTCATCAATAAAAAAATTATGATTTATTATTCATCATGAAAAAAGTTTACATTCTACACACGATACACAAGAATTTTATAATATCTTGGAAGTTCCTAAGTTAAAAACAAAATGTTAATATTGGATATTAGTATACATGTTATTGTTGTTCCATTGTAAAATGGTTTCCAAGCTTGTTGTTTCTTTTCCCTTTCTTCTCTCTAATCCCATTATAGGTCCATGGAAAAAAATATATATAATATGTCAAAGATAGCCCAACCAATGAATGCATATAATAAAAACACCATATTCAAAAATAACAAAACAAAACAAGGAGAAAGCTAAATTTTAGAAAATATTATTAACAAATCATTTCTGTTATTACAGGTTGAGTCTGCCTAATGGTTAAGAGTTTAGTTCCTCCTAAGAGGTCACATGTTGAAAAAAAAATGACTTTAGAAATCAAATTGTTTCATAGAGGTGGGTACCTTGTCCCACAAACAAATTTTGTAGTTTTAACTAGATTTAGTCTTCATAATGAAAATTTATCATTGATGTATTTATTGTATTGTTTTCATAGCATGGTCTTCATGCTTAGAGTAAAAAAGAGTTAAAAAAATATTATGAGTTAAAAGAAAAATTATTTGAGTCATGTCCCATTTAGAAATTGAAAGGAAAAAGGAATTTGAGTTTTATTTGAGTCATTACTCCACAATATGACCAAGTCGGCCCTCCTTAGATAAGTCGGCTATCACTCCAGAGTGACACTTATTCAACCTTCCTAGAAAGTTATATAAAAAAGGAAACTCGTCATGCTTCGAGCATATACATAACACTTCAAAAGAATAATTTTATAAATCGAGTGAAGGAGAGAAGAATATAACTCAAAGAGGAGAGAAATCAAGTCAAAGCATAGAAGAATATTCCTTGTAGAGAAAATTTTAGACTATTATAGATTTCATTTGTGAAGAGGTCGATACTAGCTATTCTGGTGGCTGTTTGGTCTTGGTTTTGGTCTTTCATATATCTCATTTTGATTTGATTCTATAAGAGAAGGATTATTGGGTTTTCCTTTAGTGGGCTTTTCCCTAGCTACTAGCCTCATTTGGTGTATCTTGTCCCATTTCAATCTCTATATCTTTAAAAACAATTATAATTGATTGATTATGAAGACATAAGAAGTAATAAGAATACATCTCATATTCACAAGTACTTATCAAGAAGATAAATTAGGTGTTAGACTTCATTATATTTTTTTTCTCAACATGGTATCAAAGCTAAGGTGATGGAAGGAAGCTCAAAGATCACAATTTATTGTAATGCTTTCAATTAAAGACTTTAAGATCTCTTTCTCTCTCCCAAGTAATTACTTTTATTTCTCTAAGTCTAATACTTCCAATGAAACAACCTCTATCTACAAGGAAGGTACTGAGCTTTAAGGAGCATCCAATTTGAAATCTTGGAAGAAGAGGATTGATCTAGTCATTATAGAGAACTAATTCATGCAATTTATTGAAGACAGTGTTCCTCAACTAGATAAAAACCATGCTCAAGAGTGGAAAATACAATAATGGACAAATTAGAGCTCTAAGGATTCTCTTTAAGTCCATCAAATACCATCCCATTTCTTTTGTTTCGGAGTTTTATACATCAAACGAAGTCAATGGCACGTTGGTGAAATTATACTCCATCAACACAACCAGTAAAAAGATATCTCAAAGAAATCAACGTGATGGAACCAGGATGGAAAAAGAAGAAAGTGTGGTTTCAAACTTTATGAAGGTATAAAAAAATAAAATATTAACTTCAAGGGCTAGGTGAGACTATATATAAATCTACATTAATGGTTTTTCTGGAGGCATTTATGCTGGAATGAAAACTCAAACTTTTGAACAATTACGGGATGCATGTATTCTAGAGAATGAAGACTAAAGTCTAAAGATGATACTCAACCTAATAATGAATATTATCAATATTTTTCAACTTGTAAGGTCTCACCTTACCAATCATCAAGAGTGTAGAGAAGTAAAGGTTACGTTGAACACTATCACCTAGTAAGGGAATCACCAATAGAATCACAAATTATACGAGATTTGGCGGTGTTCTTCGTGCATACCAGAGGCACACTACAGGGGTGTCTAACTGTGTTCACCTCTTATTGAGGTGGCTTCTGTGGGCAGTGACAAGCTACTATGAGCATCATGCTGACTAGACACCTAGGCTTTTATTTCAACATATTTTTTGAGAGACATCATGTCTTAGAATGTAACCAAAACATACATATTTTTGAGCTTATGATGCACGTGGATGTAAATACTCGATATATATATGCCTATTTTCCTGTATGAATCTTATTATGTGATGATGATATGTTACAAATTACGCAAATGTCTATCTAATACAATATTGGCTACTACATCGGTTAACACACTCATTCATCTAGGAATATGTTGATATGTGATTTAATAAAAATTCCTTTCTAATAAAAAAACATGTAAATACAACCTTAATATTTGAGGATTTCTAACAGAATAATTCCCATTAAGTTGAAGAACAACAAGATGAGATTCTAGGTTAAAAATTAATGCACAATTGTCAAGAGCAATGGCCTCAGTTAAGAGTTAAGTGATGGCACTATATTCAATGACATTGTTTGTGGTTCGTCCTAGAAAAATACCTTGAAGGTCTATCAACTCACCATTAGGATTATAAATCACCTAGGCTGCAGAAGATAGGTTTCGGGTACTACGAGAGGCACCATCCATGAAACCAACATAAGGAGTGATAGACATTAGCACAATAAGCAATAACACAATAAGTAGGAAAAATTGCTCGCAAAGCACACCAAGCCAAAAAATGTACAAAAATGAAAAAACACCTATGTACAAAATAACATGCACGAGAAACTCATGCATAGTTTTTTTGGAGATACAACCCATTTCTAGGCTGATCCAAAGTATAACCTTCATAATCAATTAGCTCACAAGCTCCGTTCTGCAAAATGCGCTTAATGATATAGGGCCCATGCCACATGGGTTGGAATTTTCCTTCCCCCAGATTATCATGAGCTTGGTCATACAAGAGGACAAGGTCTCCTCCACAAATGAACGAGGGGAAACTAACTGGTCAAAATGAGCTTTGACCCGCTTTTTATGTGCTTCTATAACAAGAGTATCAAAGCGGTGAGTTTCATCAAGCCTCTCTAAATATAGAAGACACTCTTCTTCTAGAAAAGTATTAGGCAGCAATTCAATAGCTATCTTGAGAGAAGGGATTTCACATTCAATCGAAAGGGTAGCTTCTAGACCATAGACATGTTGGAATGGATTGAATCCATTTGCATCCTTCACAGAGGTTCGGTAAGCCCAAAGAGATAAAAATAACATGAAATTCCAGTTGGACTTGTGCATCCCAATCGTACATTGAAGCACAGTGACCAGAACCTTTCTCATGACTTCAACCTGGCCATTGGCCTGAGGGTAGTACGGTGTTGAGCTATCGTGATGCAAACCCAACTTGGAAGTCAACTCAGTCATCATGTAATGATGAAAATTGGAACCATGATCAGTAACTATGGCTCGAGGGACACCAAACCTGGTAATCACATGATTGAATAGGAATTGTTTGGTTGTCTTACCATCAACTGTAAGTGTAGGCATTGCTTCAGCCCATTTAGGGAAGTAGTCAACAAAATGATAACATAAGCATGCCCCCCAGCCGAGTAAGGGTTACAAGTCATAAAATCTATGCCCCTCCTCACAAAGGGATGAACAATAATGACAGGATGGAGATGTGTGGGAGGCGGCGCATCTTGTGCTAGTAAATCTGGCAATCGTGACACTTGCGGACAACAACAATGCAGTCTTTAGAGATGGTAGACTAGAAATATCCAACACGAAGAATATTTTTTGTAGTAGCATATCTACATGTGACTGGCACAGGCGCCAAAGTGGCAGTCATTGAGGACCTTTTCAGCCTCCTCGAGAGACAAACACCGGCGGAGAATAGAATCACCTCTGATGCATAAGAGAGTATCTTGAACTATGTGATAAGGTTGTGAATGATGGCGGATGCATCGGTGAGCATCCTTCGTCAACTCATATCGGAAAGTAGAATTCTGAAGATATATGATGATATCACCGTACCAAGGATTGAGGGTGCTAATGAGAAAAAAGGAGTCGTCTGAAATGCATTCCTCGGAACCAGATGGAGCAGAATCAGAAGGGAGAGAGAAAATCAAATCGGAAAAAACCAATGAATTCTTCGATTTGGTGGTATTAAACTCCAAATTAAACTCTTGGAGGATAAAAATCCACTTTGAGTATTTACCCCCCAGCAATTGACTAGTCAATATGTAGGTCATGGGGTTGCAATCAGAAATCATGGTTACTATGCACAATAGAATATAATGGCGAAAATGTTCGAAGGCTTGAACATCAGCCAACACCAATTTCTCGACATGTGCATAACGTGTTTTGATATCGAGAAGATTGCGGCTCAAGTAATAAATGACATGCTTGTCACCATCATCGTCGTCTTGCACTAGAACCATGGCGATAGTGCTAAATTTGGAAGCCAAATAGAAGTAGTCGTGATGATAATTGGGAGGATGCAACAGTGGACCATTGATAAGCAATGTCTTCAGTGCATCAAAGGATTTTTGGGCGATCTCATCCCAGAGGAACGGGATGCCTTGCTTAAGTAATTTCGTGAATCCTTTCGCTACTTCAGCATAGTTTAGTATAAAACGACGTAGGAAATTAGCTTTCCCTTGCAAAATCTATAGTTGATGTAAAGAGGAAGGGGAGGGGAGACTCACAATAGATTTGACTTTGAGGGGATCGAGAATAATTCCATCTTTAGAGACGATAAACCCTAAGAGTATATCGAAATCAATGCAGAAGACACACTTATGCGGATTAAGCTGAATGCTATAGCATCTATAGTGAAGAAATATTTGATGGAGATGATCCATGTGGTATTTAAACTTAGAAAAATGAGTCGAAAGGTCATCCAGGTAAGTTTTAACAATGCACTTGATATCATGGAAAGCGTACAACGTTTCTCTTTGAAATGTGGCCCCAACATTCTTAAGACCAAAAGGAATCTTCTTATAAGAGAAGGTACACCAAGGACAAATAAAGGTAGCCTTGTGTTGATCAGCTGAAAGAATATTGATCTGATTGTACCCAGAAAGCCCGTCCATAAGGGAAAATATCTAACTCCCAGCACATTCTTCAATAATATGATCATTAAAAGGAGTGGGATAGTTATCCTTAGGGCAAGCACGGTTGATATCATGGTAATATAGATAGACACGAATAGTACCCTACCTTTTATCCATAGGAACAATATTAGAAACCCATTTTGTCAAGGGAATCAGATAAATGAAACCAGTTTTAAGAAGTTTTTCAACTTCCCCCTTAATGGAGGCTACCTTTCTAGGTTGCACGGGACAAAGACGTTGGCAAATAGGTTTTGCACCAGGATAAGTAGGAATCTCATGCACCACTATACTTGGATCGATGTCGAGCATTTCTTCGTAAGACCAAGCAAAAAAATTATGAAACTCGTGGAAGAGACTAGTATAGAACTCAATCTCATTAGGAGAACATGTCACCCCAATGTGGATGTTCTTGACAACCCCCGGTTTTATGGATATGTCGATAGGCATCATTTATGTAATCTTTCTCAAGTTACCTTCCATAAAGACTTCGTGTGTCAAGATGGGCATTTGAAGTAGATGGGAAGGAACTTGGAAAGTGAACTTCTCAAGACAAGTAGAAATGGCCCCAAGGCCAGGCATAAAAGTGTAACAATAATGACTATCATCCCAAGGAGGATCCTCATGAGATAAAGTTTCCACGATGGCCTCATCAGTGGGAAATATCTCAGATAAGGAATCATGTGAATCCGAAGTGCCGATCCAAGGGGATTGATAATACGTGTCAAAAGACATACTCAAAGGAGCATGATCAGAGGGAGGATGAGCAGAAGCTGAAATAAGTTCACAATAATCAATTTCTATGGGGCTTAACAACATCGAGTCACCAAACGAATAAATCTGCTCAGGCGAAGGGATGTTCCACGAATCAGAAGACCGGGAGATCATGTTGACCTAAGTAGTGTTGGGTGGAGGAAGAGAAAAGAGACCCATGAGGGCAGGATCTCTGAAAATACCTGGTCCTATGCTCTCATAAGGCATAGGAATACGATCTACATATGGAACATTGCTCTCAAAAGACGAAGAAGTGAAAAAATACAACTGATCAAAATGATGATCTTTCCTTCGTGTGGAAATCAAAGAACACGAAAGAGAGTGTACGGGACGCATAGCATGGAGTGAGTCCAACTGTGATCGAGGATAATATTGTAATTGAGTTTAGCATCAATGAGTTCAACCTCAACGTTAACCATTTTCCCTTCTAACGTAATAGATAAACTAGCGAGAACACCAAGAGGGTGAGATTCCATTCCGTGAAAAGCTTCTAAAGCGTTTAGAGATGAATTGAGGGCTGGAGAATCAATGACTTTCCAGTAAGCAGAGGACATGACGCACGTAGATGCACCCTCATCCACGACTACTCGATGGATATTCTTTCCATTAATCCCAACTTGAATGATTAGTGCAAGCTGGTGAGGGAGACGTGGGACGAAATTTTACAAATTGAAAGTGATAAGGCTAGAATCGGCAGGATCAATCCCTCTTATGTCAGATAACAAAGCCTTCCATTGTGACAGATAACTCTAAAGTACTTCCAATGCAGATATAGAAGGTGGCGCTTGAGCCAAATCTTCAACAATATTGTAATGCTGAGCAGCACATGCGTTGGGGTTGTAGGAAGACTTTCTAAGTACACCTTTAGAAGGTGGTCATAAAACGGGCTCAGTACTGGGCCTTTCGATATGAATAGGGCCAAAAGCAGGCAGGGGAGGAGGACTATCAGCGATTTCCTTCCCTGCTGCATGACGCGGTTTGGTATAATCTTTCGATCGGGTAGCAATAGAGACAGGTGTAGGACCATTCATCATGAAAAATTGAGAGCCAAAGGAGTAGATTTTTGCTTCACAGGATTTGGAGAAGACTTTCAAGAATTCTGGGACACAAAACCAATGATACTGTTGATAGATGTTTTCGTCGGTGCTTTGGTAGCTCCATGTCGTGGAGCATCAGGCAAGAGTTCATACAATGTGCCAGATTGAGAGTACACAAGATCAAAGTATTAGGCACGCGCAATGGATTGTTCCTCGATAACACATGCCCCCATTGCGATGTCTTTAGAAATCGGACCAATAAAAGAGGTAGTGAACCAATCAGCTAGAAGTTGATCAGGAATTGCAAACTTGATCAAACGATGATGCTGCCTCCACTCAAGAATATGATTGGAGATATGAGTAGCTCAATCTTGTTTCAAAGATGTGAGAAGGTGCATCCCAGTTTCATAGCGAACTGATAACTAGAAGTGTGTGATAAATGCCATAGCAAGAGAGTTGAAATATTCAAAGATACCACGGGAGAGTTCAATGTCCCACTTTGCAGCGGCAATAGTGAGAGTCCTTTGGAAAATACGTAGCCAAATTGAATTTTCAACCCAAGAGTTAGAGGAGCACCAAAGATGGTAAGTCATAACATGCGCTTGGGGGTCTTCTCCAGACTTGCCATCAAATTTGGGACAATCGCTAGGGATTTTAGTTGGAACAGGAGGCCAATATGGAATATGAAGGATAGGGTATTTCATCAACTTTTCACATCGGGTAGTTCCAGCGTGGTGAGAAAAGGCAATTGTGGATTGAAAGGCCTTGCATGCCTTTGATAAAGACCAATATTGGGATTCCAACCAGGTTGGGAGAAATTATTCCCCCATACGTTTTGTCCATACACCAGTTGAGGACCAGGATATTGATTTTGAGCATACCACTGAGGTCCTGTCTAAGAAACATATGGATTTTGTTGTGGGATGTAAGCAGTGCCGTGAGGCGCATTATATACTACCTAAGATTGACCTTGAGTAATATAAGTAGTGCCCTGGGGTGCACTTTACACTACCTGAGATTGACCTTGAGGAATGTAAGCAGTGCCCTGAGGCACATTGTACACTACCTGATATTGACCTTAATGAATGTAAGAAGTTCCTAAGTTGTACGGGTTGCCCCTAGGGTGCAGGTTGACCCGGATGCTACAGTAGAACAAGCTTTCCCTGCCGTGCAGGTTGGCCTGGATGTTGGGGTTGGACAGGCTGTCCCTGCAGTGCAGGTTGGCCTGGATGCTAAGAGCGACTAGGTTTCCCTTATGGAAGAGGTTGGCCCAATGGTTAGGATGAGCCAGGTTACTCCCTGAAGACCAGGTTGAACCGGCTGAGAAGTAAAGGGTTGACCTTATTGTACAAAAGTGGGGCCTTGCTGAACGTAAGGCTGGTGCTGTCGCACAAAAGGTTGTCCCTGTGATGGGTAAATTTTCCCCTGAGGAATATAAGATACTCCCTGTTGAACATAAGGTTGACCAGCGGGACCATAGGGTTGTCCTTGTTGGACCAAAGGTTGTCCCTAAAAGGTTTGTCCTTGTGGACCATAAGGTTGTCCCTATGGACCATAGGGTTTTCCCTATTGGACAGAAGGTTTTCCCTCAAATGGTTGTCCTTGCAAACCGTAGGGTTGTCCTGATAGGTATGTGAACTGGTTGGGTTCAATCGGAGGCAAATAGATGGGATTTCCGTACTCTTCATAATGATGCGAAGGATTAATAAGAGCTTGTGGCCGCTAAGAATCCCGAGGGGTGTAATTCTGCTGCGGAATGACCAACATGTACTGATCTTACATCAAACCTTCGAGAATTGGATTAGAAGAGACGGGCGCACTACCAATAGGTTGGATTCCCGAAACGTAAGGCTGTGATCCACTCACGGTGGGTCTAACAGGTATCGTGGAAGCGATAGGAATCAACACACAAATAGTAAAAGATGATGACAATGACTGAGACACATTAACAACCGGTGAGGATGAGGCCACACCGACAGTGGGCCGGACTGGGAGAGAGGTAACAATTGTCGACATCATGGGAGTTGAGGGTGATGCCCCCGATACAGTGATAAACGAGCTTCCCGAGGGAGTCGATGTACCTGACCATATCAGGTTCTGATACAACGATGCAACACCAAAAATGATCTAACCCAACGTACGATAACTGGCTAGGAGAGATATCGGTTGTGAGGAAGGTTGACCTGAAACATAAGTATAACTCTATGGAGGGAGTTGATAATATACTATAGAAACATAAAGCTCTTCACTACTGATGGGACTCGAAGAATCCATGTCGGATGAAGCCATGGTATCATCAAAAATACTATGAGCAATCGCAAGTAAATATGGTTCCGAAGTAAGAGGAGAAAACTCTTCCTCGTTTCCAAAACTAGCCCAATCATCTGGGGGTTACCAATTGATATGAAATGGCTCCTCAAGAGGAGATCGGGTAGTGAGAGGTAAGATACTCAGAATAATAGACTTCCAGTAATTGAAAGGCCTAGTGGGCTGAGGTGCTCCTGAAGAGACTTCAGGAGAAGGACATCCACTAGGAGGTAATGAAGAGGACGATGAAACTGTTTTTTCTGCCACCATGACTTTGTCTCAAAACAGGAGAGAATCGTGATGACCAATTCGAGGCTTCAAGATCAAATACTAAGGAATTAATTAAGAACAAGCCAAGAAAATATCTTTAATGGGCATGTGATCATAGACAATTGATTTTATGACACTGAAACAAAACTCTGCCTTTTCATATTTTAAGAGTCAATAAATAGGCAAAAGGTGACTCTAGTCACTTTTAGGTCGAACGAGTGCAAAAGGACAAGTGCTCGACGAACTTTTCAATTTTAGAGAGTCACGAAAAAACCAAAATGACTACTCAGGAAATATACCAAGTTTTTGTGAACTGCAATATACACCTTGGTGATCAAATGAAAGAGAAATGACCAAGGGCTTAATGTATGTGAAGGCAGTCTCCCTAAATGTTGTGTTTTTTGTATCACAGTTATTGTGTTTTTTGTATCACAGTTATAGGGCGGCAGACTCGGATTCCTATGGATAAAGGATTGCAACCTATGAGGGTATCCCTTTATATACTCGATGGTATGGGGAGCACAAGCCAATGCTATCATTGTCTAATGCCAGATGGCAAACGGAAACTACTAGGTTTAACGATGCCAAAACACGTCACTAGCCTAGACCTCTAAATGTGTCTGTTAGGTTTCAATTCTTCCTTAGGTTGATTGATTCATTTTAAAGTTGTCCTTGAATTAATGTTGCAATTTCAAGGCCTTATCGAATGTAATCTTGAATCATTAATGCACAACTATATGCAAAATAAAATCATTCCAATTCAATGAACAACAAGCTAAGAGAGAGATAGTAGTTCATAACGAAATAGAAATCAATCGAACACAAGAAGAATTTCCCTAATGCATCTAAGTCAACCAAAGAAGAAAACAAAAATCTCTTTCCTTGTTCACTAAAAGATACTAATGCAAAAGAACGTTTTTCATTTTCAAACTAAGAGAAAAAATGCAAATTTTGTCCTTTTAGATGAATGAGAAGAAAAATGCACTAGTACACTAAATGAAAAAATAGAGACTAGTTTTGAGCAATTCGAATGAAACAATATAAAACAAAGAGATCAATCCAAGACGAACATAAAACACACTCAAAATAGAGATGCATTCCTTCAAGCAAAAAAGGGCTTTCAAACCAGTTCAATGAGCAAGATAATCTATGCTCAAGGTGACAGATGGAGAGCTAAACAAATAAGAATATGATCATTCAACAACCCAATGACACGTAGAACCGAAAGAAAAACTAAGACAATCATTCAACAAACTGAAAAGATAAATACCAGTCTGACTCAAACTCATCTCAGAAGGTTCAGTGAGGAAGTAACCGAACAAGTGGCATGAGGCACCTAGAAACCCTAGGATGACTAAATTCACTGATCAGATGAGGGACAAACAGCTGAGAAGAATGAGACAAGAGAGTCAAAGAAATTCTAGTAGACAAATTGAAAGATGAAAATCCAACCCAGAGGCAAGAGAAACTGAAAAACTCAAGGAAAAGGCTAAAATTTTAACCTACAGGATTCATCGCATCTGTCTAGCTATAATCCGCGTTAAACCGAGGTTGGCGCGCCTGTGAAAAAGGCAACAAACACCAATCGGTGTGACTGTTCAAGCAACAACAGCGTCGAGCTAGAAAACTATGAAAAAAAAACCACTGAGCAGAGGTCAAACTTGACACTCTAAGACTAAATGTGATGGCTGAAAAGAGTCAAATAGGCATAACAAAGCAGAAAAACTATAAAACTACCAATGTCGAACAGACAAACCAAAAATTAGGCGAACAACAAGAGACGACAAACACATTGATCCCCAATATGGTCACCAACTTGTTGAGTAGGTAAATCCCCTTTGTGGATAGAGGCAATCCCTCTAGCCCTAGGGTGGGTCTAGCAACAAGGGAACAAGCTAGACTTTCAGACTCCTAGCTTATAAATGAAAAAGAGTTGGGGTAGATGACCTACCTTGGTCTAACGCTTTTTTTGACGTTTGCAACAGTGATCCCCCGATCTTTGTCTTCACACATCATGGTATTTCAGTGATTACATCTATGTAACTGCACAAGGATCAAGTGAAAAATGACATCATACAACAACATACTTTCATTCATAACTATTTGATTGGTCAAGGAGAATCAAACGTTTTTCATATTATCGAACACAAAATTGGAACCAAAAAACCAATCATGTACTAAGGATAGAGAAAATAAGTTCACAACGTTAATACCTTGATGTTGTAGCCTCCTTTGATGGGTTCAGTCAAGTGTGTCTCAAGCATTCGTTGAGGATCGGACTTGGTGAGGAAATGGGCCTAAACTCTCTCTCGACAATTGATTCCTCTCTCCCTTCTTATTCACACCAGCCATAGTAAGGACTGTTCAGCTAGCTGAAACCATGTGAAAAGGAAATATTTATAGGAGAGGAGGAGGTGTTTTGGGAACCCTCATAAGGTGGAAGATATGTCCTATCCCTTTGGGGAGTTGCACAAATGTAGGAAACAAGAAGACAAAGGGAGGATTTTAACGTTATTCAGTCGAACAAACCATAATGACTCCGCTCACAAATTAGTTAGGAATGGAAACTTTGCTTTTATTTTTAAAAACCTTCCAAAAATAGCTCGATGTGGGTAGTCCACTGAGACAAAGTGCCAATGGGCACGAGGCCATAACTTCCTACCAGCGCCAACCCAAAACCATGTGTTTTTGAGAGCTTTCTTCAGAAATGATCAACAGAGTAAATGTTCTTGACATGCCAAGGGATGCAATGACACTTTTTGCAAGGTATGAAAATACAGATAAGTCATTGAAATGGTCCTCCAATATTCGGGATGGGGATTGCAGAGACAGTGACAAAAAACTGTGTAACACCTACTTAAATTGTTGTTATTCAATTTTTAGAAAACACCCTTTCTATATTTGGTATTCCAAGAAAAATTATAACCGGTAATGCATAAGTTTCAATTCTAAGAGGATGATCAAATTTTTTGATGATTATAATATATCCCTTAGTCATTCCACACCCTATTACCCTCGAGGTAATGGACTAGTAGAGACATCAAATAAGAGCTTGGTCAGGATCATCATAAAATTATCAGAGGATAACAAGAAAGCTTGGCATGCAAAAATGAAATTTTCATTATGGGAAGACAAGATCAGTACTTAGGGATCAATTGGGAATACACCATTTCAACTAGTATATTGCAAGGAAGCAACCTTTCCTATTTCACTTGGGATACCGGCCATGAAGTATTTGCAGGAAAAAGAGGAAGATCCAAATCATATCCAAAGAAGGATAAATCAACTTATTGAAGTTCACTAAATGAGGGCAAAGAAGTATGGTCAGGCTCAACTCTTTCAGGAAAAAATGAAATTATTTTTTGACAAAACACCAAGGAGGATAATTTTTGGGTTCATGATATAATTCTCAAATGGGATGCTAGAATTGAAGATAAAGGAAAACATGGTAAATTTGACACATTTGGAAGGGCCCTTATTAGATTGTTGCATTTCATGGCAAGAACACCCTCATTCTACAAGATTTGAAAGGATAATTTTTGCCTAGAGGTCTAATAAATGGACATTTTCTTAAACACTATCCCTCTTAAAAAATGATATTTCAGTATTTCATTGTATATATTTGTTTTACATGGAAAAAATTACAGCTTTGGATCCCATTTTGAAGAATTTGAAACCCGAAGAGAAGGCCCTAATATTCTAATAAATGATTATGAGAGTGTGAAAAGAGTATTTTATTTCAATTTTCAGAGTCTATATATAAATAAATTTGTAAATGAACATTTTTCCATTAGCTTGGAGTCAGTTTGTATTTCAAATAAGTCAAACATTTGTACTTAAGTTTTTTTTAGTTTACACTTCAATGTCCCTAATCATGTTGTAGAAGACATCTAGTACATAGGGGGTTCTTTGCTGCCCCCTACGGTGACAACATCCCCATTGGAGCCGATTTTTATCACAGTTTGAGATTTGAGATAAAAGTTTCAGGAGCTTGGAGTAGTTTTTTTTTGAAAGCACTGACAATTAATTTGTAAGTTGGTTCAAAAAAAAATAAAGGAAATCAGGGACAAATTAAATAACAATGATATGGTTAATTTGTATTAACAAAGGCACTTCCAAATTAATGATTAGTGCAACCTATCATCCAACGATAATTAGAACTCACAAAACAAATGTTAGCTACATGATTTAGTGAGTTGTGCGGGATATTGGGCTGATGGTTGATATGATTTTCACCTAAGTTATGGCGTTTTTCATGATGAATTTATTACAAGAGAAGGATGGTTGTGATGATTAAGGCATAAAGCGAATAATTTGTTATCGTTCAAACCAAAAAATCAATAAATTGAGTTCTTCATAGCACAAAATAAGGTTCATGCACTTTGCCTTTTTCTTTTTCCAAATATCGGTGCCACCATTTTCTTGATATTTGCATATTTTGTTGCAGATTGTTACTAGTCGTGGGAAATGGAATTTTTTTGCACAAGGGAGAGCAAGAAGGCCCTGAAATCCTCCAAGACATCCTGAAAATCGGGGAACAATTTCGATGAGAAGGTTGGGAGGAGATTTTTTCAAGTTTGATGATTATCATGACAAAGTGGCTCGAACTTTTGTAGATGGGTTTGAAAAAAAAATGTTAAAATCATTAACATTTCCTTCCCGGTCATAGAGGAAACAATTGCAGAGGCTACGGACCTCCCAATCGATGGGAATCAATAATTTACGAATAAAACCTTGCAAGGTATCAATATTTTGTTTTTTCTAAAGGACGAGAATAAAGATAAACCCTGGTGTTTAGGTGTGCAGAGGTCCTGGCTCAAAAATAATTGGAACAGGACCTTGAATTTCATTTAGAGGTATTTCACCTGTCAAGGGCGTTCCCACAGAATAGGCATGTACCATTTTAAGTTTCTCACACACATCTATGGAAAAGTGCGTATGAATATGCCATTCTTTTAATTAATGAGTATGATAAAAAATGTTTGCTAAGATTCAGGCTAGCCTAAACTCAACCTCCCACATTTTTTTCATAAAACTTTGATCAAGATATTAATTTTTAATCATTTTAAAAAGATAGGTAAAACATGGGAACATTTTTTGTTCTGGGGAGGGTTTGTAGAGTTGGTATCCCCCAAGCCTAAAACCAAGTAAGAAAACAAAACCAAAGAAGCCTGTTCAGACCTCTTAGATCCCAAAACAAGGAACCTCTTTAGTCCAAACTAGAAGAAAAATGAAAACCTACTCGAGTATGAAAACATAAACCCCTATTCCAGTTCCTGAGTTAAAAATGGTTTACATAAGGAAAGGTAAACAATTTGTGGAGGAAAATTCCCTATCTCCTCCACAATAGCCATCTCCTCAATTACTAGAAGAACAAGTGGAAGCTACAGAGAATCAGTTTAGCAAAAGAGGGGAGGTTCAACCTCAAATAGAGGAAAGGGAGATTGTAAATGAACCCACTTTAGCTAAAATATATGGGGTCAAAAACCCTTATACCAGGCATATAGACAAGCTCATAAATAAATTTAAGCTAAAAGAAAACCCTTCTTTAGAAAACCAGGTCATTGAACTAGATGAAAAACTGTTGAAATATTTATTTATAAAAAAAGAGGAACCTTCAAGTTCCAAGAAGCAGAATCATCAAAGGAAAAGAGAGCAGGGCCCCAAGGCTATAAAGACTAAAAGGATGAAACTGTATCAAACTGGTGAGGTAGACATTTTGTTGAGGGCAGTATAGTAGCTCAAGTAAAATCTAATGAACCACACTTCCAATTAATTTGTCATCATTCGTTTTGATAGTTTTTCATAGAGAGCTAACAATTAATTTGTTAGCACTAATTTTTTTTCTGTTTTGAGTAGGCGTTTCCATATTATTCGGTAGTGCTCTGCGGTATTTTCTCTCGATATATATTGCCAATTAATTTCTCAGCGACAGCAAGAAGTATGTTTTGAAGGTAAAAATAAGAATGTTGATCATGAAAAATCATATTTAAAGGATGGATTTACGCTCGAAAAGGAAATATTGATATGCCAAGCCAAGATATGAGGTGACTTTGTTGTTTTGGCGAAAACAAAGAAAATTTTTGGGATAACAAAGAAGCTTTTGTGGGATAAAATAGAGCACTTCCAGTTTTCATTACAAAATATCAACAGGTGGTTTTATTCTTTAGCATATTCTCCAGCTACAATTCAAATCCCTTTTTGATTCAAGAAACAATTTTTTAAAATTTATATATGTACATGCATTTAATCTTAGTTTTATGGATTTAGATTTTATTAAAGTTTGTTGTAATTAAAGTTTCCTAGAAACAAAGTTTTAGTTTTGTAATGTTCTATAAATTTGATCATGAACGAGAACCAAGGGTTTAGAATTTTGGAAAACTGACAAATATTTATGTATTTTTGTATACTTTGGAGACTAATACATTTTTCTATAAGCAATTCATGTATGTGTAGTTTTAGAGTTTCATGTGTGAATGATTTCCTGTCAATTTTTTCTATTGTGTTCAGTTTGTCATTAGCCATGCCTTTGAACATTAATATTTAGTATTGGTATAAAGCTAGATGAATTGGAATTCGTATTGAATGTTCATTATTATGCTATTTGAAATATTTATGGTTTTTTTCAACCTAAATTTCATTGCAGAAATCATATTTATGGTTTTTTTCAACTTTGTTTTTTATGTTTATTTTCTACAATCTTCTACCACATCTCATTTTTTAACGTGTGAAAGAAATCATAATCTATATTTCCTTTTCATAGAGTTGTTCATATGACCTCTGACTAGTACATATATTTTTCTGTCAGAGACTCCATGCCCATTGGTCTCTTTTCTTTTCTTTCCAAACAAAATTCATCTACTACAAGTTAAATTTTGCCACTCAACACATTAGTAACCTGCTACTATAGTGACTGTGAGTAGCATAGTTAAGGAGAAATATCTCTCCATATTGAAGGGGAAACTTTCAATCCCAAAGCGGTTTGAGGTTACCTTACGAGTTTTCTTTCATGGGAAAGAACACATCTGAGTGAAAACAATTCCCATCATACATTCCTTCTTCAAAATTGGTGATAATTATTGATCTGGGAAAAATGATAATTCATTGAAAAAGGAGATGCGACAGGGTTGTTATGTAGAACATCCTATATTGCATTAGAATAATGGATATCTCATAAAATACGTCAAAGCTATTACTGAGCATTGAAGACCATTTTCATACATTGATGGCTTTGGTAAAGTTTTTGTTAAAACCACTCAATGCACCATTGAACAAGTTCAAGAAAACACAACGGGTATTTATTGAAAAGGAATTTTTCAAACATGTAAGTTGGACTATATATAAGTGTGCACATTGGGAGGTAGAGTCTGATTATAAAACCACATAAGAAACACTGCTCCAAAAGGGTGATAAATAATGCCACGAGAAAAATTTGATCTCTTTCACTCCAAACAAAGATTTGAAATTATCATTATGAAAACTTTGCATTGGTATTTTTTCCAAGTGGTAGATTGGATGCAGATAGGAAAGGTAAAGGAAAAAGCAGCTACAAAAACCGTTTGGAATCTGATACAGAATAATCTGTCATTTGGAATACAAAAAAATATTTCCAAACCTCAATTAAATGAATCTCCTACAGATGTAAAGTAAAAAATTCATTAAGAATATCAAGGAACTATATTTACAACTGAAAGTGGCATGAAAAGCACCAAATGGGCTATAAGTTCCAGGTGGAGACAAAGTGTGGCTACACCACTTATGGGAAATATTTGAGGAATGGTGTTCCATTAGGTGGAGCTCTAACAGACTATATTTCTCTAATGTGAGCTCTGACAATTGATGTTACATTAGGTGGAGCTCTAAGGAACAACGTTCTGACACATGGATCAATTAGTGCAACAACCACCATGGTTGATTATAGATTTGATTAGCTAAGTGACCAAGTATCTATCAAATCTCATCTATAATCAGCTTCTAATGATCAACTAAAGTCAATGCCCTTCTAGCTCTAACTATCAAAGCCTCCTGTTAAAATAGATTAGAATGAATACCACATAAATGCTCATGATTGTGATATCTTATTAGTTTGGTATGGTTGTTGAGATATTTTCTCAACAAAGGAAAATATTAGTGTGCGTTCAACCTCTTGTACTAGTAGTCAAACATTTTTCTATGGAAATATATCGGCAAGGATAGGGAGCGAGAGTTGTCTTCTTCTAGCCCCATTATGTCATGTATAGTCTACTATTTGAAAAACCTAATAATATAGATGAGTATGCATCACTATTGCAATAAATATCAATTGTTCATGGTACATCACGTGGATTCATACACTGGTTCCCCCAACAATCATGAATGATAATGGACCATTTTCATGATACAATGCCCCCAACGTGAAGGGTATAAAATGGGTGACCATGAAATTCCCAAATAGGCTCTACTACTCCCCATTTTTTAGTACCAAGTTGCTTCTACTGCAGGTTATGAGTGGATCCATCAAAGTGTAGATCTTATTAGCAGTAAACAAAGCTACCATCAGATACATGCATACATTATGTTTCTAATGGGCCTCCTATCAAGAGAACAAAACTTTATTTGGCCTCAACCTCAAGCGTGAGTGGGAGAAATGACATTTTAAGAAATAAAAACTGAACATAAGAACTTCTTCTTATCTAATGTGGAAAATATTTTGTGAAAAATACCTAGCACTTCTCGTTGGCCCCAAGCTTCTATGGTTGGAATAACCCAGAATAGGAAAAACAAAAAATTACCCAAGAATTTTATTTGGTCTAAACCTTGACTCGGAAAAAAGACCTTTGAAGACAGAAGCACTAAACTTAAGCACTTCCAAGGCACACAATTGAGCATGAGCACATATTATAATCCTCAAAATAATGGTTAACCAAAGGTGATCAATGAATTCTTGGAAACCTAATTATGGTGTTTTGCAGTGGATCAATAGAACCAATGGTTTAAACCCCTTATTTAATGGGGGTAAAATTCCACTTACCATAGTGATACAAAAATTCCATCATATGAAATTTTATATGGCCAATACTCTCATTCAATCGCTTATCATCTACTAGGAACATGTAAGGTGCAAAAAGTAGATTGAACACTTAACACTAGAAGAACCATTCTTAGTGCACTTAAGGATAGTATTTTTTTGAATTGATTCTAGAGAAATAGTTAAATGAACACCACTTTGAGCATTATTTTGAAGAAGAGGTTCTAATGGTCATCCGTATCCATCCCTACAAGTAGTGCTCCATAAAAGAAAAGGGTTGGTAAAATCTAGAAACAAAAAATTGCACCCTATCAGATACTCCATCACATTACACCATGTAACTATCAATTGGTTCTCCTAATGCACTCCAAGATTCACTTAGTTTTTCAAGTCCCCTAATGCACTCTAAGATTCACCAAATTTTCATGTCCTAAAGGAAGGTCATAAGGTGAAGTTACCAACTTCAAGCCATTTTTCCAAAACACAATAAAGAGGGTATCATTGGTTATAACAAGTGATAGTATTTCCGAGAACAAAATGTCAATTTGTCCATCATGTCATTTGAGAGGACCAAATATAATGGTAATATACATGATTAGAAAACAACACCTAGAATTTCAAGTATCCAATGATAAATCGCCACAACATGTAATCAACACGTGATGATAAATAGTTGAAGAATCAATGAATCATATAAACGGGTCGCGGAATCAGTAAATCAAGATGACATGATTCTTTAATAAACCAATAAGATAATAATGTGATGATTGTGAGATTTAAAATTATTTCTTCGTAATATTGTTTTTTTTAATGAGTCAAAGTTAACATTTTTATATCAAACGTGAGATATTTTGAAAAATATTTGATTCCATGATCGGAAATTCCAAGTTTTACACTGTTTCATTGTTTTTGATAAAACAAATAAGTGGTCATAATCTTTAGGTCAGATATTTTGAAAAATATTTGATTTCATGAATGATTGTATAGTTTTGATAGAGTGGTGTTTCCCTATCAAAAGAGTGGGTAGTGTGTTGGATGTGGATTCTTGTGGTTGTAAACTTTGATTTGAAAAAATGATTATGTAATTTATAATTCATGATAAAACTAGTTGTCTTGATCTTCTTTTACTAGATGAAAAAAATAGGTGAGTGAAAATGATGAATTCACAAAAAGTGGTTTATCTTGAGCATGGTTAAAGATATAATGCTTACCAGTTTCTTCGTATAGACATAATACATTCTAATTTGATGTTATAAACATAGTCCTTATATGCATACTAACATAAACTAGTTATTAACAATTACTAGTTTCTTCTTATAAACATAATACATTCTAATTTGATGTTATAAACATAGTCCTTATATGCATACTAACATGAACTAGTTATTAACAATGTAGTTTCTAAAATACGCATACTAACATAAATTTTTATTAACAATGTAGTTTCTAAAATACTTTAATGTTTTATTAGTTGAAATTTCTAATAAAAAATGAGAAAACTTTGTTATATCTCTTTACATATTATATAAAAACATTCCAGAAAAAAATTTCATTATAGATAAATTAAATTACTTGTTTCCAAAGATAAACTATAACGTTAAATATCCTATAAAAAATTATGAACTCTTGCACTAATACAAGGTGAAAAGAATTATACATAATACTTAAAAACTCTGTATTTATATTTGCATTGTTTATTGTAGATTGATAAGTAATAATAATAATGACATGGTATTTTAAGAAATAATATTATTTATAATGTTTCTGAAAAAATATCCAATTATTTTCCATCACCCCTAAGTTATTTGTTATTTATTAGACAATATTTTTATATGAAAGATTTGTCCATCCATTTTTTTCAAGGATTAAAAATAATATATTTTTCATTTTCCAGAGATGAACAATACATTAACTAGCATTTTCCAAAGGGACAAAGTAACGCTGGGGAGTGGAAAATAATAATTAAGTGAAATATATGGAAATTTTAGTTTCTATATATCTTCTAAAAAAATGTAATAGGAGATTAAATTTAGAAAGAAAGTTACTCTAACATAAACTAACACTAACATAATTGTCCTAGAAAAATGACATAGTTATGATGATATCCTTCATGTTCCTGCTCCCTTCTCATCCTATGATTTACTATATGATATTTGAGAAGTGGAGAAAGTATCAAGGTGGGATAAGAATCAACAAATGAGAAATATGAAGAGAGAAAATGAAGGAAAGGAAACCCTTTGCACTCAAGAAGCATACAAAATTGATTCATGAACTCCCTCATCCATTGGATCAAATAAGAAAATCATGGAGCTCCTTGCCAATAATGAGAGAAAATAAATTTGGAAAAAAATGAAAAACTTGAGAAAGAGATGCTCATTTGAATATAACATTAGGCTCAGAAGCATCCCTTGCCAAATTTGGCTACTAGGCTCAGAAGCATCTCTTGCCAAATTTGGCTACTCTATGTGAAATTCCATTGAAATTAAGGTAACTTTTTTCATTGTGTAAAGACAATTTATCAAGCAATGGTTAACACCTCTATTTATCAAGCAATTTTATGCTTGTTAACACCTCTAGTTCTTGAGCAAGTTGGTTGTGCTGCAGAAAGGGCATTGGCGGAAGAATGAGGAAGAGCAGTGACCCTCCTCACATCATTCGGGTGGGTTGCACCGTGGCATAGACAAGAGGGAGCTGAGTTTTGGTTTATTAATTTCTAAACCCTATTTTCGACAACTATGGAGAGAATTTATGAATATAGAATGAAAACCTAACTAAAGAGGTGAACCAACTGCATCATATGATCTGCTTCTACAACCTAAAATGGTATTTATATCATTTAGTTAAATGTGTTTTGTTCAAGAGTCTTTTGGTCATCTGTTAGTATAAGAAAGGTGATTAGCTACCATATTTGCGAGGTTCATCATCGGCACAATCGAACCTCCCATCCAACCCGTTGAAGCAAGATGATCCATCTAAACTACACATCCACTTATTGAGATAAAAGGTTAATTGATAGATTTAAACACTATTAATGCACTACTCTCATTTTATAAAGAATAGACATGGTAAATAAATGTTAACAAAAACCACAATGAAATCTAAAGAAAAATAACAAATCAATAAATTCAAATATATAATTATAATTATTCACCTTTCATATTATTGTATTATTTTAGTTTTATTTTGCAATTTATCATTCGAGATCTTTTAAAATTTCACTATTGTAATTTTAAAAATTCCCTTCTTACACTTCAAATAAAATATGAATACATTAACATGGAGTAGTGTTAAGCAACATAAAATCCAAGAGTTATCAGTTATCAATTAAAAAAGAAAAAGAGTTTGCTATTCTTGATTTTCGAGTGTAAACGTTTAATATTTGGTTCTTGTTTTGTGTTATGTACTTTTTAAATTAAAACAAATACAAATTTTTAGAATAATTAAATAAGAAATCACTTTCACTTTTTAATAAAAAAAATATTTTAAATTAACCTGGAACATCTAAAAAAGGGAACTGGCAAAGGGAGGTCGCTGCGTTGTTGACAATGACAGCTACGAAGGCGTTGCAGCAAGTTGGGTGGCAGTGCCATTAGTCCCCGTGACATAATTGGCACACGTAACAAAGCCATAATGGGGTTGGTCTGGAAATCAAGGACAACCAGTAGTACTAACTAAAGACACTTAAATTCATGGAATATTATATTTACACATGTCAATATATAATTGGTTAAAAAAGTAATAAGAAAATTATAATATTTATACATGTTAATATATAATTAGTTAGATATGTCAATATATAATGGACTAAGAAAATCATAACATTTATATATGTTAATATATAATTGGCTAGAAAAATGATAAGAAAAATCTCTAATAAAATAGAGTGAACCGTGTTTATCCATCCAATCTCATAAAAAAAACACCTCCTACATAAATATCATAATAAGGGATCCGACAGTGCCGAGTGGAAGGGCCGTCGCTCAACGGATAAAAGTTACTCTAGGGATAACAGGTACAATATTCCCCACTTTACACATCTACCTAGTGGACACGGACACATTATTGGCGGCCAAAAACAAATAGAGAAAACATAGATAACTCTTTTTATTGCTTTGAGGTATTGTCAAATGTGCCTAAAAGATTCCCCACCTTACAGGATCTACAAGGTAGATGATAGCAATATGCCATAATGGCAAGTAAACAAGTAGCGAAACGTATAAGTATTGTAAGAAATTGATGTTGAAGAAGCCTGAAAAAAAATAGCAACCAGGGTGGGTACGCTTTATGGAGGATATTTCACTTCACTCCAGGAATGGATAGTCTGTGTAGCCAACTACAGGATCAGGAGTGTAAAACGTGTTTCTGTCATATTTGAGAAAGGGGCGTTTAACTCAAATCTTCTGGGCCAATCTGGGTTTGCCAAAAGAGTTCGACCATAGACTACAAGATCAGCCTTTCCGCTTGCAATCTCTTCATTTCCATATTCTCTACCATAACCTCCTGCAACCAAGAATGTTCCTCTGAATGCGTTATTGGAAACAGACTCTGGTTTGTTGCAACAGATTGAAATACAGATTCAAATGAAGTTACTAGTTTGGGCTCTACATAGTGGGCATACAGGATATTGTATCTATTTAAGGCCTCGGCCATGTAAAGCCCAAGCGCCTCAGGATCTGAGACACTGGATTCTAGATATTCTGCAAATGGTGAGAGCCTTATTCCCACTTGTTCTGCTCCAATTTCTTCCACCACTGCTTCAACAACCTCTAGAGGAAACCTGCACCTTTTCTCCAATGTCCCACCGTACCGATCGGTCCTGTTATTTATGCTGTCTTTCAGAAATTGGTCAAGAAGGTATCCGTGAGCACCATGAATTTCAACACCATCAAAACCTTCCACAATGCCATCAAAACTATTCATTTGACAGAGATCTATATTTTGATGTAATGATCACAATCGACTCTATTTGGCTATATTCAGCTTCATGTAATACGTGTGCAAATATCTCAATGCCAAATTCACGATTTATGTAAGAACAGTCACCTGCTTTAATAACATTTCTTACAGCAAGATGAAAGTCATTAATAATCTCTGGAATCTCCTCAGTTTTTAGAGCTCGAGGAGTGGAATAATCTGCAACATCTTTGAGGAGTGAAATATTATGCTAATAGATGTGGAGGAATGGTTGATAGATTGATTCAGAGTGTAATGCCTTAATGTGTTTATATATATAGGTTTCAATTCGAGTAACGTCATGGGTGATGAACATAGAACAAGAACGTGTTTATATAGGTTTCGTCTAACATCGAACGTGTTTCGATTCAACTAACGTTATGGGTGATGAACATAGATCAAGAATGTCATGGGTGACGAGGATTCATTGAGGCACCGTATCTGCCACTGGTTCTGCGCTTTAACTCTGTGCCGGCTATGACGTGTGCTGAGAGAGTCGTTGGGAGCAGGTGTGTATAAGCAAAATTTGAATTCAAGTTTGGTGTGAACACTGCTAAATAAAGTAAGGGTTTAGCATGCACATGGCCGTTTTTTTAATTGCAATTTTACCAAAAAAAAGCCTCAAGCCCCCGGTCAACATTGAAAAACTGATCAAATTTCAATCTTTCAAAGAAATTTGATATGTGGAAAGAAGTTTCCATCTCTATATAAAATTCTTCTTCAAGTGATTGTCTGGTGTGTTGTTTGATTATTTATACAAATTATGATTATATATAGATATATGAATAATAAATATAATGTTTTAGTGTATATATTATTAAATAATAAATTTAATGTTTTAGTGTAGATTTTATTTTATGGTGTTTTTTAAAAGTTTATTTTACATTTTTTTTTTCTTTATTTATTATTATTTTATTGCTATTATTATTATTTATTTTTAGAATTTCAAAAAATTTAATCATAATATTTAATTTCCATAAAATATTTTAGAACATTTTAGTAGTAGTCACAAATTAGTATTACTCGACGATGAGCTGTTGTGATCACTGATCATTGGTCCAAGCAATGGTTCAAGGTGTCGAAGGAATGCAACAAACCCTGAGCATTTTTGAAACCGTTAACTGTCACGAGCAGTGGAAGTAGGGTTGACCACATGAAGGCTTTGTGGTTGTTTGGACAACTACAACCCAACATACCAGAAAATAATAATTCCCCTGCACACCTCTGGAGCCTAGCTATGTAACTGGCGACAACAAGCATTGAGATTCTTGGAACTACCACGAAGGGAGGAAGGTTTTGGATGTTTGACAGTTTTTAATGGATACCTCCTACTCTGTAGGAAATGTCGTTATGGAATAGGAGCAACAAGATTACTCCTCTGATACGTTGGAGGCAGCTCAAATTTGGTCAAACTACTCACCTCAGCAAATAGATAGGGCTCATGTTGGTCCATTGTTGGCGGAGTTTGAACAGCTGGAAACCTGGCTTATGGACATGGAGGAAGATGCGTCATCACCTCGACAAACGAGGTTTAGGGTTGTTAATCCGACCTTAACATAGCAGTTTCCTGTTTTAGGCCCTAACATTCCAGCCTCACCTGTTTTCTATATCCCCTCTGTAGATACTCTGCCCATGGAACCAACAGTAGCCATCCATCCTGGAGGAATTTACTACAGCCGCCATCCATCCCGGAGGAATTTACTACATGCGCCATCCATCCCGAAGGAATTTACTACAGCCGCTGAAAGCTTGGGAGGTCTGGGTGGTGCCCACGATGGGGCTTTCGGTTTTGAACACCTTGGAATAGGACTGGCAGAGGAATTTCTTGATTTGGAGGATATTCTAGGGTGCCCTATTGTTGTTAAAGCATCGAGCAACTTTGAAGGGTTACCAATTCCAACCCTACATCCAGAAGAAAACAAATCTTTGGACTTTGATGATACGCTTCCTGAAGAAGAGGGCATTACTCGAGACGCTCCGTCACATAGATCCTGGAAGAAAAAGGCTAGGTGACCGAAGAGTCGGGAAAAGGCCAGAGAACTGGTTTTCAGTGAGGGTATAAGCATGCAACAAGCAGAGGACACTAAGCAAACATAGATGAAGAACGTCGTGGGTACGTGATGAACATAGATCAAGAACGTCATGGTGACAAAGATTCATTGAGGCACCGGATTTGCCACTGCTTCTGTGCCTTAACTCTATACGAGTTGTGATGTGTGCTGAGAAAGTCGTTGGGAGTAGGTGCGTATAAGAAAAATTTGAATTCAAGTTTGGTGTGAACACTGCTGAATAAATTAAGGGTTTAGCATGCACAAGGCCCTTGTTTTAATTGCAATTTTACCAAAAAGGAATTTAAAAACTCAAGATGGGTGGAAAGAAGTTTCCATCTTTATATAAAATTCTTCTTCATGTGGAATTGAATTACTTAAATAACTTAAATGTAGACTTCGATTGTTGTGTTGTTTGATCATTTATACAAAATATGATAATATATATATATATATATATATATATATATAATGTTTCAGTGTATATATAATTAAATAATAATTTAATGTATTAGTGTAGATTTTATTTTATGGTATTTTTTAAAAGTTCATTTTACACATTTTTTTATTATTTCAAATAGAATTTCAAAAATTTTAATCGTAGGATTTAACTTGCATAAAATATTTTAGAACATTTTAGTAGTGGTCAGAAATTAGTATCAACTGACGATGAGCTCTCGTGATCACTGGTCCAAGCAATGATTCAAGGTGCCAAAGGACTGTGACAAACCCTGAGCATTTTTTAAACTGTTAACTATCACAGGCAGTGGAAGTAGCCTTGACCACCTGAAGGCTTCGTGGTTTTTCGGACGGCAACAACTTGACATACAGGGAAATGATAATTCCCATGCACACCCCTGGACCCTAGCTATGTAACTGACGTCAACAAGCCTTGAGATTCTTGGAAATACCACGAAGGGAGGAAGGTTTAGAGGTTTGATGGTTTTTGATGGATACCTCCAACTCCGCAGGAAACGTCGTTGTGGAAGAGGAGCAACTGGATTACTCCTCTGATACGTTGGAGCCAGCTCAAATTTGGTCAAACTACCCACCTCAGCAGACAAGTGGGGCTCATGTGGGAGCGTTTTTGGCGGAGTCTCAACAACTGGAACCCCAGCTCATAAACATGGAGGAAGGCGCGTCATCACCTGGAAAAACAGGGTTTAGGGTTCTTAATCCAACCTTAATGGAGCAGTTTCCTGTTTTAGGCCCTAACATTCTGGCCTCACCTGTTTTCTCTATCCCTTCTCTATCAATACTCCACCTGTGGAATCAAAAACAGCTGCCATCCATCTCGGAGGAATTTACTGTAGCCGGGAGGTGTGGGTTATGCCCACAATGGGGCTTTCAGTTTTGAACACCTTGGAATAGAACCGGCAGAGGAATTGCTTGATCTGGAGGATATTCTAGGGTGCCCTATTGATGTCAAAGCATCAGGCATCTTTGAAGGGTTACCAATTCCAATCATGTAGGTGGAAGAAAACAAGTCTTCGGACTGCGACGATACACTCCCTAAAGAAGAGGACATTACTCGAGACGCTCTCTCACATAGATCTGGAAATAAGAAGGCTAGGTGCACAAAGAGTCCCGAAAAGGCCAAAGAACTCGTTTTTGGCAAGGTTATAAGCATGCAAAAAGCAAAGGAGGCCAAGAAAATAATCTTATTTGGAAGGGTTCAAGGGTAGAATTACACCTCAACCAGACTCAAAAGATGGACATACGACATTTGGGGTAATATCCTTGAACAACTCCCTATTTTCCTCACCATGAATAGAGGATGGTTTTCCCTAATCTTCCCACACCCTGATATGGCCAACTGGGTCTTATCGAAGTATTGGCATATAGAAATGACTCTGGTACTCCTCAAGCAATGGAAACCCTTATTTGACCCAAATAAGGAGAAGATGGGAGCAGGTCCTATATGGGTGCGGTTACCTAGTTTATCGTTGCAATTCTGGATGGAGGATGTTCTCAGATGCATATGCGAGGATTTGGGCATTTACATAGACCATGATCGATCCTACATGGAGACAAGAAACATCTCGATGTAGAGAATCTTGGTGCACCTAGACACTCGTGAAGAGTTGGTTGAGAGTTATGTATTGAAGTAAAGGGATATCTCCAAAATCCAAATCCTTGATTATTAAGGGGTTCCATTTAGATGCAAGAGATGCCATGAGGTGGGGTTTCTATACAAGGACTGCCCACTTATCATGGCGGCCAATGCGGCTCAGCCCAAAACTATGGTACATGCAAGGACCCAAACCATAGAGGTGTTTGGCATGGACACAACTTGGCATAAGTAGAGCTCGGATTCCAGACCACAGCGTGCTTCTCGCTAGACTCCTCCCATGATTGCGCATCAAGAAACTTCTCAGGTGTCTCCATCAGCTGCATCACACTTGCAAGAGGAGGAATTTGGACCCATCCTAAGTAGTGCGACCTCTCCTTCTTCACCTTTACATTTTAATGCTTTTCACTCTACTTCTTCTATTATATCTAATTGTATTTCTAGTCCAAAATTTTTTAAAAGTAATCTAGCCCCTATTTGTTGTCTTGTTGCATCTACCCCCCCTCACCCCTCTGTACCTTCCCCCACCATTCCCGTAGACAGCTCGGGCTCCTTAGCCCATCCCGATCACTCTGGCACTAACTCCTCCTGTCATTATAATCTTAGGTCCTCAGCTAAAACCCTAGCCTGTAACTCATATGGGTTAGGAGAAGATCCATCTCTCAAAGTCCTAAAATCTGCCAGAGGTAGACCATCCTCGCTCTCCAAAGCCATTCATCAAGCAGAGATTAAAGTGGATACAAGGAAACAAATATCCATTGATCGGGTTCTTAGAGCAAAGGACACCCCTATTAAGGGTGACCCATGATCTGTCTATATTTCAAATACAGAGGGTTAGCCAACCCAGACAAGAAAGTGGCTCTTAGGCGTTTTTTTGTGTCAAAAAAGGTGGATGTCATTTTTCTTCAAGAAAATTTGGGAACTCGGGAGTTTGTTCATAAGTTGCTCTCCGAGTTTTGTCTGAACTAGAATTTTCATACCTTGAATGTGAGAGGGCGGTCTGGGGGTTGTGCCATAGGCTTCAACAATCGGTCCATACAAGTTCAAAGTTTTGGGGGATGGAAGGGATACTTGGCACAGACATCTCTGTCTCATAATTTGGCACCCCATTCAGAATACTTAACATTTATGGCCTGTGCCATAATAGGCCTATTTTTTTGGATAAGTTGATGGGATCCTCAATCATGAAGGAAGATCACATCATTGTGGGAGGTGACCTAAAATTCTCCATCAGAAAAACTGAATCTTGGGGTCCCCAAGCCATTCCTAATCCCCTGTCTAGATATTTTGAGCCATTAATCGACAATCTTGATCTGCTCGATCTGGACATGGTTAAAAAATTGCTCACTTGGCACAAAAGAACGATATGGGAAGCAACACTTGCACATAGGTTGGACCGTTTTCTGATATCTTCTAAGTTAGCGGATAAGGTGGACAAAGCTAGAAATGGGTGGGAATGGGTGGTATCTCAGACCATTCACCCATTTACCTTGAGATCCATGGAGAAAACAGCAATCCACACTCCCCTTTCAAGTTCAATTCTACATGGCTAGACGACCCCGATTTCCATAAGATTGTATTGGAGTCCTGGATTCATTGTCAACATGAGAATAATAATTTGCCAACAAGATTCATTGACAATAACTCCGAGATCAATGATATGACTATCAAATGGGCAAGGGAGAATAGGATATGAGATGAGGAAGAGTTGAGGAGGATCAAAAGGGATATCACCATTTTGAATGGGGAAGACTGTCTGGGGTTCTCCTCTATGGAGAATAAGGAAAATCTTACCTATCTATAAATGGACAGAATCAAACTATTAAGACAAAAATAAGAAAATTGGAGACACAAAAGTAGGGATATCTAGCTTGAGGCTGGTGATAACAATACCAAGTTATTGTAGCAATGTGCAAAAGGCACGAAGAGCATCAATACCATTTGGGAATTAAAGGATCAGGATGGTAGGGTGGCGAAGACTCATAAACAACTTTCAAATATGGGAATTAGACATTTCTCCCATATTTACAAATATCCAAAGGTGGCAAACATATCTGAGGTGCTCAAAATGGCCAGGAATATGCCTAGGTATGTGGAGGACGATGACACTAAAACCATAAATGTTGAAGTGACCTTAGGAGAGACTGAATTTGTCTTAAAGTGGTTCAAAAGAGACAAGAGCCCCGGTCCAGATGGATGGCCTATTGAATTCTATCTATCCTAAGTTTGATCTACATGGTAAGGAATTCCTCATGTCCATTGAGTATTGTAGAGTATTTGACAGAATGCATAATGGCTTCAACTCCACTTTCACTACTCTCATAACCAAGGTTGACAAGACTCTAACTTTCAATGACTACAGGCCCATCTCCTTATGCAACTGCCTCTACAAAATCATTGCCAAGATCATTGCTAATCATATTAATCCTATTTTATCTCGTCATGTATCTAAGGAACAATTTTATTTCCTCCATAAAAGGGAAATTAACGAGGCCATAGGCACGGCTCAGGAAGCTCTAAATTATATCAAGATCAAAAGCCTCAGAAGTACCATCCTCAAGATTGATTTGGCCAAAGCCTTTGACTGCTCATGTTGGACCTACCTCCAACTGATCCTCACCCATAATGGCTTCCCCCACTTTTTCATTAGCTAGATCATGTGTTTCATTACCAATTTCTTGTACAACATTCTCATCAATGAGGTTGCATCTGATTTTTTCCAAGCGGTCTGAGGCTTGCGACAAGGATATCCTTTATCCCCTTTACTTTTCCTCTGGATCATGTAGGGGCCAACAAATATTATAGCCTCAACTAGGGCTAAAGGGAATTTATTGGGAGTCAAACTAAAACTATTCATTTGACTCATTTGATATTTGTTGATGAGGTTCTCATATTTCTAGATGGCTCCTTTTGTGACTCCAATTGCTCCAAGAATATTTTGTCTATATTTTGTAAATCCACTGACTTGCTAGCCAATCTAAGAAAATCCACTATCATGATGAGAATATGCACCATCCAAGAGAGTATACATGCTCTCCAACCATTCCAATTTGAACACCGAAATATAGAGGAGGGTCTCAAATACCTGGGTTCAGGCTCAAACCCAATGACTATAGAATCACAGTTTGGAACTGGCTCATTGCAAAAGTGGAAAGAAGAATTAATATCTGGCAATGGAGATGGCTCTCTATGGTGGGGCGCCTTGTTCTCATCAAGCCAGTTTTCAAGGCGATCCTGGTGTACTGGATAGCTCTTCTTGGATCCCTAAAGGTGTTACTAATAAAATTCAACAAATATGCTAGTACTTCATCTGGATAGGTAAGCAGGAAGGTAACACCTTTTCTTGGGTCAACTGGGACAAAATTTCCAATCCCAAATAGTGGGGAGGTTGGGCACTTAAGGACTTAAATATTTTCGCCACTGCATTGGCACCGAAAATGGGATGGAAACTCTTACTCTCTAATAACCTTTGGCAAGAGGGTACATATATGAAATACATTGCACCAATATCCATTCTTGATGGATCACAAGACCCATTAGATGCAGGAAAAGCTCATCTATTGTTTGGTGTGCAATATCAAAATCAATAGTTGTTATCGAACATGGACTTGCTTGGTGCATTAGATCGGTCACACAGGTTATGATTGGAATGGATGCCTGGTCAAGCTGTGGGAGGGAACATCTTCTTCCCATGGAATTAAGACAACACCTCATGGACACAGGGATTATATAGCTAAGTCAAGTGGAATATGGGGACAATTCAAATTGGCAATCACAGGCTTGGAAATCCCCACAAGATCTGAATATTCCAGTGGTTTGGTGGAGGGCATGGAAAAAATATGTCATTGCTCTTAGGACATCCCATGTCAGGATATCGAAAGGAGAGGATGAGATAATATGGGCTATATCCCATAGTGGTTTATACACACCAAAAGAAGGCTACTCTACACTTATCGTTGCACAAGAACCCCATGAGCTGATATGGTGGTGGAGACATCTCTGGAAGCTAAAGGCTCCCCCAAAGGGTAGGTTATTTATGTGGTTCATGCTCACAAATTGTGCTCCTACGGAGGAAAATCTTGCTAGGAGATCCTTTCATGGCCCATCCAGGTGTCGATTATGTAAAGAACAGGGAGAGGAAATTGATCATCTATTCCGTAATTTCCCCACAACGTGAAAAATTTGGCAGTTGATTACTTTGGATCTTGGGATAACTTATAGTTGTAGGGGGATTCAATATCTATGGCTTGGCATAATTGGTGGCACTCTGGTGCATCAATGAAGTAACATAACCTTCCCCTCCTAGTTTCATGGGGTATTTGGTTAGATTGTAATCACATCACATTCTAAAGTGCCATGATTTTCTGGCCTACCATCTATAATTCTATTGGTGCACTCTTTCATTTAATTCCTGAAGAGGTTTCCTTGAAGTAAGATAGGATCATAGTGCCCGAAACTATTGACAAAGCACACCCCTGGGCATACTTCGATGGGACTACAGGTATTGCTGGTTTTGGCGGGGGGGTTGTACTGCATCTCTCTGAAACTCACTTTTATAAACTTAATATGGGATTAGGCCCAGGCACAAACAATTACTGAGAATTCAACCGACTCAGACTACTCCTTATCTTTGCCCTAGAAAAAATATGTAACATGATACAAATATTTTGGGACTCAAAGATTATTATTAGTTGGTTCAACAATAATTCCAGATGTCACATGCACACACTTAGGGGGCTACTGGATGAAGTAATTGCACTAAAAACACACTTTAGCACCATTATTGTTACTCATATTTACATGCAAAGGAATCAGACTATTGACCACTTATCCAAATAATTCATGCACTTGACATGGGGGCATTGGCACATCACTGAACACAATGGACCATAAGCTTACCAGCATTACCACATGTCATTTATAGAGGATACATGGCTATTGGAGCCTGCTGATCAATCCAACTGATTAGAGGCTTTTTTTATTCTACAGTTTTTGACTACTTATTTTGATGATATTTATGTTTATCTAGATATGCACAGTACTTTGTAAATATTTTTTTTAATTTTGCTGAACTGTTACTAAACTTATGCTAAATTATGGATTGGTCACAGAATTTGCATGATGCAATCTCTAGCTGATTCAACATGTAATTTTCTTTACAATTAATGAAAATTACGAATTTTTCCTTGGAAAAAGTAGTCACAAATTAAAGGTTGAGATTTATTCTTTGAGTGGTTATGGGTTTTCTATCATATTAATTAAATTTTTTAATTGAAAAATGTATATATAAACATCTATCATATGAACATGAGTTGTGGTTTTTTTAGACAGTGTTATATGTTATTGGTATGATATTGTGACAAATATTTTCTATAGGTTAAGAATTTCCAAGATAAAAATGAGAGTGAATCTCATGGTCAGTTGCACACCACATCATGGTCATTATAATTTTGGTTTCTCATATAAAAAAAATTCCGATAACAAGCACTAGGCAAAACCACTCTACAAAACCCCTCTCCAATATTAGCAAACTCAACCTATGTTGTCAAAATAAGTATAATTGGAAATGAGAAAAGGAAGAGCAAAAGATTGATGATTTTTGGGTGTGGAGCTTGATTATCTTGTTTATTTTGTATCACAGCGTTGGACCCCTATACCTTAATGGGGTGGCAATGCCGCCTGTAATTAAACGTTTCCTAGGGGGTCTAGGGTGGGGGGGGGTGTGGCTACGACTTTATGGAGCCCCCCTATGGGGGGGGGGTTTCGGGGGTAGCACACTCGAAGCTAAAAACTAATGTAAAATTTCCTTGTAAAAGTATAGTAATTTATAGT
The DNA here is from genome assembly GCA_034641835.2 of Pinus albicaulis. NCBI lineage: Eukaryota > Viridiplantae > Streptophyta > Pinopsida > Pinales > Pinaceae > Pinus > Pinus albicaulis. The sequence goes on along the minus strand of CM076578.1, from coordinate 724,234,361 downwards.
CAATCTGGGTCGTTCATTAGGCAGATGATCTTACGGTAGAAGTTATGTTTAGTTTAGGGTTTTTTGTCCTAGAAGGAAACCCCTCGCTTGTATGAGGGTATTGTATTGTTGCTGTGTATTGTATGTGTATTCTCAGAGCGAGAAAAAGATAGGGAGATTATGAGAGAGAATAGAGGCTATTACAACAGATCTAATGTAGGTTGTGTCTCTTCATTTTGTTGGATAATAGAAAGGAAGGGCTGGCTATTTGGGGTGGACGTAACCCAAACTGGGTGAACCACATATATCTGTGTCTCTCTGGTTTTTTGTTTTTTGTGTGCTTATGTTTTCCACATATTTTATGTGTTGCATTGCTCTGTAATATATAATTTTCTAACAACTGGTATCAGAGCCGAAGGTCTGTTTGGCTGATAAAATCGCAGGAAAGAAGGGTTCTTGGTTCGGGTGGGAGAAATGGTGGAAGATGGTAAATTTAGGGTCGAGAAATTTAACGGCCAAGACTTCCTATTGTAGAAGATGCAAATGGAATATTATTTGTATTAGAAAGATCTATACCTACCATTGAGTGGGAAAAAAAAGAAGCTAACGACTATGACAGACGCAGAATGGGAGATTCTCGATAGAAAGGCACTCGAAATAGTACGGTTGTGCCTTGCGACATCAGTAGCCTTCAATTTTTCGGAGGAAACAACAATAGAGGGTTTGATTAAGGAATTAGCGAAACTATATGAAAAACCTTTAGCCTCAAACAAGGTATTTCTTATGAAACCTTTATTTAATATGAAGATGTCGGAAGGTGGATCTGTTGTAGACCATTTAAATGATTTTAATATAGTTACCAGTCAGTTAAGTTCTGTAGGGGTAAATTTTGATGATGAAGTTAGGGCTCTTTTATTTTTGTGCTCATTGCCAGAAATCTGGAATGGTTTATTTATGGCCATTAGTAACTCTATCTCTAGATCTAGTACTTTAAAGTTTGATTATGTTGTCGGTGCTATCCTTAGCGAGGAAATGCGACAGAAAGGCTCCGGTGAGACATCGGTCAATGTTTTGAGTGAAGAGTCTAGGGGAAGAAAAATATAAATAGGAAAGAACTCAGGATATCGTAGTAAATCAAGGAAAGGCAGATCCAAGTCCAGATCGGGGATAGTGTGCTGGAAATGCGGAAAGAAAGGACACCTTGAGAAAGACTGTACATCTCGGAAGGGAAAAGAAGGAGACGCACAGCCATAAAACAATCATGAAGCAAATGTGACAGGTGATGTGTTAAAATATGCTTTGATTCTTTCTTTTGAAAATTTTATTGATTCCTGGGTGGTAGATTCAGGGGCCTCATTCCATGCAACACCTGATAAGAAATATTTTCATGACTATGTTCAAGGAGATTTTGGACAAGTTCGTTTGGGTGATGATAAACCCTGTAAAATTGTTGGAATGGGTAAGGTTCTTGTAAAATAGTAAAATGGAAACCAATGGCTATTAAAGGAGGTAAGGCATGTTCTAGATGTGAAGAAAAAACTGATTTCAATAGGGCAGTTAGGCAGTGAAGGTTGTGTGACAAATTTCATAGATAAAACTTGGAAGGTCACCAAAGGAGCCCTGGTAATAACAAAAGGTGAAAAGGTTGGTACATTGTATTTATGCAATGGTATTTCTAACTCTGTTAATGCTTTAACTTCCAAAGGAGCAGATGCAGCATTATAGCATCATAGGCTCAGACACATGAGTGAGAAGGGGATGAAGATTCTTCACTCAAGAAATTTGTTGCCAGGTTTGAAGAATGTTGATTTGGATTTATGTGAGAATTGTATTTATGGAAAACAGAAGAGAGTCATATTTCTTAGAGTTGGGAAAGAAAAGAAGTGCGAAAAATTAGAGCTTGTGCATACTGATGTATGGGGACCTTCTCAGGTATCATCCCTAGGTGGCTCTCGTTATTATGTTACTTTTATTGATGATGCAACTAGAAAAACTTGGATTTATTGTATTGAGAATAAATCTGATGTATTTGATATTTTCAAGAAATGGAAAGCTTTCGTTGAGATTGCGACAGGAAAGAAGTTGAAGTGTCTCAGATCAGACAATGGAGGTGAATATTGCAGCAAAGAGTTTGATAGGTACTGTTCATAGCATGGAATTCGCAGAGAGAAGAAATTTCCAAGAACACCACAAGAAAATGGTGTGTCAGAAAGGATGAACAAAACAATCATGGAGCGTGCAATACGAATGAGATTACATGCAGGATTGCCTTTACAATTTTGGGCAGATGTTGTAGATACTGATGTTTATCTAATAAAAAGAGGGCCTTCAAGTTCCTTGGATGGTGGTATTCCAGAGGAAGCATGGACAGGTAAAAAGGTAAACTACTCTTTTTAAAATCCTTATGGTTTTGAGGCCTTTGTCCATATTAATAAAGAAAACAGAACAAAGCTTGGGGCAAAATCAAAGAAATGTACCTTTATTGGATATTGTGTTAATGATTTTGGTTATCTATTATATGATTATGAAAATCATAAAATCATTAGGAGAAGAGATGTAATATTCAATAAAAAGGTCTTGTATAAGAATCAGTTGCAGGAAAATAAACGGGAAAAAGAAAACAAAGAATACACAGTTCTTGATGAGATCACAGAAAAAGTAAAGGTGCCTGAAAATAATAATAATCAACAGCCACAACAACAAAAACCACCACAACAGCAACAGGCACCTCAAACACCTGAAAATTTGTTTCAGAAGATCTACCAAGATAAGTAGACCCCCTAAACGATACTCTCCTTCATTATATTGTTTATTGTTGACTGATTCTGGTGAACCTGAATGTTATGAAGATGCAATGCAAGTTGAAACAAGGAAGAAGTGGGAGCTAGCCATGGAAGAACAGATGGACTCCTTAATACATAACCAGACTTGGGACTTAGTCACGTTGCCTGCAGGTAAAACAACATTGTAGAATCAATGGGTTTACGGGCTGAAGGAAGAAGATGGAGGAAAACAAAGGTACAAATCTAGACTTGTGGTGAAGGGGTCTGCACAGAAGAAAGGTATTGATTTTGATGAAATATTTTCTCCTATTGTTAAGATGACTTCAATCATAACTATTTTAAGTCTTGTAGCTGTGGAAGATTTACATCTTCAACAGTTAGATGTAAGGACAACATTTCTCCATGGAGATTTGGAGGAAGAAATCTATATGCAGCAACCATAAGGATATGAGGTCAAAGGGAAGGAAAAATTAGTGTGCGGGCCAAAGAAGAGCTTTTATGGTTTAAAACAGGCTCCAAGGAAATGGTATATAAAATTTGACAAGTTTATGTCTGAACAAGGTTATACTAGATGTCACTCTGATCATTGTGTTTATTTGAAAAAGAAAAATGATGGCAACTATATTATATTGTTATTGTATGTAGATGACATGCTTGTTGCAGGGTCTAACATGCAAGAAATATATGTGCTCAAAATAAAATTGGCAAATTCATTTACAATGAAGGATTTGGGAGCTACAAAACAAATCCTTGGTATGAGAATAACTAGAGACAAGAAAAATCGTAAATTAACACTGTCTCAGAATGAGTGCATACAAAGGTGTTGAAAAGATTTAATATGTAGAATACAAAACAAGTTAGTACACCTTTTTCTAGCCATTTGAAACTTAGTAAGGAGATGTGCCCCAATACCCAAGAAGAAATGGATTATATGTTTAAATTTCCATATGAATCAGTAATTGGAAGCTTAATGTATGCAATGGTCTGCACAAGGCCCGATATTGCACATGCAGTGGGAGTTGTAAGTAGGTACATGAACAATCCAGGAAAATAACATTGGATGGCAGTGAAATGGATTCTCAGATATTTGAGAGGAACCACAAATCAAGAATTATGATTTGGTGGTTCAAACTTTTCTCTACAAGGATATGTTGATGCAAATATGGCAGGTGATAGAGATAATAGGAGGAGCACTACAGGATATGTATTTACTATAGGTGGAACAACTGTTAGTTGGGTTTCAAAAATCCAAAGTGTTGTTGCACTTTCAAAAACAGAAGCAGAGTATGTTGCTGCTATAGAGGCTAGTAAGGAAATGATTTGGTCACAAAGTTTTATGGATGAATTGGGTAAGAAGCATGATATGTGCACGCTATACAGTGATAGCCAAAGTGCCATTCATCTTGCAAGAACTTAGGATTTCATTCTAGGACTAAACACATACAGCTCAAGTACTATTTCATACGATTAGTGTTGGAAGATGGACAGTTGAAGCTCTAAAAGATACACACTAGCCAGAATCCTATAGATATGCTAACAAAAGTTGTAACCAGGGAGAAACTGAGAATATGCTCAATTTCAATTGGTCTTCAAGTATGATGATGAAGATGACAAACAACCAAGTCCAAAGTGGAGTCATTGTCCAGCAAATGAAGCAGCGGTGGAGTTGCTACAATGAGTATCCAAGTGGGAGATTGTTGGGTGTGGAGCCTGATTATCTTGTTTACTTTGTATCACAACGTTGGACCCATGTACATTAATGAGGCAGCAACACTTCCCATAATGAAATGCTGCCAAGGGGGGCAACTGCGACTTTATGGAGCCTCGCCCTAGGGGGGTAACACCCACAAAGCTAAAAACCGACGTAAAATTGCCTTGTAAAAGTATAGTAATTTCTAGTCAATCTGGGTTGTTCATTAGGCAGATGATCTAATGATAGAAGTTGTGTTTAGTTTAAGGTTTTTTGCCCTAGAAGGCAACCCCTCACTTGTATGAGGGTATTGTATTGCTGCTGTGTATTGTATGTGTATTCTCAGAGCGAGAAAAAGATAGGGAGACTGTGAGAGAGAATAGAGGATATTACAGTGGATCTGATGTTGGTTGTGTCTCTTCATTTTGCTGGATAATAGAAAGGAAGGTATGGTTGTTCAGGGTGGAAGTAACTCAAACTAGGTGAACCACGTATATCTGTGTCGCTCTGGTTTTTTGTGTCTTTTGTGCTTGTGTTTTCCGCATATTTTATGTGTTGCATTTCTCTATAATATATAATTTTCTAACAATAACTATGAGAAAAGATAAAGGGACCCAACCAATAGGGTGTTATCAATGGGATATGCTGCTTTGATTGGTTTTCATGTGTGTTTTGTTTCCCTGCCATCGTGATTAGTGTCCTTCCTTGTACAATATAATTGAATAACTTTAACCAATTTGCACAAATATTCTAATATATGTGGACTAATGGTTTATAGATTGATTCAGAGTGTAATGCCCTAATGTGTTTATATAGGTTTTGATTCGACTAACGTGACGGATGATGAACATACATCAAGAACGTCATGGGTGACAAAGATTCATTGAGGCACCATATCTGCAACTACTTATGCGCCTTCACTCTGTGTGGGTTGTGATGTGTGCTGAGAGAATCGTCGAGAGCAGGTGTGTATAAGTGATCCATGCAGAGTTGGGGTTGAATTCAAGTTTGGTGTGAAAACGGCTAAAAAAATTAAGGTTTTAGCATGCACATGGCCCTTGTTTTAACTGAAATTTTACCAAAAAGGAATTAAAAAAATCAATCCCCTAGTCTAAATTGAAAAATTGATCAAATTTCATTGTTTCAAGGAAATTTGATGGGTGGAAAGAAGTTTCCATCTCTATATAAAATTCTTCTTCATCTGGAATCAAAACACTTAAATAACATAAATGTAGACGTGATTAATCTGGTGTGTTGTTTGATCATATATATATATATATATATATATATATATATATATATATATATGAATAATAAATTTAATGTTTATTGTAGGTTTTATTTTATGGTCTTTTTTAAAAGTTCATTTTATACATTTTGTTTATTTTTATTTTTTTTGTTTATTTTGAAATATAATTTCAAAAAATTTAATAGTAGGATTTAACTTCCATAAAATATTTTAGAACATTTTAGTAGTAGTCACAAATTAAAGGTTGAGATTTATTCTTAGAGTGATTATGGGTTTTGCATCATATTAATTAAATTGATTAATTGATATATATATATATATATATATATATATATATATATATGTATATGTATATGTATATGTATATGTATATGTATATGTATATGTATATGTATATGTATATGTATATGTATATGTATATATATGTATATACATACATACATACATACATACATATATATATATATATATATATATATATATATATATATATATATATATGAACTTCCGGTTTTTTAGAGAGTGGTATATGTTATTGGTATGGTATTGTGACAAAGATTGTGAGAGTGAATCTTCATAATTAATAATCTTGTTGCATGATTTTTTAATTGTGAGAAAGACCCTCTACAACCCAAAATATATGAGGTAACATTGCATAAAAAATAAAAAATAAAAGAAACACAATTTAAAAGATATATTTCGGTTAATTAATAAAGAAACAAGAATAATATTGAAAACTTCAGCTCAGTTAAACTTTTTAACAAGAAAACACATATATTCAATAATATTATGTGTCACAAAAGAAATTAAACATGAACAAAACTTAATAAAATAAAAAGAGTATCACGTTCATTTAGTGAAGCCCTATAAGTGTCTAAAAAAACCCAATTAAGGTATGTTTAGCTCATATATTAATTTTTTTATAAATAATAATTTAAAATAAATTTGTGTGACTTTTTTAAATTAGTTATGAAGATGATGTTTTGATGTCTATCTACCGAACATTTAATTTATATGACTATGTTGAATTGTGGTTAAATAGAGCTTTTGATTCATTATATAATTTAAAATTGTAAGGGAAAATGATAACACCGAGTTTAAACCTAGGATACAAGTGTTTGGTGATTGTGGAAACAATGATGCTAATTATGGGATGCATGGAAGTATTGGAAATTGTGCTTGTTGAAATTTACAACAAGAAACAGTGAACTGGCAACCAGAAAGGAAAAGAAGTACACACACATTGGTGAGGAAATTCAATGAGGAATTTCAGTTACACACTAGTGAGGAATGTGGGTGTCTAATTTATTTTCCCTTAAATAGGTTAGACAATAAATTGTAATTTCATCTCATAACAACTTCTATCAGTTAACTAAATCATGATGACTGAGTTAGCTCAAGAAATTCGAGTTGAGGGTCTAAGATGAGGCATGCAGAGTGATATTACTATTTTTGGGGTCTAGTTTCAGTTAATGCACTAGTGGGGTGCAGGTGTAATCAGTTAAGTCAATTAGTTGAGTTAAAGTCAGTTTAACTAGTTCTAACTAAGTGATGAATTAGTGAGAGGTCAAGTGAATTAAATTAGATTTAATTCACAAGTAGTGATAAATCAGATAACTGATGATTTGCCATTAATATTTGCATGCATGTCAATTCTGAGGAAGACCCAGTTGAGATAGAGGTTAAAGGGAACATAACTATCAATTTTATTTTCAGATAATTCCTCGAGTGAAATTATAAATTCATGAGGATGCCATGATGGATTGCACAATCAAGGAAGACTATTTTTCCTATTTAATAGGAGCTAATTCCTTAGGAATTGCATGAGTAAGGCAGGTTGAAGGAAGGCTGAAAATTGACTATGTGTTTGTCCATTTTTTCCTAGATCAACGAGAGACAATTAGCAGAGCGCTAGAGAATCTCATGAGAGATTAAGCATTGTATTGTTTCATGATTCCTTGGCTTTATACAATATGTGATAGCGGGGTTTTGAGCAGTTTATTTACCTAAGAACATCTTGTGTTGTGTGATTGATTTACTTCTTTCTCTTACTTTCATGTGATTGAGAGATCATGTTTTTATTCTGAAAATATTGTATAAGGATTCAATATCTTGTTTTAGAACATCACACGATCAGATTGAATCCATTGGTATAGAATTTCTATAAATTTCTACATGGTATTAGAGCGATATTTCTACATGGTATCAAAGCACCAAGAATCACAATAGAAGAGAAGAAATTGAGTTTGTCTTGAATAGGTTCAAATTTGTAGATTTATTCTTCAGGATCTAGCAACAGATCAAGATGTGTTTCAATGGCTTGAGAATTGAATATGCACTCGAGGGAAATTCGAATTATATTGAATGGAAGGATAGGATGGAGGTAGTGTTCGAGGACAACAAGTTGAAATAATTCATAGATAATGATATTCCCAAGCCCACAGCATCAAACTCCCAACTTCTTGATACATGGAAAAAGAAGGTAGCAAAGGCGAGAAGGATCTTGTTAGAGGGAGTTTGAGATCATATTGTCTCAAGTCTCCATTGGAAGGAAACTCCATATGCTATGTGGAAGGACTTAACATATATGTTTGAAAATAGAAATGACCACTAGAAGTTGGCGTTGAAGGACAAACTCATAAAGATCAAGATGAAGAAGGGAGAAATGAGACCAACATACTTGGCAAAGTTCACTCAATTTCGAGAGGAGCTTGGAAGTGTTGGTGTTATAGTAGCCCATAATGATTGGTGATCCTAGCACTTCTAGGCCTTCCAAAGGGTTGGCATAGTTACTAGGACTCTACGAATTGGAGGGATAAGTTACTAGACTGGGAGCGTTTGTGGTCTGACTTGGTAATAGAAGATATAAGGCGGAGCACCAGAGACGAGACCTCCAACACCAACAAAGAAAAGGATTGTCCATTAGTAAAAAAAGGAAATAAATCCAAGGGAAATAAGTCCCAAGGTGAAGAGGGCAAGATAGACATGTCCAAGCTCAAGTGTTTTCACTGTCATGAGCATGGGCACTATGCCTCAAATTTTCCACATAAGAAGGCAAACAAGAAGGAGCCTACAACTGCAGTGCGTGAAGCGCTAGCTTCACAGTTTGAGCTTGATTTTAATCTCATTGCATGTAGGCCAATGATGTAAATGGATGAATGTGGTATATATACAACAGGTCCTCATTCTATATGACAGGGAATAGAGATCTCTCAGTGACTTGGAGGAGAAGGACCTCCAACAGAACATACAGTTTGGAGATGACATGAGGTATAGCGCAACCAGCATAGGTACTTGTACCTTTCAGAGGGTGCTTGGCTCAACCACAATTGGAGAAGCAGAGAGGAGACCTAGTGGAACAGACCACTCAAGCAGAGACCTCTAGGAGGGGGAAATTTTGAGCCAGATAGGCAGAGGGAGTACATGCAGTTATACCTCCAGGTGAGAGGTCGGGTGATGTGCAACTATAATCCCAAGAATAAATTCAGGAAGGTTCCATTGAGATGGTGTGTCTCATGGATCAAACCTAGCTATGAGGATCCTATAGTACAACACTAGTAGGAAGGATCGATTGGATTGATGCAGTGAGATTTTAGGAAGACAGAAATTAGAGTGACAGATGTCGAATATTGGAGCGCAGATCAAAGTTAGTAGTAGTGCAGAGGGCATGGATGCAGATGTCAGCAAAAGTGTAAAGAGTCCAGTAGACAGGTGCAGTATCTAGCAGTAGTCAGAAGACTTTCATGACAAATGCATTATATTGATTCATTTTTTCGTAGGCTATTCAAATTCAGGAGTTCGAGGTGAAAACAACACTAGAGAATTGTTGCATGTAGAAAATTCCAAAGGTAACAGATCAGGATAAATTGAATTCCTTTCTTATTGAGAGGGAATGTCTAAATTTGCAGCAAGAAACAGTGAAATTGGAAACCAAAAAGGACAAAAAATACATAAACATTGGTGAGGAAATTCGGCAAGGAATTTTAGTTACACACTAGTGAGGAATGTGGGTGTCTAATTTATTTTCCCCTTAATAAATTAGACAATAAATTGTAATTTCATCTCAGAATAACTTGTATCAGTTAACTAAGTCATGATGACTGAGTTAACTCAAGAAATTCGAGTTTAGGGTCTAATATGAGGCAGGTAGAGTGATCCTAATATTTTTGGGATCTAGTTGCAGTTAATGCACTAGTGGGGTGCAGGTGTAATCAGTTAACTCAATTAATTGAGTTAAAATTAGATTAACTAGTGCTAACTGAGCGATGAATTAGTGAGAAGTCCAGTGAATTAAATTATATTTAATTCAAAAGTAGTTCAATCAAATAACTGATGATTTGCAATTAATATTTACATGCATGTAAATTCTGAGAAATACCCAGTTGAGACAGAGGTTTAAGGGAACATAACTATCGGTTGTATTTTTAGAGAATTATCCGAGTGCAATTATAAAGTCATGACGATTCCATGATGGATTGTGCAATCAAGGAAGTTTATTTTTCCTAATTAGTAGGAATCCAATTCCTTAGGAATTGCATGAGAAAGGTAGGCTGAATGGAGGTTGAAAATTGGCGATGTGTTTTTCCAATTTTTCCTAGATCAACAGGAGAAAATTGGCAGAGTGCTGGAGAATCTCATGAGAGATTAAGAATTGTATTGTTTCATGATTCCTTGAATTTATACAATATATGATAGCGGGGTTTTGAGTAGTTTATTTCCCTAATAACACCTTGTGTTGTGTAATTGATTTACTTATTTCTCTTACTTGCATGTGATTGAGCGGTCATGTCTTTTATTCCAAAAGTATTGTAGAAGGATTCAGTATCATTTTTTAGTACATCACAAGATCGGATTGAATCCATTGGTATAGAATTCATACAAATTTCTTCATGGTATTAGAGCAATATTTCTAAAGTGCTTTCATGGTGATCCAACACAATGATGGAAACAATTTACCATCTTCCAAGTTTTATTTTTTGAGCCCTTGTCATAATGTCATTTCCTTATATTCTATTAAAGTTCTATTGCAAGAGACACTTATTAGTTCCTGGTAAGGTAAGAGTCTAGAAATGATCTTCTTGTTGACCACTATTAGTTTACCATTGACCAATGCAACCTATAATGTTTAACTTTGAAATATAAATAATTTTTTTTCAATATTATAAAAAAACTGATTTCCAAACATTTGATTGGACCATAACTTGAAGATCTTCTTGCATCCTTTGAACAAGATAATGTCATTTGGAAAACTACGTCACATACTTTATGCCATAATTTATGGATATATTTGCGATATTCATCCATTATATTTAGATATTTGTGTAGTGAGTTACTATTCTTAATGTTTGAAAAAAAAGTAATGTATTTATGATAAGTTAGTTCTCACCATAGTTTAAGCAATTCTTTGCATAAAAAATGGATATGAATACGATGTAAATAAATATATTTATTATGAGTTACTTATTTTCATTATTTATGTTTTCTTCAACACTTATATAGGAGTAAAATTGTTAATGTTTAGAGTTACTAGTGGTTACTACCCACCAAAATTTACACAAGTTGATGTGCCTCAAAAAATAATTAATTTATCCCATTCACATCTCAATTTATTAGTTCCTACCAAATCAAGACTACAAGATTCCATTTTCCTATTAACCACTACTAGATTAGCTAACATTGACCAATGTAGGTTATAATTTTTTATGCAAATTTTCTTATAACATAATTTTTATCTTGAGTGGTAGGGATTGAGTTTCCCTCCAACACTTGTTTATTCATAACTTAAAAAGGATGCTATATTTTTCTTATTAGTCCCTTCCAGACAAGTATTTAGCAATAGAGATTCCTATTAACAACTATTAATTTAGCATTGACCAATGAAACTGATAATATTTGATTTTGAAATATAATATTTATTTTACAATATTATTAGGAAAATCATTTTTTAGACTTTTGATTGGACATAACTTGAAGGTTTTATTGTAGCCTTCTCATAATACAATTCCATGTGGATAACTATCTCGCACATTTTTTGCAATAATTTTTGGATATATTTGCAATAATCATGCCATGATTTTTAAATATTTGTGCACATTTTTTGCAATAATTTTTCGATATAGTTGCAATATTCGTGCCATGATTTTTAAATATTTGTGAAGTGAATTTTTGTTGTAAATATTTGTAGGAAAACAACCTAAAATTATTAAAAATAGCTTATACTTAGGTAAATAACATATCTATCATCAACTACATCCCACCATCGTTTAAGTATTTGTATAAAATGGATAGGTATAAGATGTAAATAAATATACTTAACAGGAGTTATTATAGAATTTGTTAAGAAGAAAAAATATGTTATTCTAAAACTTCACAAAAAACGACAGTGTTGCTCATATAACACAAAGTTTTCTTCTGAAAATTTTACCACGAGTTACTTCCCATCATTATTTATGTTTTTCTCAACACTTATATTACTATTGGTTACTACCCACCAAAATTTATACAAGTCCTTGTGCCTGAGAAAGGAATCAATTTATCCACTTCATATCTCAATTTATTAGTTGTTTTTTTGTTTTTAATTATAGTTTTTTGTTATTCAATAATAATAAAAATTATTATAGTGCAAGCTTACGAAATAATTGAATTTCGAGACTTATAGAATGGTTGATTTATAAGCAGCAAAAAAGAAACTTTTTGTTTTCTGGAAAATTTCGAAATTACTGCTTTGACTCCTAGAAAAAAGAGTCAAGAGACTTAGGAAAATAATTCAAGATGATGGAGAATATTGTCTTCTTGGAGATATTTTGTTTCTTATTTGTATGATTGTCCTTGATTAGGATTAGTTCCTATTCTTTGGGAGTCAATTCCAATCTTTATAAATTGATGTAAACCTATATATTTATGATTTGATGATTAATGAGATAGAGCGTTCTCTTTTTGGGAAGTCTCTTGATGTAGCTTGCTCACCTATGTGATGTTAGTTTCATATTATAAGTTTTGTCTTCCTTAATTTTTAATGTGGTATCAGAGCTGGTGAGCCTTAATGGCTCGTGAGTTCCTTAATGGCTAAATTGAGTGCCTTAGTGGTTGGTGAGTACCTTAGTGGATAAATTGAGTTCCTTATTGGTTGAATTGAGTGCCTTAGTGGCTGAAGTGACTTAGTGGAAGAATCAAGTGCATTAGTGGTTGGAGTGCCTTAGTGGTTGAATCGAGTGCCTTAGTGGTTGGAGTTAGTGGTTGGAGTGCCTTAGTGGCATAATCAAGTGCGTTAGTGGCTGGAGTGAATTAGTGGTAGAATCAAGTGCCTTAGTGGCATGAGTTTCTTAGTAGCATCATTGAGAGCCTTAGTGATAGTAGTGGAGCCTTAGTGGGTGACTAATTTGAGATCCCTGGTGGTTGGGTGTGTCACGAGTCTTAGTGGCTGAAGCCTAGATCCTTGGTGGTTGAAGCTTGGACCCTTAGTGGCTCGAGAGATGCAAAAAATAAAATTATCTCGTTTCTGTGCTATAACACACCTTCCTAGTTATACACAGGGCATTATAACGCAGACAAGTGTTAGCAAGCACCGCGTTATAGTGGTGAACTTACTTTTTTCCTACAGCATGTAGGTTCCTTGGAGATTCGTGGTGTTAGCATTAGTACATCACTAATGTGGTTCTATTTCACAAGAGGATCATTAGTAAAGCTACCCAACCTAACGAGATGCGTTAATGGATCCAGTGCACTATGGTGGATTCAATGGTAAGATGGGCATAGTAGAAAATTGAGTTGGTAGCATGGATCGATTACTGCGGTTGATTTCTCCGTTCAAGCTTGAGATTGGTGAGGTTTTTTTCTTTGTTTATTTTAAATTGAAATCCCTAGTAAAAATTTGGTGGCAGATCCCTCTGTTGGTGTCAGTTTCTTTCCAAATTGAGATCGCCTTGTTGTGGAGATCACTCCTTAATATATTTCTGGAGATTAAGGATCTTGAGGTAGATCCATAGATCGGCCTGTCACAATGAATAATGATATTGCAGAAGCATACTTGAATGAGATCAATAAGCTCGACGGGTCAAATTACACCAATTGGAAGTTCAAATTGCAGATATTGCTAGAGGGTTCGAGTGCGTGGGCAGTCACAAATGGATATGAAGAAAATATGACCATATCAGAAGGTGGAACAACTGCAACAACCAAGATTGGGAGAAGAGGGAAAAAAAGCAAGGGTGTTGTTGAATATGTCAGTGAAGGACAACATCATCCCTCACATCAGAGAATGCAAATCTGCCAATGATATTTGAGGGACTCTCAAGGATTTGCATGAGACAAATAACAAAAATCGAGTATTTTTCCTGGAGAGTAAGATTCTCTCCATCACAATGGAGGAGAATAAATATGTTGTTACATACATCTCTTGAATCAAAGACGTGAAATACAAACTGGGTGATATAAGGGAGAAAGTGTCGAACACTGATGTTGTCAATATTACCTTGAATGGTATGACGATGATTATCACATGTTTATTATAGGGTTGGAAGTGAGGGAGAATTATCCCACCTTTGAAGAGATGACAGGGATCTTGATGTAGGAATAAGAGAGGCAGATCAATCTGAAGCCTCACAGTGCAGATTGGGCATTGATGGCAAAGAAAAATCCTTTCAAAGGTGTTACAGGTCAATTTGGGCATCACTCCCGAAACTCAGATCAATACAAATAGGGTCTATCATACTCTAAATCATTTACTACTTTCCTTAAACAAATCATCCCTTTGTTGTTTTTTATCCATGAAAATTTCACTGCTTGAAGTCCAACTGAAATGTTCCATTGAGCCACCAATGCACCCCTAGACTGTAGTAAGTGCTTTGAAGATCACTTACTCCAATGCAAAGCATTTTTGCACAGCACCTAGGCCCACTTAATAGGGGGTTGGTCGACTGTGAGTGAATTGTTCAAATGATTCTAGGAATCTTCCCACTTTCTAGTGGATTCTAGAATTGTTTCCAGCTATCATGCTATTTGATAACCTCGAATATGAACACCATGGAGACATTAAATCACTTATCCTCTTATCCCATTACAAGGAAACTCCCTCATCCATTTATGGAAAATCCATTCAATGACCAATTAATGCCAAACTACCCTCATTTCTTATAAATTGAGCACCGATCATAGTGAAAAGGGGAGCAATAACTTGAATTTTGTAGAGTTATGCTGGTAAGATTATAGATCTTCGAGGTATTGTTTGCAAGTAAGGTTATGCTGTTGGAGTAATTTTGCTAATGTGATGAGGATGGACTGAAGCTAGAGCAAGTTGTCATCGAATCGATCCTACCATTTGTAAATTCTCCTTCTATCTTATAATAGAGAGATTTGTTCTTGTCTTTTGTTAGTAATTGCAGGTACCAATCAAACGAGTTTAGTTCGATTGAGAACGACGGAAGTGACAAAAGGGAGATGAAAAATAGCGAAGGATCACAAGTAGGTGTTCTTGTATTATCTGTTTATCTAAGGAAAAGGTCAAGTGTATTTTATCTGTTGTTCTATGTGCATCCACCACACTTAGGGAAACTTATCTATCCCTCGGTTTGATTTCCGTAAAAAAAAATCGCAATGATATTGGGAAACGATTGATTGTCCTGGTAGTTTTATCCATGTTTTTCAGCCTCTAGTAGACTTTACTTGCTTCATTACAATGATTTGAATGTGTTTTGGTAAAAGAAGTGTGTTTTCTTGCCTATTTTGAGATTCCTCTGGCACCAACGCACTGTTGGTCTTGACACAGTGCTCTAAAAAGAACTGTTGGCTTAGAGATAGTGCTCTGCAACACATTGTCTCCCACTTAGGGGTGTGTTTCTCCCATGACCAACCAAAATTCATCAAATTTTTGTCTTTTACCATCCGATTCAGTGTCTTGTTTGCTGAGTTCTCAAGTGTCTGAATGCCTATAAAGTACAGATTGCTTCTACTATCCTTGCTCACTTTGGGTGTCTGCTTGTTCAAATGTTTCTTCTTGTTTTCTTTATCATTGTTCAAATAACTCCAAAGTGCTGAGACTTCTGAGCGGTGAGGACAGTCTCACGTAAAATTCTCCTCATTATATATCAATCAAGGGTAATGAGGTTTCCAAGAAGTACCAGGTGTATCATATGATTTTTCCTGCTGGGGTGAATTTTTGTTTTCTTATCTTTCCGTTTCTTCTTACTTTCGGGTTGCTTGTCACTTTTTCCCTTGTCAGATGACATGGCATGTATTTCAGAAGAAGATGCAAGATCAGATGAAATAGGAGTTTGATTGGACACGGAAAGTGTGGAAACAGATGGTTTACTTGCTACTAAGTTTTAGCAAAACCAATCACACTGTCGCTGGCATACAATTCCTTACCAGATGGAGGAGGAGGAACAATAAAATTTGGTCGCGGTGCATTCAAAATATTTTCATAGAGTGTGCCAGATTGAGTATAAATCAAATCCAAATACTGGGCATGAGAAATTACTTTCTCTTCATTGACAACACCACCTTTGACCACGTCCTCGATGATAGATGGAAACCATATGTGTTTCTGGGTTCGAAAAAGTGTTTTTCAACACTGCAGATGCAAGAGAAGTCTTAAGAAGTTTTGAGACTTCTGAGCGGTGAGGACAGTCTCGCGTAAAATTCTCCTCATTACATATCAAACAAGGGTAATGAAGTTTCCAAGAAGTACCGGGTGTACCAGATGATTTTTCCTACTGGGGTGATTTTTTTTCTTGTGTTTCTCTTTATTCTTACTTTCGAGTTGCTTGTCACTTTTTCTCGTGTCGATTGACACATTATGTATTTCAGAATAAGACGCAGGATCAGATGCAATAGGAGTTTGATTGGACACAGAAAGTGTGGAAATAGATGGTCGACTTGTTGGCTGAGTGTTAGCAGAACCAATCACACCACTGCTGGCGTACAATTCCTTACCAGATGGAGGAGGAGGAACAGTAAAATTTAGTCTCAGTGCATTCAGAATATTTTCATAGAGCATTTCAGATTGAGTATAAATCAAATCCAGTTATGGGCATGAGAAATTACTTAATCTTCATGTACAACACCACCTTTGACCACGTCCTTGGTGATAGATGGCAATAAGGACTTTATAAACCACTCAGCTAAAAGCTGATCTGGAACAAAGGTTTTAACCATTTGACGATGATGACGCTACTCATGAATGTGGTGATCTGATATGTCAGTAGTAGTCATCTATTTAAAGTTGTTCAAAATTTTCATTCCAGTTTCATATCTGATAGTTAAATGGAAGTGGGTTAGAACATTAGTGGCTAAATTCGTGAATTTATCGAAAGAAGCTCATGGTAATTCAATATACCACTTTGCACTCAGACCAATGAGCGTTCACTGGAAAATACGAAGTCTAACATAATCATCATTCAAGGATTTTGAGGAACACCATAAATGATAAGTCATAACGTGCATAGACAGATATTATCCAGAGTTTCTATTGAATTTTAGAATATCAAAGGGTAATTTATGAGGAATCACCGGCCACCAAGGTAAATAATGAATGGGATCATTAGTAAGCTGGTTTAAATTAGGTAACTCTAGTGTTGCAACAAACGTCAACTGTCGGTTTATATCGAGTTGAGAGTAACCAGGCTAAGAGGGAATTGCCTGGGCAATAGGCCATTGTGTACCAGTATAAGGAATATGCTATTGGGAACCCTGATAGGGGTAAGTTTGTTGACCAAACCCTTGATAGGCATGTTGACTAGAACCTGAATAAGCTTGTTGTTGACAAAACCCAGCATAGGATTGTTGACCAAGTCCAAGATAGGTTTGATATTGTTGGAATTGCCGTTGTGGTTTCCATGGGATTTTATAATACGGTTGTTTCCCACCAGGATAGGTTGGTCTAGGTTGTGAATAGACATGACCAGTGGAATCTGTGTCGTTCCATACAAGGGTAAACTGGCCTGTGGTTGTGAAATTCCTGATACAGATAGTTGTTGTAAACCAACCTGGGAAGATAGAGTTTGTAGACCTGAAACTTGAGGGTAAAGAGTTGAAGGACTCGCCTGAGAAGGTTGAGCTATGGCGAAGGAAGTAATAATAGGCATAGTAGGTACGAATGGAACAGGTTGAACTAGTTGATATTGGTACACAACCGTTTGTGGTTGAACAGGAAAGAGAGGTTACCATTGAAAAACAGGTATTCCAGCATAATATTGACCTAAAAATGAAGGACTACTGCCATATGGAGTAACAATGGGGTACCCTTTAACATATGGAGTATAAGAATATTGAGCATACTAACCTTAATATAGTGGGAGTCTAGTAGAAACTAGATAAGATGGATGGTAATCAGATGGACTCGCCTAATATTGAGCTGAAGATGTAAATAAAGGATCAGGTCGTTCAATTCTCGCTAGAGAGGAACCAGATAAAATTCCAGATGAGGACATGGGAAAATTCCATAAACTAGAGGAGGCACCAGAGTAGGTTCCAGATAAAGAGTGGTAACCTTGTGGGATAGATGGACCACCGTAAAGATGAGACTCGGGTGTCATAGAAAACATCGAAGTGGTAGTAACAGTAGATGTTGTTGCATCTGTAACAAATGGTATATTTTGGGATGATGTCTCAGCCATGGTTAAATAACCCAGAAAATACCCTAAATAATTACGGGAACTTGAAACTAAGTAGGATCAATAGGAGCAGTGTGGGTTAAACGAGGAAAAGACAGATAAATATGAAGCCCTGACCAAAAATGAGTTGGATTAGTAGGGGTTGTCCGCGAAAATCCACCCTTGCATATGGATTCTCCTCTATGACGATATGTTGTCATCGGAGCCAAGTAAATAATGTAGTAGAGAATGAGATCAATGACTAGCCAACATGTCTAGCCATCAACTCTACCCATCGCTGCATCCATGCATCGCTAGGACTAGCTACACCTAGCATTACATGTTGTGGTTGCATCAATGGAATTCACTCCAGAATAAAGTGATGAGGCTTGATCCATAGCTATGATTCTTCATCCTGCCACTTTTCACTTTGTTCAATTTTTCTTTCATGGGAGAGAGTACTACTTTAGCCCAGGTGAAGCAAGCATTTCACATTGGGGAAAAATTTCTCCCAATATTGGTCGATGGTATTTACTTTCTGACATATTTTTCAAGACGCAGTGCCCCCATTTCCTTTGCGGGTTCCATTCGTGGATGTGAGAAACTTAAGGATGACATTCGACAGTTTTGTCGGCTATGTACAGAGCCTAGCAAGGATGGAAAGATAAATATCAGAGATCTGCACGATATGACTTTACGAACGCTCTTGTTCACCATCGCAAATTTAGCTAGCAGTGTTACTCAAGGAAAGTATGTCAGAGGATTATTAAAAAAATTGAAAATGGAACAGTGAAAAGCTGCATTAGTGCCTTTATAGTAGAACCTTAAACTTCGGATTGATGATCATTCTAAAGAGGTGGATCCACATTGTATAGAAAACTAGTTGGGAGTCTGATTTATTGAACTACAATTACACCTGACTTAGCATTTTCAGTCAATGTGTTAAGTCAATTCGTGTCAAAACCTCTTGAGAACCACTGGGTGGCATAAAAAGGTATCTTGAGATACCTTCAGGGAACCATTAATTTCGGTATTAAGTATACTTATATTTTTTATGTTAATTTGACAGGTTTTTCAAATTCAAGGTGGGCAGCAAAATTGGATGACAGAATATCCATAACAGGTTATTCTTTCAATGTCAGGTCTGGGGTAATTTCTTGGAGAATCAAGAAGCAAAGTAGTGTATCCTTACCTTCTACAGAGTCAGAGTATCAAGCAGTGTGTGCAGCCACATGTGAGGAAATTTGGTTGAGGATACTTCTCCATGATGTTGGAGAAGAATATAAATATGATACATTAATCATAGGTGACAATAAAATCTTAATCAAGCTAGTGAAAAATCCTATGTTTCACAAAAACACAAAATATATTGATACTTGGTTTCATTTTGTTAGAGAGAAGGTTCAGTCTAAAGAAAATTTCATTGAATATTGTAATTATTTCGATATTGCGGCAGATATTTTTACCAAGTCCCTTGGGAGGATTAAATTTGAAATTTTTAGGGAGATGTTAGCAGAAAAATTGAAACCTTTCTCCATTAAGGGGGAGAGTTGAAGATAATGGAGAATATTGTATTATTGGAGAGATTTTTTTTCTTAGCTATATGAGTGTCCTAAATTAGGATTAGTTCCTATTCTCTGGGAGTCAGTTCCAATCCCCCTAAATTGATGTAAACCTATATATTTATGATTTGGTGATTAACAAGATAGATCATTTTCCTCTTGGGCATTCTACAGGTGCAGCTTGCTCACCTGAGAGCTTCTAGTTTCAGATTATATATTTTGTCTTAATTTTTAACAAAAAATGTCCCATATATTAATACAAGATGTTTGGATGGAATTGTAAGTGAATGACATGTTACTGATAATTTATTAGTCCTTTCCAAATCAAGACTGTATGATTCGATTTTTTATCGACCACTATTAATTTAGCATTAACACATGGGTATACTATAATTGTCTATGCAACTTTTCTGAGAGCATAATTTCTAATTTGACTGGTAGGGACTAAGATGCCCTGCAACACTTATTCTAAATACAATCAAATTTTTAGAAGAGAGGCGTGTCTATTTTAGAATAGGTTTTTCAAAATTTTAATTTAATTATCAATAATTAGTAAGTGGATGATAGAGACATTTAATCTTGAAAATATAAAATATATCACAAAATAAGTATTTTGATGTCCATGAATATTTACCAATAATTTAATTTATATTAGTAAGTTGGTATCATAACCACTCTTAAATACTATATACATTTACCAACCATTTAATTTATATAATTATGCTAGCCTCATAGGCTAATCTCAAATAAATCACGTTTTATTAAAAACCCACAAAATAGTCCAGACATTCTAGCAAGATTATGAAAAATTCTGGCATAAATTTTTGAAAATATGGGTTAAGGGTGTCAAACTTTAGGATTTTGTGTGCCCGGATGGTTTTTGATGGTGTTGAATCCATTTCCACCATCAAAAACACAATTTAAACACTCCAATTACCTGATATTTTGAATTTTGTTTTACCGAATTCCAAGAAAAAACTGTCATCAGGCTATTTTGTTGCATTGGTAGACAACTCCCAAATAAATAACTCCTTCTATGTATCTTTATTTATTTGTATGAGAGAAAACATACTTTCCTCCAATCAATATCTTCATACACCAAATCATAAGAAGATTCCTAATTTAGTGTAGCATTTCAATAGTGTGTTGCACCTTCCAGGAAGGCCTCCACCAATAGAGAGACTTAAGAAATATTGTAGGTTTTAGGGTTGTTAACAAAAATTTTTATCAAGGGTGGAAGTTTTCAAGATTTCCGCATGCTTCCCTTACAATTTGTATAATTACAATAACCATCATAAGTATAGTACCAGGAGGAGCAAGTAAATGTTTTCATTGAATTCTTTTGATGGATAGAAGGGTTTAATTAGTTTTCCTTTACACTCACCATATATCCATGGTCTTAGAGAGAATTAATTTGTGCCCCATAACGCTTATATTTCAACTTCCACCAGTGTTCCTGTAACAACACCGACCGTTTCCATGGCTACATATGGTCGACATTAGTGTGTATGATTTTCAGTTCCCATTTGATTTTATTGAAAAATGGGATAGTGGAGTCAAATCGAATATTGAAAATTACGAATATTCCTATTTCTATGTCTATAACTATTTTACTGACTCAACCAGCTTTGATTTCTTGCACATTTACATTCTACGTTTTGCTATCTTGTAGTTGTGATTCATCCTAGAAGTTTTCTTTCCCTTAGCAATTCTTGTTTATTTCATGTTAATGAGTTTCTCTGCATTTGTTATGTAGTCTATATTTACATTTTTTTGTTTTTTGAACAAGAATATCATGTGACACGCTACCATTATACATATGATAATTTAATTAGGCAAAAATTTCGCCTTGAAAATATAGGTTTCTCTTACATGATTTTGGAAATTTTGGTTGAAATTTTTGGAAATCAATGTTACAACTATCAAACTATATAATTTTAGGCACCCTCGGGTTTTGAGGGCATTGAATCTATTTCTACCTTTAAAATTTGGATTGGAACACTTTTAAACTAAGTCACCTGACATGGGGATATGAGACACGCGAGGCAAACAAATACAAGGGTTCGACGCGCGATAAGGAGACCCCTTGGAATAAGACACATAATATATATATATATATATATATATATATAATACTCAAAAAAATAATAGATACTGTTATGGCCTAAATCTGCCTCAGGCTGAAGAAGGCAAAGTCTAGGGTAACATCAAACCACGCTTAATCTGGTAGCTAGCCCTACCAGATCGGGAGAGGGCTCTCTCCTGGTCAATATCAGCAAAATAATCAGTAAGACATGAGATGACTTGAATAAAGGCTAATTTTAGGCTAGGTATATATGTAAAAAAGTTTGATTTGATTTTGAGGGTGTTTGCTGGATCAAAGGGAAGGGAAAATTTCGGGTCTGGGAAATGATCAATTTTGCAGAGAGCTGAATGGGGCAAGAAAGGAAATTGTTTTGATGTTTCGAATTGAATGAAGTGGATAGCTCAGACCGGTGTGGAGTTGAAGAGGGCAAGAGGATTTCAGGAATCCTCTTTAGACAGTTGAAAAAATAGAAAATTAAACAAAAATTCAAGGTAGAGCACTTCAAATCTAATGAATTCCACCTTTATTACTTGTTTGTTGAACTTGAGAAGAAATAATAAGGATGATGATACACATGAAACATCAGTAAAATTAAAATCATAGAGAGAAACACACCATCAAAACATAGAGACACATGGATCCCAAAGAGTGCTGCAAACCCTGGTTTATTCC
Organism: Pinus albicaulis; assembly: GCA_034641835.2. NCBI lineage: Eukaryota > Viridiplantae > Streptophyta > Pinopsida > Pinales > Pinaceae > Pinus > Pinus albicaulis. Next base: position 724,211,753 of record CM076578.1, on the reverse strand, counting down.
TTTGCCAAAATGCAGAGATGAAATGTACAATGAAGCTCAAAGCAATCCCAAATGTCCAACACTGAAAATGACTGAGAAACTACAAGATATAGACAAGCATAACTCATCCCCATGCCTCTAGGGGTTGAGCTCACTATTTTAGGAGTTTTTTAAACAATATCTAAACTAAGAACTGGAAAATAGGCAGTGGAACAGCTTGCCTCTATAAGATAGGAAACTGATTCATTCAGTTATAATTCACCTTTTGATGAATGAATCTACTTCAATGAGTAAAAATTTCTAAAAATAACATCAAGAGCCATGAATTTACATCAAATTACATCAATATTTTTACATGTGGAGGTAAAAAATTCAAACTGGCCAAAACTAGGCAAAAAACAGAGTTACTGAGTCAAAACTGAGCCAAAATCCCCAATGCGTCGCGCCTGAAATTTCTATGCATCGCACCACTTTGGAGCCGATTTTGAAGGCCTTCCCAGTGTCCAAATTTAGCACAGGATAGCTCGTTGGAAAGCTCTACCTGTCTGATTTCGAAACCAAGTGGAATTTCTAAATTTGGTTTCCATGTGCCACTCCAAAAATGAGTTTTCCCAACACTACTTCCTGTGTGTCCAAAAAGGGGCAGAAAGGTCATTTTTAGGGTGTTTTTGACCCTTACGGCAACCCAAAACTTGTCAAAATATCTGGTTAATGGGTAGAAATGCATAAATTTTCATGAAAAATCCAAAAATACAAATTTTTACCCAAGAGGAGCTCCCAATCATAAGCGCGCGCCAAGTGGCGTGATGCGTCGGGCAGGAAAATCTGTGTTAAGGCCAAAAAATTCAAAATTGACAAAATGTGTCCCAAATTTCTTGAAATATTGGCTGAATTTCCACCATCATGTGCTATGCTGGGCCAAGGAAGCTTCGGCCAAAATTTGAAGTCTATCTTGCCTTTTCCGACGCTTTAATGCCCTCTTCAACTTAGCCTTCAGGATCTTGATTCGTGCCTTGCAAACATGATTTCTTGCCCAATAATGATTCGCCATGTGCCTCAACATGTTCTTTTCTTTTTTAGCTTTCTCTAACAGCTTTTGGTCTCCTTGGTGCATGCAATTCAGTTGTAGAGTCACTGTGTGTCCTTCATCTCGGTCACAAGAGGTATCTGTCTCCATGATTTCCAAAGTCTATGTTGTCTTAGGTGAATATGAGGAGTTTGGTGTCTTTGGAATATTATCAAGTGAAATTTCCCATTTGAAATCTGTGATTTGATAAGTTTAGGGACAACCACCTAATCTCTTGGGATAACCTTGGGGTTTGGGGAAATTTTCAATTGGGATGGGGATAGTGGGAATGGGATATTTAGGGATACAAGGGAATAGGGAAACAGGATATTGTGAGAAGATAGATAGTGACGATGGAATAAAAATATGGGGGAAATGGGAATGATTGACACCAAAACAATTTCAAAACCCTAAAGGGGCATTCTTCCAACAAGATAATAGGGTTTGATTTTTTAGTAGTCAAATCCTCACAAACAACACCAAACACATGTTCATTTGCAATTACAAGGTTTATTGACTTACTTGGACCAAGAGATACCGAACAGATTTGAAGATTTTGAAGAAATGGCAATAAACTTTCTTCCCGGCCCAATGCGTCGCGCCACAACCCAACGCGTCGCGCCACAGACCCAACGCGTCGCGCCATAAACCCAACGCATCGCGCCCTTTTTCAGGAGACTTTTGGAGGCCTTATCGATGTTTAAATTGGGTGTAGAATAGCTCGTTGGAAATATTATTCAGTCTAATTTCCAACCCAACTGGAATTTTTCAATTTTTAGTTCATTTACCTTGTCAAAAATCAAATCTCCCAAGACTGGTCAAAATGTGCAAAATGAGGCTGCCTCGAGGCAGAGTGCTATTGCAGCCAAGTTTTGAAGGTCTTCCTCAATTCCAAATTGAGCTCATGATAGCTCATTGGAAATATCTTTGTGTCTAATTATCATTTGAATCATCAAGAAAGTCATTTGGCCAACCAAGCTAGGAGAAATCTTGATTTTCCCAAGGTCACTTCAGAGGTGCATCAATTCTCCTGAGGCAACTATATTTTTGACATTTCTATAAAACCATGACACATGTGTAAAAATTGAAGGATTTTTTTCTTCCTTGGCCTATTTTGGACAAAAACTTCTCTCATTTTTCCTAAATTCATCTTTTATTGCTCAGAAACATCATTGGAGTAAAACTTATCCCGATATGTGGAACAAGGGATTTGTCGAAATGAAGCGAAATGAAGGGGATAAGGGGCTTCTAAATTCTTGAGAAAATTTTGGAAAGTAGGGAGGGATGTTAGGAAGCAGGGGAAAGTGGAATTTTAGAGATTGAGTGAGAGGAAGGGGTCCAAAAGGGCAGAACACAGGCCTAGCCTAGAAAATTGCCAAGTTGTAGCAAGAAACTAGGGTTTGTGCGAAAATGAGGAACTTGGGGGATCTCAATGATGGGAAGTGTTTAATAAGGTACAATAAGGATAGGAGAAGGTGTATGAACATCAGGATACAAGTTTTGTTGTTGATTTGACTATCCAAGAGAAATTACCTTCAAAACCCTAGGAGAGGGAAATGAACCTTACCTAGGCACAACTGAAGCATGAACAAGGTGTAAAATGACCCAGTGGAACTTGACATGATGATGACAACCCTCTGAATGATGGTACACTCAGATGAATGGTGACATGGACCGAAATTTGAAAAACTTTGAAAGGAATGAAAGAAAACCCTAGACCTAATACTTAGTGACCAAATTTTGCTTGAAAACTCACTGAAATGACAAAATTTGACCTTGACACCTTAAAATCACTTTGTAAGAGCATTTTTGATCACTGGAGGAAGGATGCAAAGACTAACACTAACATTGGCTCCAATGGGGATGGTAGCTCCTTGGAGGTGCCAAGAACTACAGATCTTTGCAAAGCAGACAGTGCCTTCATCCATTGGGCAATGGAGTCAAAAAGTCAAGCTGAAATGCAGGACTTAAAACTAATGACTTGACGACACAAATTGACTCTCACTCAACTAAAAACTAACTCGATACTTAAATACAACCGAAAAACTGGAAAATATGCTCAATATGAAGCTTATTCAATACAACCTACTCTAGTTGTTCCATTCATCACCTGATCAAGTGAAATGAAATAACCAATGCAACCATGTAAGCATTCCGGCTACTGTTTGGATTCTCCGCAAGTGCTCGCTTATGAACAACAAGAGAGAACTATGAAAGGAAAATCCCATAAAAACTTGTGAACAGATCCATTGAATACTATGGATTCTCTATCCGCCTCCAAAAACACTGCATAAGGATCTTGAAGTTCATGCACACTGGGACATAGCTCATCCAATGGATTACTTCTCTTCTCCTCATACCATTAATGAAAACTTTGTTTTGAGCTTTGTGATGAGCTTTGTGACGAGACTCCTATTAAAAGTGACAAAGAGACTGGCTGCCAGATCAATTTTATATCAGCACACATTTCAAACTTACATATAGTCAATGGAGAAGGACTTTGACTGCAGACATCATCCAACACATCAGCTATTGGATCGTGAAAAACTTGAAAATACTGCAGCAACCCATTTTCTATTGGTTTCAATGAGATTACATGATTTCCTACAGGCTGCTCGTTTGAAGATATACTATGCAATTTACCCTTCAAAGACTGAAATGATTCAAAACAAAATGGTACGGAATCATCTTGTATCATTTGATCGTATGTGCCAGCTTCCAAGTCTTCATCTGCAACTTGACAATCAATGGCATTCGGGGGCTGCAAATCTGGATATGGGAAATCTTGAACAAGGTTTTCATTGCCCTCAAGATGGTCCAGATCAAGACTTGTTGACAGTTTATTTCTGATTGCATGGAAGTTGTCTCTGATGAACAGAAACGAATCAAAACAAAAAGGAAAAGATCCTTCACTTACTTCAAAATTTGTTGCACTTTCCTTGTCATTGTCATAGCTGATATGCATCGGTTGATCACTGTACTCAAGTTGCTGAAAGTTAACTTCCTCCTTCCACAAACTAGCTGCTGATTTGTGTGCAAGATTAGCTTCTATTTGGAGAACATAATCATCATCATACTGATCAAACTGAGGCAAATCATCAGTATAAAACACATCATCAAGCATACATGTCATATCAACAGATCTCTCTTCTCCAAGATGATCTACAAAAAAATCATTATCAGATCTATGAAAACTGGGATAAGAAACAAAATGTTTTGGATCAGCAACTTGTTCTTCTTCAATCATCGAGCCATGGGCTTGAACATTATACTCATTCCTTGTGATGATCCTCTACATCATCTCTTCCACTACACTTGCCAAAATGTCAAGCTTTACCTCTAGAGATGTCGATTTCTCCGGATCTATGTTTTTCATCTCTTCTTCCTTCAACTTTGCCCTTCGGATAAGCAAATGTGCCTCTACATCTACTGCACTGTTCTGCATCTCTTCAAGTGTTGCAAGATTCCTTTCTCTCAGCTGAAACTCCATTTCCAGATCAAAGGCACCCGGGTAGTGCAAGAGAGCAGATCCAGGAGGAGGCCTTATATTAACTGGAATCGAATAATAAACTTGGTTAAATCTGGCAGAAAACTGTTGTACTATTTCCCCTAGCTATCTTTTCAGCTGGTTATACTCTTCTATAATCAAGAAAGGGTTCTATCTGATCACCCACCTATCAAGGAAAAATTTGACGAACTGCTGGAAATCTGAGATGCTCGCATCAGGCAGGGCTTTGAATCAACTCTTGACTTTGCCTTGAAAAGAAAGAGCAAAAAGCCTAATACCGAAATCCTCTTCATCAACTTCAAAAAGATCAAGAAAAGACTCAAAATTCAGAACATATCTCTCAGCAGTGATGTTGTCGCATTCACCATCAAATCTTGGTAGATATAGGTCATGATTTTTAGGGAAAGCATGGGATATAGGAGGTAGCTCTTGGGTCTTGAAAATGTCATTCATTTCCACTATTATGTCCATTATATCACCTCCATTTCACTACTATGTCACTACATTCATCCCACTTTCATTATCATTGGGCCACATTTATGTTTTTCCAAACTTTATTAATTCTTAGCCTTTTTAAGTGAATTTGTGGTTAAAAATTAGAAAATAATGTGCATATGCTTATACCTAACAAGTGGGTTGAGATTGTTGACATGTGTAGGTCAAAAGGAGACTTCTAGAAGACCCTTATGTGGCACTCTAAGCCCAAATTCGAATTTGGTTGAGAAGATCATGGGATCATGAGGACATGTGTCTCATTTCCTTGTTGTATTGAAACTCTAAGAGGATATGTGTCTCATTTCTTAGTTGTGTTGAAACTCTAGAAAGACATGTGTCTTATCATTTCTTATTTTGATTGTAACTCTAGAGATGGAGGGAGAGATTCATGGACTCCCATTAATGAGATAACTTCTCATATTTTGTATAAATAGGAGAAGCTTTCTCCTATCATGGGTAGTAGTGAAAAATAGGAGAAGGAGAGAAAGGAATAGAGAGTCTTTTGTAACAAAGCTTAAGATGGAATGGGATGTAGATTTGTGAGTTTTTCAATAAAGAAGTTCAGTTCTTTGATGTTATTTTGATTACAACTTTAAGGAGCTGAAGAATTTCACCAAATTGGTAGCAGAGGGCCCTTGCTATCCAAGGAGGCTTTTACATGTTTTCTAGATAAGTTGTTTTCAATTCTGTGTTGTTATATTTCTTACTTAGACAATTTTCTAAGTTTATATCTTTTAGTATCATGTCTTGCATTATGTGTTTAACTAACAGATCCTCATGATGTTATAGTTAGTCCTTTCTTAAAGTTTTTCCAACATATCTCTATTCATGGAATGGATTTAGTTGTGACATCTTGAGTTACCAGCACTTTAGTTTTTTTTGTTATTTAGATTAAAAGATCCTCATTATCTTACAACCATTCTTTTTCTTAAAAGTTTTTCCAACATATCACTATTATATGAAAGAGATTTGGTTGTACTATGTTGAGTTAATTAGCATTTTCTGTTCTGCAATTAGATAGAAGATCCTCATATTGTTACAAACAGTCTTTTTCTCAAAACTATTCCAACAAATCTCTAAATCACAGAAAAGTTCTAATTGTAATACTGTGGGTTACTTGTTGTTTAGAATATCCTTATTTCATTTTATCTAATCTCCTTCAATAAACTCTTCCAATAAATCTCTAGCTGATGAACGAGATCTAGTCATAATGTCATAAGTAGTTTTAAATATTCGTAGGGGATCCTTAGCATATTATAGCAATTTTCTTCTCAAGTTGTTCTAAAATATCTCTATCATATGAATAAGATTGCACTATAATATTCTAAGTTGCTGTCTATTTTTAGGAAGATCCTCATCACATTAGAGTTCAACCTCTTTCACAAATTATTCCAACAAACCTCTAACTAAAAGGATCAGGTTGAAATATAATGTCTTGAGTTACATTTCATGTTCATTTGCAAGCTAGGATATCCATGGATTAGAATGCTTTGTTTTTCATCATTTTCCTAATTAGGGATAGAATTTACAATTACACTCTGTTTTGAATCTAAGGTTTCTTTTTCTTTTCTTTTTGACATAGATTTGATTTCATCTTTTGAACATAGAGTAGAGTACTAAGTACTAAAAAGACAAAACCCCCAAAAACAATAAAAAAAAACACATACAATGAAGTAAGGAAGAGGTCACTTAGGCACATATAGTGCACCACACTTCATCAGTTTACTAACCCTGGTCGATAATTTATGTTAGCAATTTAGGACGCTAAATTGACTAGACATTTTGGCACCGTTGCCGGGGAAGTGTAACTAGGTAGCCTTATTTCTTACATCTAAAAAAAAAATTAATAATTCTTGAGTATGCTCTCCTCCTGCAGTTTGCGTGATCTGGAGGATCAGAAAAAGAATTGTTATGTAAAAAAAGAAAAGAAAAAGGAGACAAAATAAACTTCATCATTTCAATTGATTCAATAAATAATAATAATAATAATAATAATTAAAATAAAAATAAAAAAATAAAAAAATAAAATAAATAAAATAAAAAATATGAAACCCAACTTCTTTGATAGGTTCAGCTGTCCAAGATTGACTGGTTATGGTCTGTAATGGCCCTCAAAACACTGTATCCTGTTTTAATAAGATTTTGCAACCTAGCTACGGAATGTGGCCTGATTCTGCAGCTAATTGTGAATTCCGCAGCTGATTTCAAGGTTTAGCAGGTTATAGGCATCCAATGAAGAAAATGACCACATGGGCATCTCCGGAATTGTCCCGACATGGATCCTATCCTAGTCACCCAGCCCAGACTGATAAAAAATCAGTTTAAAACCTCAGTCAAAGTCCTATTTTTAGCGTGTTTTTCTTGAAGTCTTTGCTGCCTGAAATTGAAAATCATTAATCCTTCTTATAAAAATTTACAATTTCAGAGAAAAAAAAATAAAAAAATCTATGGCTATCTTCAATCCTAGCTTTCAATGTGGCCTCAGTAGAAAATCTGCATTCCTGTTCAAGGTTTGGCCTGAAACAAACCTGCAAAATCATAAAAAAAAATGCATTTAGAAGTGAGTTTATATCATAACGATGGTGGAATATGCATTGGAAGCTTACATAGTCTAATCGAAAGATCTGATCCCAAACAAAATCCATGACTTTGAAATCGAGACAGAGTGCTAGCAGTCACAACCTTCATATGTTGAAGAGATCTCGCCAACAACCAAATTCCAAATTGAAAATGGCGAAGTTTAAATTCTAGAGAACATGGACTGTTTAAATAAGGGAAAACAAAGTTGTTTAGGAAAGAATAATGAAGATGCAAAAATGATAGCATTTGTGAGACGTCTTTGCAATCTGTCGTTGTCTAATTCAAGCTCTAAAGGTCGCAGGGAACTGCAGGCTGATGGCAAGTCTTCAGGTTGCATTGAAGGAAGAGCAAGAAGGCATATTTTTGCTGAAGAAATCGAAGAAGATACTTAAGAATGGTTACATCTGTCTGTGCTGTGATCGCATCTAAAAAAAATTCCAAAATCAATTTCACAGCCGAATGTAACAATTTAGGAAAACGTAAAACAGAGAAAAATGTCAAACTTTGAAAGCACGATTTCACCAAAAGACGGTGAATTTGGAAAAAAAAAAACATGGGTTTTTTCGCCAATAGGGTCAATTAGATAACCCAGAAATATTTTTATGAAATTCGTGCCGGTATGGGAGAATTTCTCGGTTATTTGAAGCCCATTTTTGCCTGCCGCGTGAAAAAAAAAACGGAATTTCAATTAATGAACTAACAGTTGATTAAATTCGGCTACTTCCGATTTGAAATTAATAGCATACTGATAATTAACTATACATCTCCTGCCTTTTGCCACCTGTCTAACACCTGCTCTGCCACTTCCCGATTAATAGCAATTCTAATTGGATACGACTCTTTGTTGATAGACTTAACACCTGTTAACAACAGTTCTAATTGGATACATCTCTTTGATAATAGACATAACACCTGTTAACAACAATCTTAATTGGATACGCAACCAACCAATTGACATGGCATGGAGCTTCTTGTATCCTTGATTATTTATCGAACTTTATCTGCTGTTTGTATGGGAACCCCGGGGCTTATTAACACTGGCATTTTCAGTTAGAGAAGGGATCAATATCATTTTGGTTGGTTTTGTTTCAACTGAAAATCTCCATTTTAAAGATGAATCACTTACTTTTAAGGTTGCAGAAACTCCACAGGAAAGTGCGGAAGAGATAAAAAGCTATGCACGACACATGTATCCAAATATGTGTAAAACTAATGGTTGGCTATCTTTTAGCTGCGGAATGCAGCCTGATTCCGCAGCTAACTGGAAATTTCGTAGCCATTTTATTACTCCTATAGGTTATAGGTGTCAAGAGATGAAACGAGCCACATGGGTAGCTGGGAAAATGTCAGTGCATGGATGGCGTCCTATTCATTTGATCCAAATCAATGAAAAAGACCTTGGTCAAAGGGAAGTCAAGTTGTGTGTTATCACTAAGTCGCCACACTAAGTCGCTACATGTCAAGAAAAAAAATAATAATTTTGAATCAATGAAATGAATAAGTTATTTGCTCACTTTTCTGAAGGTATTGATTAATTTTGGACTGATGATGAAAGATGAATGGCTAACTTTTTATTCAAGATTTTTGCAGCTAAAGTCCAATTCTCAGCCTAACTTTCTCAGATAAAATCATATTTTGATGATTCAAGTATCGTTGGAAAGGTCTCAACAAAATCTACACAGTGAGAAATCCATCATTAGAGTTTGAAATGGTAAATAATGAAATATATTGCTAAAAAGAAGCAACATTCAACTTGAGGCACTAATTCCAAAACATGTATAAATTCTTTTGATTTTTTCTTTGAGAACTTGTTTCATTAATACAAATTCTTAGTTTTGTGTGTAAATATCATAACTAGAGAGATTGATCACCTCTCTCCTTTGATAATCTTACATTCCATTGCAGAAGAAGTATTAGTTTTTTTTGCCTATCGATAATTTATGTTAGCAATTTAGGACGCTAAATTGACTAGACAGTAACATCAGAGGCTTGTAACGATCTGGAATTTTACAAGGTATAGGGTTATGTTTAGTCTTGGTATCTTGAGGTTCATCAGTTTGAAGATGGTCATCACAAGATTCAGAAAAAGGGTCTTGATCAAGCTCAAAAGCATGCAAATCTTTGGTATCCACAATCTTCAAAGGGAAGGAATCAAATGCAGGCTGAGGATCTTTTCTCAAATACAATATACTTTGCAAAGCCTTCTTGATATTCTCAGGAAAAGAGAAGAAATAATTTATGACAAAGAACAAAATGTCTTGGATGAAATTCCAACTTGAATACCTGATCTTTCCATATTGTCCTTTCATGTTTCTGCTGGTCAGGTTCATCCTCCAGTGGAGTCCTTGGATCTGATCTCGAAACTGATTTAGAGTGGCCAAGTGAATGATTTCAGCCTTGCGGTGTCTGATCGTTGTCTACCATCAACAATCAGATCTGAACTTGATTAGATGTACTGGGGAAATTTGCAAGTCAGATGTTACGTTTATAAAACTAGACCGGAGATTGACTGAAGAAGTGTTTATCTACTTTCGCTAATGCAAAGCAAGAGCGTTTTGAAGGCTACCTGGCATAACTTTAGGCTCCGTCTGTAGTTTATAAAACGTATAACACTAACAAGCAAAAAATCATCCCCAGTATGGTCGCCACTATGTTATGGCCTAAATATACCTCAGGCTGAAGAAGGCAGAGTCTAGGGTAACATCAAACCACGCTTAATCTGGTAGCTAGCCGTACCAGATCAGGAGAGGGCTCTCTCCTGGTCAATCTCAGCAAAATAATCAGTGAGGCTTGAGATGAATTGAATAAACGCTAATTTTAGGCTAGGTATATATGTAAAAGAGTTTGATTTGATTTTGAGGGTGTTTGCTGGATCAAAGGGAAGGGCAGATTCTGGGTCTGGGAAATGATCAGCTTTCCAGAGAGCTGAATGGAGCAAGAAAGGCAATTGTTTTGATGTTTCGAATTGAATGAAATGGATAGCTCAGACCGGTGAGGATTTGAAGAGGGCAAGAGGCTTTCAAGAATCCTCTTCAGACAGTTGAAAACATAGAAAATTAAACAAAACTTCAAGGTAGAGCACTGCAAATCTAATGAATTCCACCTTTATTACTTGTTTGTTTAACTTGAGAAGAAATAAGAAGGATGATGATACACATGAAACATCACTAAACTTACAATCACAGAGAGAAACACACCATCAAAACATAGAGCCACATGGATCCCAAAGATTGCTGCAAACCCTGGTCTATTCCTTTGCCAAAATGCAGAGGTGAAATGTACAATGAAGCTCAAAGAAATCCCAAGTGTCCAACACTGAAAATGACTGAGAAACTACAAGATATAGACAAGCATAACTCATCCCCATGCCTCTAGGGGTCAAACTCACTATTTTAGGAGCTATTTCAATAATATATAAACTAAGAACTAGAAAATAGGCAGTGGAACAACTTGCCTCTATAAGATAGGAAACTGATTCATTCAGTTATAATTCACCTTTTGATGAATGAATCTACTTCCATGAGTAAAAATTTGTCAAAATTACATCAAGAGCCATGAAATTACATCAAATTACATCAAGGGTTTTACATGTGGAAGTAAAAAAGTCAAACTGGCCAAAACTAGGCGAAAAACAAAGTTACTGAGTCAAAACTGAGCCAAAATCCCCAATGCGTCGCGCCTGAAATCTCTATGCATCGCACCACTTTGGAGTAGATTTTGAAGGCCTTCTCGATGTCCAGTTTGAGCGCAGGATAGCTCGTTGGAAAGCTCTACCTGTCTACTTTCCAAACCAAGTGGAATAGCTGAATTTGGTTTCCAGTTTCCCCTCCAAAAATGAGTTTTCCCAACACTGCTTCCTGTGTGTCCAAAAAGGGGCAGAAAGGTCATTTTTAGGGTGTTTTTGATCCTTCCGGAAACCCAAAAATTGTCAAAATATCTGGGTAATGGGTAGAAATGCATACATTTTCATGAAAAATCCAAAAATAAAAATTTTTACCCAAGAGGAGATCCCAATCATAAGCGCGCGCCAAGTGGCGTGACACGTCGGGCAGGAAAATCTGTGTTAAGGCCAAAAAATTCAAAATTGACAAAATGTGTCCTAAATTTCTTGAAATTTGGGCTGACTGTCCACCATCATGCACTATGCTAGGCCAAGGAAGCTTCGGCCAAAATTTGAAGTCTATCTTGCTTTTTCCGACGCTTTAATGCCCTCTTCAACTTAGCCTTCAGGATCTTGATTCGTGCCTTGCAAACATGATTTCTTGCCCAATAATGATTCGCCATGTGCCTCAACATGTTATTTACTTTGTTAGATTTCTCCAACAGCTTTTGGTCTCCTTGGTGCATGCAATTCGGTTGTACAGTCACTGTGTGTCCTTCATCTCGGTCACAAGAGGTATATGTCTCCATGATTTCCAAAGTCTATGTTGTCTTGGGTGAATATGAGGAGTTTGGTGTCTTTGGACTATTATCAAGTGAAATTTTCCATTTGAAATCTGTGATTTGATAAGTTTAGGGAGAACCACTTAATCTCTTGGGATAACCTTGGGGTTTGGGGAAATTTACAATTGGGATGGGGATAGTGGGAATGGGATAGGAAATGAATGATTTAGGGATACAAGGGAATAGGGAAATGGGCTTTTGTGAGAAGATAGACAGTGAGGAGGGACTAACAATATGGGGGAAATTGGAATGATTGACACCAAACCAATATCAAAACCTTAAAGGGGCATTCTTCCAACAAGATAATAGGGTTTGATTTTTTAGTATTCAAATCCTCACAAACAACACCAAACACATGTTCATTTGCAATTGCAAGGTTTATTGACTTACTTGGACCAAGAGAGACTGAGAAGATTTTAATATTTTAAAGAATGGCAATAAACTTGCTTCCCGGCCCAATGTGTCGCGCCACAACCCAACGCGTTGCGCCACAAACCCAACGTGTCGCGCCATAAACCCAACGTGTCACGCCATTTTTCAGGAGACTTTTTGAGGCCTTCCCAGTGTTTATATTGGGCATGGAATAGCTTGTAGGAAATATTATTGAGTCTACTTTCCAACCCAACTGGAATTTTTCAATTTGGAGTTCTTTTGCCTTGTCAAAAATCAAATCTCCCAAGACTGGTCAAAATGTGCAAAATGAGGCTGCCTCAAGGAAGAGTGATGTTGCAGCCAACTTTTGAAGGTCTTCCTCAACTCCAAATTGAGTTCATGATAGCTCATTGGAAAGATATTTGTGTCTAGTTATCGTTGGAATCATCAAGAAAGTCATTTGGCTAACAAAGCTAGGAGAAATCTTGATTTTCCCAAGGTCACTTCAGAGGTGTATCAATTCTCCTGAGGCAACTATATTTTTGCCTTTTCTATAAAACCATGACACCTGTGTAAAACGTGAAGGAGGTTTTTCTTCCTTGGCCTATTGTGGAAAAAAAACTCTCTCATTTTTCCAAAATTCATCTTTTATTGCTCATAAACATCATTGGAGTAAAACTTATCCCGATATGTTGAACAAGGGATTTGTCGAAATGAAGCGAAATGAAGGGTATAAGGGGCTTCTAAATTCTTGAGAAAATTTTGGGAAGTATGGAGGGATTTTTGGAAGTAGAGGAAAGTGGAATTTCAGAGATTGAGTGAGGGGAAGCGGTCCAAAAGGGAAAAACACAGGCCTAGCCTAGAAAATTGCCAAGTTGTAGCAAGAAACTAGGGTTTGTATGAAAATGAGGAATTTGGGGGATCTCAGTGATGGGAAGTTTTTAATAAGGTATAATAAGGATAGGGGAAGGTGTATGAACATCATGATACAAGTTTTGCTAATGATTTGACCATCCAAGAGAAATTACCTTCAAAACCCTAGGAGAGGGAAATGAACCTTACCTAGGCACAACTAAAGCATGAACAAGGTGTAAAATGACCCAGTGGAACTTGACATGATGATGACAACCCTCTTAATGATGGTACACTTAGCTGAATGGTGACATGGACTGACATTGGAACAACTTTGAAAGGAATGAAAGCAAACCTTAGACCTAATACTTAGTGACCAAATTTTGCTTGAAAACTCACTGAAATGACAAAATTTGACCTTGACACCTTAAAATCACTTTGTAAGAGCATGTTTGATCACTGGAGGAAGGCTGCAAAGACTGACACTAACAGATACAACATTTTATGATATTACACTAATTCTCATGATGATACAATTAACAAATTCAAACATAGATTCATACATGTACATTGTAAGTTTGTAACACTATGCATACAATCATGATTCATCAATGATACAAGTTTACAAATACAAATTAATAATAATTTGTAGTTTTCTCATTAATTCATCAAAAGCAAAATTTATTACACACGTATTGAGTCCTAAGGACTCCTGACTAGGAATTCCAATGGAAAATAAAAAATACAAAACAAAGTAGACACTAGAACCCGAAACCATAGAATAGAAAGGAAGAATGTCATAGGCTAATTTCAACTGGATATAGGTTATGCCTTTATCTCATCCACATTAAAATCAACATCAATACCACCACTTCTCTCTTTTTCATCCTCCTCCTGTATATCCAATGTAATCTATGCATCTACTGGTTTGGAGGATGGCCCCTCAACAATATCACTATCATCAAAAGTGATAGGTTCTAGAAGTGGGTCATTAAGATCCAAGTTGACTAATTCCAACTCAACACCATTATCACAACCCATATCATCAGGAAAAACATCCCACGCATTTGTATTTCCCTTCAACCACTCATTCCTCTTCTTGTAAATAAGATGAAGGTTGGTGCGCACATACACCATTGTCTCTTCCATAGACTGCTTAAGCTTGCTCTTATTCAAACTATACATATTCTGGTATGTGCTCCAATTCCTTTCGCAACAAGAGGATGAACTAATATGAGAGAGGAGCCTCATGTCTAATTTTTGTAAAGGAGTGCATGTCTCCCCATGAGTTTCCCACAAAGAATAGGGATTATTATCCCCCTTGTCTCTAATAACATCATATCCTGCAAATCCTGCAAATTACCCGATGTTAGTGGAAAATATACAAATGCATCCTCAACCTCATCAATGGATGATCTATCATGAAATATCCATCTCAATGCATCCTTCCTCTCCTATGAAATCTCACCATCCATGTGAGAAGAGAATGTATGTGAAGGTCTTCCATTCAACCACTCATTGCTATAGTATTTTGGATTCAATGAGTGAGCCAAGCAATGCAAAGGTGTGAAATTCTTGTCCCATTTGTTGAAAATAATATCCTATATCGTGGTGAATAATTCCTCCGTTGATGCCTCATACTCAGAGCATTCACTTTTGAAAAATAATAGTCCTTGTGGACTCAATCATGGAATCCCATCCCTCATAAACCTCTCTTTAGGATGGATTGGTTTGTATTTTCAAATCGTAACAAAGCAAAGATAGGGTCCAAGATCTCAATAGTAATATATATTCTCTCTTTACCAATGCATAGGCCTTCTTTTCCATCATGTCTAATTACTATATATAAGTATGATGAGAGCAATGTTGATCAAGGACACTGAGATAGATCTTCCTCCTTGCCTGAGCTCCCAGGGTGTGGAATTGAGATGAAGGGACCTTGGGCCTGAGGAAACTCTGGACAATAGTGTCATAGATGTTGCTCCCCTATCTGTCACCATGGGATATCTGTGATCCTTTTCCATTTTCACAAGTCAGGTATCTCCTCCACCTTTGGTCATTATAGAGTATACCCTAGTTGGCATCATAACCACATGCAAGGCTTGTTGGGATTGTCCCTCCCCATCTGGCTAATGGGTTGAGGAGGCTTGGAGGTGTGTGATAATTACCTCTTGGTAATTTTGGTATCCCGTCCAAGTCGGATTATGATTCAAGTGTTCTACCACATGACTTATTAGATTCATCAATGGGAAGATCTGTAGGTAATAGGAATGGGTTGAGATACCATATACAATTCCAGGTTGAGAATGAGATCCCCAATGTAATCTCAAGGTTGATATGTGTTTCTGTGTGTTTGGATATCCTATTGATCGATATGGGGTCATAATAGTAGCTCCCCCATGAGATTCTGTGTTGAGTAGTAGCTCCTTGATGTTGAGATGTGCTCCTTGATGATATGTTCTTTGATGATGATGCAAGTCATAGACATGACTCCCCACAGATATTACAGGTAGTAGCCCACTGGCAGAGATTTATAATCATAGTCTGATGAATAGAAGGTGATAGCTTAGGCTTCCCTCCGATGGAAAATTCTTCTTCTAGGTTTGAGAATGTTCATCATACGAGAAGGGAAAATAAAGAGATAATTAGGAATAAGGAGAGGATGGATCGAGATGAAAATTGATGATTTGAGATGATGAGATACTTGATATGGTCACAGCATGACGACAACATGACAGGATGATGTGATGATCAACATAGAGATATTAGCAAGTGGAATTCTTCCTAGTTGAGAGGGAGTATTAATTTTTGAAACTAGGTTCAAATTCCATCTTCGACATCTCAAATGACAAATATAATGATTGCATTGAATTCTTGTTTACGATAGGACCAAATAAACCTAAATATCACCTCATATGGAGTAGCAAAAGTTCATTTTTGAATTTATGAACCCACTCATTAGGTCATACCTATTCACGTGTGCATATTAGATGAGGTCAGCCTTAAAGAAAACTGGACCCATTAGAATACTATAAATAGAAGAGACCTTAAGCTCATTTGGACACTCATTCAAAAATCATTCTCTTCTCTTTTATTTTCTTGGTTCACACATTTTTTATGGTGGAAGTTCACACAAGGGTCTGAAACTATAGGTCTAAGACTCACACATATCTAGGGTTTCAGTTTCTCGGTCGTACGCACGATACTAGGAATATTTTACCACAATCACATGCAAACAGTGTTCCTTAGTGCCACCAAGAATTCAAAGTCGCACACACAGTAGCCTGACGGGCATGACTAAGGACTTGAGGCATATCTAGAGGGTTCTGTCCCCAGTCGCATGCACAAAATGTTCCTCGGTACGACAGGGAACATAGAGTCACTTGCTTAGCCCTTTTAAGGGTGTGACTGGGGGTTTGAAGAATATTTGGGTTAGTTTATCCTTAGTCACACACTAACAAATATCCTTAGGGAAACCAGGTAGCCATATTTGCACATATGACTCCTCTTCCATGCAACGGGTGGTTTGGAGTAGATCTCGGTCAGTTTATCCTTAGTTGGACACTGACAATTCTCCTAAGAGCGACCAGGTAGCCATAGTCACACGAATGACTCCTCCAACATGTGATCGAGGAATAAAAGATGAAGTTTTAGTATTCTAAATATTCTGCTCAGTGCCATGGATGGTTTGGCTATTGATTTTAGACAGTGACAGTTCAGAATAGACTTCAAAATCATATTTCTGAGTATATACATTGTTGGTTGTTGTAGTTATTTTACTGGTTAGTTTCATAGATGAATACATGGATAATTTTACTCTCTTCTACTGAATCATTTGATGATGAACTAAGAATAATAATTTTCAAGGGTTTTCCCCATAGTGGGTTTTTCCCTAGTCTCCGACCAATCCTGCTGTCTCTATGTGTGCATGCTTTTCTTTTATTGTTCCTTTATGTTCTATTGCATTTATGATGATGATATTTGTATTTTTCTGTGCTTTCTTACACTGCTAAATTATGATGTAAATCTGAATAATGTTATGATTCTATGGGATGAACTTAATGTGTTAATGAATAAATGAAATTATCAAAGAAAAGAACAATATTTCCCTATGAAAAATTAACACGTTGAGATTTGTGGGAATTTAATAGGAAAAAATGACCATGTTATTTTGTGCAGGAAAAATTAAATAGGGGTACTTTTTGAGTGTGTAGGGTCAACTGAGACTTATATCTTAGTATGAGGAGACACTCAGATGCCCACTCTGTGATTTAATGTAACTATGTTGGTTAAATGAATGTAATCGATTTTCAAAGCTTAATGCATTTACATAGGTCTGGAAATTTGATGGAAAAACAACATGGAGAGCCATGGTGAATCACAATTTCAATCACTTTGTGGAAAATAAAATAGGAACATCAGAGACAACATCGACCTTTGTGCAACAAAGAAATAGAACTTAGAATTGCAGTTGGGAAATTGGGGATACAAAACATACTTTAGGAGTTGAGTAGATAGCTCGGTGTGTGAATGTTACTAGGGATAAATACCAAGTGTGTGTGGGTTGCATAGAGAGGTTGAAAGTTCCTGTGCAAAAGAAGAGAGATGAGAGAAGAGACCTCTATGGAAAACAGGATGGGCTAAGATATTAGTAAAATTCGTTGCAGTGTGGATAGAGTAGTGTTTCTTAGGGTTAATGAATTGCATGATGCTAAGTGGAAAAAAGGGTTAAAAGCATAGAGTAATAATGAGCTAATGCTATTTCTTCTTGTTCTCGAAAATTTGGTTGGTAGCGCGCGCGCACAGCTCTACGTCTGGGTAGGTTTTCGACTGCTGCGAAACCACAGCCGCCACCATGGGTGAGCCTGGGGGTGGGGAGCCCTCTCCCACCCCTCCGTCCTCTTCTGAGGAAGATTTTTGTTGTTTATTATCGCAGAAAGGGAAGAATCGACCAAATCCTGAAGTCCCGAAGTTCATAAAAAAATTGGAGGAAATCCCTGAGATAACCCTGCCAGAGGAACAACCGATAAAAATTTCCCTAGCCCTGGCTGATAGAGGGTTGGTTGGGAAATTTATGGGTCGCTGGCCATCTACAAAAAAAACTGATGACTGGATTCAACGCAACTGGAGGCCACAGCTGAAAAACAATGTGATCTGTTATGCGGTCGGAAGAGGATTTTTCATCTTCGAATTCACCACCAAAGATGATCGAGACCTGGTATTCAAAAATGGTCTGTATTTCATGGGAAACCAGGGTCTGTATCTTAACAAATGGACCCCAGACTTCGATCCTTCAGTTGATTTCCCTAAGGAGGTCCCAGTCTTGGTCTGTCTCCCCAACCTCCCGATCCATTGCTGGAGCTTTCACTCTTTGCAGAAGATTGGAAATGGGCTGGGCAGATTCATTGACAAAGCAGATAATAAGGGCCAATAAACTTGTGCAAGAATTTGTGTGGAAGTCGACTTAGAAGCTGGTTTGCCTGAGGCATTTAAACTCACAGTTGGAGACTGGCACCATTATCAAAATCTGGACTACGAGCAACTGCCTTTCAAATGAATAACCTGTCATGAGCATGGACACTTCCAACGGAATTGTCCAAAAGCCCCAATAGGATCCAAGGAGGAAGAATAAGGATGGAAGGAAGTCAAAAAGGGCAAGGCTATCCCAAAGCCATCTGAGAAGAAAAATTTTGGGCCAGGGGTGAAGCCCCAGGCCAAACCAAAGGCCAAAGAAGTTCCAAAAGTTGGCTCCTCCTCAGGTGAAAATGTGGAAGCCATCGGGACCCAAGAAGAACCAGAAGACTGGTCGAAGAAAGCAAAAGAAACTGGTGCAGAAACAAGCAACCTTCCGACAGGTGATGACCAAGGAGGAAACGAAGGAAACGAGGAGCACATTAGTCTTGTCTCTGAATCTGAGGGAGAAATAGAAGAAAGAGACTCTGAATCATAAAGCTCGCAAGTCACCCCCATCAAATCGGCCAGGGGTCGTAAATCCAAGAAGAAACAGAGAGAGGAAAAAACTTATCTGGACATCCTCCAAGGCTCCCAGAAAACTCTCAAAGAAATGATGAATACAAGATCCGGGCGCAAGCATGACACGGCTCCAAAAGGAGCCACAACCTCCCAAGCCAATAAATAATGAAATACGTCTCCAGGAACTGCAGAGGATTAGGCAGCAGGCTGAAAGAAGAAGCCCTGAAAGATATTGTGAGGATGTATTCGCCTGAAATCCTTCTCATCCAGGAGACAAAGTTGGAGGATCTCCACCTCCTCCAAGCTAGCAAATCTTTTTGGCATAAAGGGCAAGGGAGAGCTGTCAGTGCTAGAGGCGCCTCAGGGGGGATTGCCTCCTTCTGGGATAGCTCCATTTATGACCTGATTCATGAAGAATACTGCCCCCATTGGCTTTTCACTAAGCTCCTCCATAAATATTTTGGTCAACAAGTAAGTATGTTCAATCTATATGCTCCGGTCTTACCAGTTGAGAAAAAAAAAATTTGGGACTCGATTCAGTCCTATCTTTCATTGCACAGTCCATAAAACATTATTATTGCAGGTGATCTAAATGTCACTCTAGCTGTAGAAGAGAAAAAGGGTGGCTCCCCGGTCCGGGACCCAGCTAGATAATGGGTAGAAGAAATTATGTTGGGCTGGGATCTGGAGGATATCAAGCCCACATCTGGGAAATTCACCTGGACCAACAAAAGGGTTGGCCCCAGTCATATTGCTGCCCGTTTGGACAGATTCCTCGTCCAGTCCACTTTCTTGACTTGCGATCTAATGGCCACCTCAAAAATCTTACCAAATAGCACTTCTGATCATAAGCCCATTCTTCTTGAACTATCCATGAATGGAAACCTGGGCCCCATTCTCTTTAGATTTAGTCCTCTGTGGCTTCAGCAAGAAGGCTTCCAAGAGGTGGTCTCAGAGGCCTGGAACAGGCAAGTTCATGGTTCCCCATTCTTCGTGTGGGAAGAAAAAATGAGGGGTCTAAAAAATGGGCTCAAGGAGTGGGCTAGAAGGTTGAAACTCCCTCCTCCAAAATAAAGGAGGCCCTTGACAACCTTGCTGACCATCAATTATCAATGGAAAAAACTGATGTTTCTCAAGGACTTCTTCATAAAGAAGCTGAACTGCAGAAAGACTTCCATAGAGCAAGTAGGGATGAGGAAGAATTCTGGAGACAGAAATCCAGAAATCTCTGGTTACAAGCCGGAGACAAAAATACCAGCTTCTTCCACAAGCAAGCTGAAGCATGCAAACACTTCAAAACTGTTAATGAAATCCATCATCAAAATGCAGTGGTTAAAGATTTTGAAGGTATAAAGCGGGCAACCCACTCTTTCTTCAAAGATCTCTACTCTGCCCCTGAAGATCCTCCTATCGATCCTTATGCCTATCCATTTGATCTTATTCCCCACCGTGTTCAGGAATCTGATAATGCTATGCTAACAGCTCCAATCAGCATGGATGAACTTAAAAAATCTTTGGATTGCATGGAACTGGATAAAGCTCCTGGCCCTGATGGGTTCATTGTAAGGTTTTATCTATCCTACTGGGCCAAAATCAATAAATACCTGCTGAGAATGGTCATGAAATCTCAGTCTTGTACCAAGATTGGAGGCAGCATCAACTCGTCCTTCCTTGCCTTGATCCCGAAAGAGAAAGGTGCCTCTAATTTTAGCAGATTCCGTCCAATATCTTTATGTAATTCTAGTTATAAACTGATTACCAAAATAATAGCCAACCACCTCAAGAGAATTCTGCCAGTCATCATCCCTGAAAACCAAGGAGGATTCATCAAAGGGAGAAAGATTCTGGACAATATTGTGCTGGTGCAAGAAGCAGTTCACTCAAGCTGTCAACGAAATGAGAAAGGTATGGTGATTAAGCTCGATTTGGCAAACGCCTTTGATAGGGTGAGGCACAATTACCTATTTACTGTGATGAATAAAATGGGCTTCTCATCAGCCACCATAAATTGGGTAAAAGCCTGCATAGCCTCCCCTTGGATCGCGCCATTGTTTAATGGTCGATCTACTGATTTATTCCAAGCCTCTAGGGGTCTAAGACAAGTTTTCCCTTTGTCTCCACTCCTTTATGCTATCCAAGCCTCAGTGCTCAGCTTTCAACTAAACTTCAGCCAACAGATCCAAACTCTTCCTGGCCTTCGAATGGTTCGCAATGTAAAAGACATAAACCATGCCCAATTTGCTGATGACACATTATTGCTTGGAGGAGCAAGCATAAATTCTGCAAGGTCCTTCAAGAAGGAGCTGGACATTTATAGGGAAGTCTCGGGCAGCAAAATCAACTATCTTAAAAGCACAATCTATGGCTGGAATTGGTCGGTCAAGGAATTGACAGATATAGCAAGGCTTTTAGAAATGGAAGGATTTTGGACTTGGGAATCATTTAAATATCTTGGGATTCCAATCTTCAAGTCTAAACCTAAAGTAGCCCATTGGATACCCCTGCTTGACAAGCTTAAACTCAGAATTCAAGCTTGGGGAGCCTCTTGGTTGAATAATGCTGGGAAGGTTATCCTTATGAAATCTATTCTCACAAGTCTACCATTATATCAACATTCCATTCTCCTTGCCCCTAAAACCTTCATAAGTAAAATGGACGGTCTTCTGAGGATATTTCTGTGGGAAGGGGGGAAAAACAATGACAGAAGGCTTCACTTAGTTAACTGGGATACTCTTAAAATGCAATTATTGGAAGGAGGTCTACAAATGCGTGATCTGGCTGCCCAAAATTTGGCTTTGGGATCCAAGCTTCTTTGGAACATTGTCTCTAGGAAACCCAGTTGGAGCAAGAGGGTCCTGTGGAAAAAATATTTTCATGGGCAGCGCCTGACGTGCTTAGATCAGCCTCCAAGAACTTCCAAAGGCTCTCATGTTTTCAATCTCTGTCTAAAAGCAATGGAGCACTTCAGTCACAAACTATAATGGATCCTAGGTAATGGGAAAAAAATAAGAATCTGGGATGATTCGATTCTTGGTGATCAGCCATTGAACCAGATGAAATATCTCATTAATATTAAAAATTGGCTTCAGACCTGCAATTTGAAAATCCTCTGGAACATCTCCAAATGGTCGGAGGATGCAACAAGCCTTTGGGACAGCTGGAATCTGGGGGATATCCCTCAGTGGCTGGAGGGAGAAGCCTCGTTACTGCTGGACTTGCTTCAAGGAAAATCTCCATCAAAGGCTACTGCTAAGGACAAACGAAGGTGGGGCTCACTCTCAGGCTCTTACTCAGCATCAGAAGGTTACAAATGCATGATGGTTGTTCCAAATGTTCCTCTGGACCCTGCTCAATGGAAAATTGTTTGGGCCTTTCCCTCTCTCCCCAAAGTTGACTTCTTCTGCTGGATGTTAGCACATAAAAGTATCCTCACTAGAGATAATCTGCGAAGGCGTGGAATGGAAGGGCCCTCCACGTGCACACTCTGTTTTTCGGATGAAGAAACAGCTGATCACCTGTTGTTAACATGCCCCTTTGCTCAAGAAGTTTGGAGGGGTGTACTGATGCTCAGACCTGATAAAATAAAGCTCCCCGGAAACATTCCAAATCTTCTTAGAGATTGGGCTAAATTATCTCCGTTCTGTCTCTCCAAAAAAAGCCTTCTCAAGACTGGCTGGATGTGGATCCCCAAATTCACTTGCTGGAAGCTGTGGTTGGAGAGGAACAATAGATTATTCAGGGGTGAGAGCTGCAACCCTGGCCGTGTTATCTCTAAAGTCAAAGCTCTTTTGGGGGAGGCACTAGAAGCCAACACTTCCATAAAGAATGATATTTCCCTGGGCAGTAAGGAGGCAAGCTGGATTAAAGAGCTGGTTCCAAACTATAAGGATTGTCCCATTCCTCCAAGAATTTCCCATTCTAATTGGGAAATTCGCCTGGATGAGCAAGAGTTCATTAAGTGGCGGTTAGCACTGAATGAACATTGTCTTTTCTTCGACGGGGCCTCTAAAGGCAATCCTGGAGCTGCGGGCGGCGGTGGGGTTCTATTGTGTCCTGGTGGTTCTACAGTGCTGCGTTTTTCCTGGGGTCTGGGCAAGGAAACTAACAACAGAGCGGAGGCTCTGGCTCCGTGGCAAGGTCTAATTCAGGAAATTAAGGGAAAATTCCTTTCCATCTCGGTCTTTGGGGACTCTAGGCTTATTATCCAGACAATGATTTCCTATAAGAATCCTTCTCAGATCCATTTAACCTCCATTCTCAGAAAAATCAGGCTAATTCTGCCCAAATTCCACAAAATCACCTTCTATCACATTCTCAGGAAGTTAAATTCTCAGGCGGACATGGAAGCCAATCTTGGCTCCCTTCGGAGTAGAAGATCCCTCTCAATGAATAATTTTGTCTCAAACTGTAGTATCCCATAAGTTTACTGAAATCTAAGCTTCATTACCCTGTTTCATATCCCCTGATTCAAAGTTCTGGCCGCCTTCTAACACTTCGGAATTGAATCATTCGAGCAACCAGTTGCTAAAGATCAAGGTTACTGCTCTAAAGAATCAGTCAATTCATTCATCTTACCTTTTCGACCTCTACCCTTTTTCAGTTTTCCTTGCTGTTACAATTTGCAGCCCGAAGGGCGAATTCTGGCCGGATCAAAGCTTCAGCTCCATTGGTAGAAGAAGTCATGTCTGGACAGCTCATTATATAGGACCTGCAGCCGATCGAAAGGATGGTTCTCCTCTAGACATCCTGATTAGCACAGCTATGAATCTGCAAGCTCCCATGGAGGGAAAACAAGACACCTCAGTTATTCAAAAACCAAATCTCAATCTTGGCCTGTCCGACAATCCCATGGCATTTCTGTTAGCAAATCTCTCTAGCAAGAGAAGCCATCTGCGAAGTGATACCAGATCTGGCACCAAGGAAAGTTGTTCTAATAGAAGAAATATGGTTTGTGTTCTCAGACAAAGCAATTATGTAATAGTCTGCGGCAGCTGGTTTGTCGCTCTTTAAATAAACACTAACTGTTGTCGTCAAAAAAAAATGGAGCTAAAATCAAGTAGAGTGGCTACCAAGTATAAATAATATTAGTTCATTATTGAGTGTGGGTTACAGCCTGCAAACCAGGGAGTCAGTGCTTCCATCTTAGTGGATGTTTGAAGAAATATTGGGGGTTGGTGCCTCTTATAATTTTGTGCTTTCATAAATCCAAGGAGATGCAAGTTGGTGCTTGCAAAAAATCCATGAATTTGAAACTTCAGATGGTGCTTCTAGTAAGCTAATTATGTGTCTACAAAAGGAGGGAGTTGGCACTTCCTGCTAGTGGGAGATAGAAAAAAAAAAAGGGAGTTGTTGCATCCTGTGAGTTGTGGCTCACAAACGATTTGATGTAATAGAGTAGGAGCTTATTATTACATCAAATAACAAACAAAATTTGGTGGTTTTTCTCTTCGAAGGGTTTGCACTTTAGACCTCGATGTCCATGCGTATGTTTCTCATGGAGTATGTATGTATGTGTTCATTTTATATTACTACTACATGATATGTTGTTGATGATTATATGGATTGTTTCCAAGGTTGAATGTTCAATCAAAAAATTGTTTCAAAATTTTTAATTAGCCTTAATATTGATTCACCCGTCCCTCTCAATATTCAAATTATTTCCAACACCTTCTCGTTCTAGCTGCAAAATATTGATAATCTTCATTATTGGGTTGAGTATCATGTTTAGCCTTTAGTCTTCATTCCTCTAGAATACATGCAGCCCATAATTCTTCAAAAATTTGAGTTTCCATTCTAGCATAGATGCCCCCAACAAAACCATTAATTTAGAGTTATATATAGTCTCACCAAGCCCTTGAAGTTAATCTTTTATATTTTTTTACCTTCATAAATTTTGAAACCACACTTTCTTCTTTTTCCATCCTTGTTCCATAACGTTGATTTCTTTGAGATATATTTTTATTGGTTGTGTTGATGGAGTATAATTTCACAAATATGCCATTGAATTCCTTTGATGTGGACATATCTGAAACAAAAGAAATGAGATGGTATTTTATGTAATTAAAGAGAATCCTTAGAGTTCTAAGTTGTCCGTTATTTTATTTTCCACTTCTTGAGCGTGGTTTTTACCTAGTTGAGGAACATTATCTTCAATAAATTGCATGAATTAGTTCTCTATAAGGACTATATCAATCCTCTTCCTCTAAGCTTTCAAGTTGGATGATCCTTAAAGCTTGTTACCTTCCTTGTAGATAGAGGCCATTTCATTGGAAGTATTAGACTTAGAGAAATAAAATTACTTCCTTGCGAGAGAGAAAGTGAGTTGCTACAAGTGTGCCTTCAATCAAGTATTCCAATAAATTGTGATCTTCGAGCTTCCTTCCATCACCTTAGCTTTGATACAATGTTGAGAAACAAAATATAATGAAGTCTAACACCTAATTTCTCTTTTTGATAATTACTTGTGAATATTAGATGTATTTTTATTACTTCTTATGTCTTCATAATCAATCAATTAGAAAAAATTTTAAATATATAGAGATCGCAATGGGACAAGATACACCAAATTAGGCTAGTAGCTAGGGAAAAACCCAGAAAAGGAAAACCCAGAAAAGGAAAACCCAATAATCCTTATCTTATAGAATCAAATCAAAATGAGAGATATGAAATACTGAAACCAAGACCAAGCAACCACCAGAATAGCTAGTCTCAGCCTCTTCACAAATGCGATCTATAATAGTCTAAAATTTGCTCTACAAGGAATATTCTTCTATGCTTTGACTTGATTTCTCTCTCCTTTGAGTTATCTTCTTGTCTCCTTCACTCGATTCAGAAAATTTTTCTTTTGAAGTGTTATGTATATGCTTGAAGCATGTAGAGCTTCCTTTTTTATATAACTTTCTAGGAAGGTTGAATAAGTGTCACTCTAGAGGGCTAGGCCGACTTGTCTAAGGAGGGACGACTTGGTCATAGTCTGGAATAATGACTCAAATAAAACTAAAATTCCTTTTTCGTTTGAATATCCAAATGGGACATGACACAAATGATTTTTCTTTTAACTCATAATATTTTATTTTACTCTTTTCGACTCTAAGCATGAAGACTGTGCTTTGACAAAAATATAATAAATACATCAATGATAAATTTTCATTATGAAGACTGAATCTAGTTAAAACTACAACATTTGTTTGTGGGACAAGGTACCCACCTCTATGCAACAATCTGATTGCTAAATTCCTTTGTTTTTGAACCTGTGACCTCTTAGGAGGAAATAAACTCTTAACAATTAGGCAAACTCAACTTGTGCTAACACAAATGAGTTGTTAAGACTATTTTCTAGAATTTAGCTTTCTCCTTATTTTGTGTTGTTATTTTTGAATATGGTGTTTTTCTTATATGCATTCATTGATTGGGCTATCTTTGACATATTGTATATTTTTTCCATGGACCTATAATGGGATTAGAAAGAAGAAAGGGAAAGGAAACAACAAGCTTGAAAACCATTTTACAAAGGAACAACAATAACATGTATACTAATATCTAATATTAACATTTATTTTTTTTTAAACATAGGAACTTCCAAGATATTATAAAATTCTTGTGTATCCTTAGAATGTAACGTTTTTTCATGATGAATACTAAATCATAATTTTTTCATTGATGAAAAAAATGTATTAAATAAATTTGAAGATATTAACTTTCTTTAATTGATTTTTTTAATAAACTTGAAAACATTAATACATCTTAGATTAGATAGCCATAAAAAAATAAAGAACTAAAGTAAAAAAAAAAAAATTATTTAATATCTTTATTTGTCAAAATTTTCTATGTTGTGTGAATAAATAAGGAAAATTACTTTGATTATATCTATTTCGGTATTATGGAAAAAAAAATTACTATGCAACATTCAAGTAAAACAATTTCATTATAGACAAGTGTTGTAGGGAAGTGTAGTCCTTGCCATTGAGGATATGTATGTATGTATGTATGTACCAGCCTAGATCCACCTTAAATTCAGATCTATCAAGCGTCAAGAGGGATCAAATCTCTCGAGGTGAAAACCTGTTTTTTTAGTGCAAAACCGGAGAAAAGATTTGCACCTTGAGAGATTTGATCCCTCTCAGCACTTGATAGATCAAAAGTTAAGATGGATCTATGTTGGTTTTATTCATGCGTGACCAAGGAAAATCTATCGAACATATGATTAATTTTATCAAAAATAAGTAAATACATCTAATATTAATATAATTATTTTAAATAACCCGTGGGGCTTGGCCTAGTGGTCAGCAGATTATCTGTTAAGGAGTTTGTGCTATTAAGCAAGTCATGAGCTCAATCCCTGACCTCGGTCGATAACCCGGGAAGCATTCGTGTGGGCCTGAAGTTCTCCCCTAGGGGTATAGTGGTAGCTGGGGGGATTCGACCTCGTGTTACATGAGTACAATACCTCCGTTGTTTCCTATTCCTCTAGACACCAAAAAAAAATAATAATAAATAAATAAATATGCTAAATCTATTTAAGATTTTTCCAGTCATTTCAATTTTAAATTTTCTTAGTTATCTCAAAGTGACAATGTAATAGTGTTGAATGATAGAAAATGTGAATAATAAGAATGTAATCAATTACAAATAGTCTTCATTGTGATCAATATCAGACTATTTTCTTCCAATATTCTTATTGTCACCCTTGTTGGTTTTGTGATATTTTCATATCGATTATATGAAAAGCATAGTTGAAATCATAAACCATTTAAATCTTTAGCTTGAACTATTGTAGTAAACAACATACCTTGTCTCCCTTGATCTCCAATATTAATAGGTTGAATTACTATTACACAAAAAACAATGTACATTGTCAATAACATTTTGTGCTTATAGTGAAATCAATGCACATTGTTAATCCAATCTCTTTAAAATTAATGTCCCATCATATATCCAATTACATAAAATCCGAAATCAATATCTATATTGAAATCAATGCATCTAATGAAAGAAATCAAATAACAATAGAAAGCAACGTCTACACTAAAATAAATGAATCTAATGTAAGTAATCAAATAGGATTGGAAATCAGCATCTACACTCAAATCAATGCATCTAGTGGAAGTAAGCAAATAGGATTAGAAACCAACATATACACTAAAACTAATGGATCTAGTGAAGGTAATCAAATAGGACTGGGTAGAAATGTGAAGTTGGGTTACACTTTCGTGAGAAACGTGACCAAAAATTTCACTCTCCGAATAGTTCGGCCGAACTTTTAGGAAGTTTGACCAAACTGCTTCTATCGTTTGTCGTTAACATTGATGGCATCGCTAACCATATTTTTGGCTGGAGATAGAAAATTTGGCTATAAAATTTTTAGGCCGAACTATTATTTCAACTGGACTATTAGTTTGGTCGAATTAAAACTTCAGCTGAACTTTTTCTTATAAATATAGCGGCTATCAGAACCTCAAAAAAATTTCAAAGGTTTTCTTACTGTTATGTGACTATTGGAGAGGTAACTATTAAATTTTGTTGGTTTTTTGTGTTTGTATTTATTTAATTTTAGTTTTCTAACTATGCAGTGATTTTGCATGCTTCTCTCATCTTCTCCTCATGCTCGCCCTTGTGTTTTCCTGTGCAACTTGGCTCAGCATCCTCATCCTCGTCTTCTCTTCCTCATATTTGCATTTGTCTACAACTCGGCTCGGCGTCTTTGACCTCCGCTTGGTGCGCTCTTCCTTCATTTCCCATGTTGGACTAATCTCCTAGTTCTTACCTGATAAAATATAATTTTTACCTATTGAAAATTTTTATTGGGGATTTGGAGAGGGAAGTTTATATATTGTTGAAAAATTTTATTGGTGATATAGAGAGGGAAGTTTATATACTGTTGAATAATTTAGGAAAGTTTATATGCTGCTGAAAAATTTTGGAGGGAAGTTTATATGTTGTTGACAATTTTTGGAGAGGGAAGTTTATTAACTATAAATTTATCCAATTTTATAAAATATTAAACCTCTGATGTTTGCTTCCATAGAGAATATCAGTATTCTAGAAACATCAGTTTTATAAAAATTTCCATCCTTTGATGTACATTTGACGGAAATTTCATGGAGAGAATCTGGGTACCAGATTAATACATCATTAATGTGATATATGTATAACCGTGCTAGAGTATTATATGGGTAAATTAGTTTTAGTTATTCAGGTGTAAATTATGCCTCGTGTTCTACCCAATTAAAAATTTTATTTTAATATTTTTAGAACAATTTTTCTTGAATTGTTATTAATTGTTATACGTGTAAATGAAAGTATTATTGATTTTAGATTTATTTATATAAGTAAAAAGTTTATAATAAATTTTATCAAATTGACAAAGAAAATAGGTTTTGCAAACTTTATAAAATAAATTTATATAAAGAAAACCAAATGACCTTACAAATATTACCACACACACTCACCTACCCAATTACATACTCTGATAATAATCAATAAGGATGTTGGCCCTACTCCTGTCTTATCTCACTACTTTAACCGTACTTCCATGTTACTACTTATAACTTATCCCTACCAAGGAGTTATGCTAATGGATATGAAATTATCTTTCTAAATAATCGAAAGGATGTTTACTCTATTTCTTTTCCAATTACTAATGGAGCTTGAACACTGTGATTTCCACATTAGCTATAAGGAGATACATAATAAAGATGATATGGTTAGCAAGTGTAATACAAGCATTGCTAACCCTTATGTATTCAATCAATAGGTGTGACTTCATCCCTCTCCTTATCATTCGAGCCTTAAATCACGTCCTTTCCAATATAGGTTGTTGCACCACCAGATCTCTACACTTACAGAACTATACAATACTAGGGAAAAAAATTTCTTACTTCCCACGGTCACACTCACAGTATTCAATGCCACATGTATGTCACAGTGAATTCAGGATCATTGTAATACAACTGGGGCCAAAAATTATATTTAGATACTGTAAATAGCAGCCATATTATCTTGTCAATTGTAATTCTATAGTACTAGTACATACCAAGTGGAACTTACCTTAAGGAACTTATAGAGCTAGAAGTCTAGATTGCAATTTCAAATATGGAACCTGTCTAAGAATGAGTTAGACCTTAACGGAAAGGCTTTGAGAGAGGCTGCCAAGAGAAAGAGATAACCACCTTCCCTAGCCTCTTAAATATAAGAATCCAAGAAAAGAAGGATGGAAAAAATAAGCCTATTCCTTTCAAGATACTCGTACTAATTAAGTGAGAAAATGATGAAGCTTAGAAGGAATCATGAATAGTGAACAGGGTCTTTTCCAATCCACATAATAATTTCAAAATAATGCTACCACCCCAATCCTTTGAAGTCGCTTGTCTACATTGGGAAAGGAGCCATAAAGCCACTCTATTGTTAAATAGAGGTTATCACTGCAACTATAATTTTAAGGTTTATTCACTATTTTAGGAAAATCTTATCCTCATATGTTTAAACATGGTTTCATTTTTATTTAAAAATTATGTTTTCTACTTTTTCTATCAATGAATTTATAGCATTGTCTATGCCTTCTGACTATAATGATGGCTTCTATAGACTCATTATCCATCAAGAGTAAAAGCTCTTAAAATACAGAGGGCCACCCAAACTCAACGGATGAAATACCCTGCATCTTATGGTATTTCTTTCTTTGTTCCTTTCCCTTAGAGGGAAGCTTGAGACAAATGCCTTTATCTAGGTCCCGCTTATGAACTTTGAATGCATGTTCCAACCCTTCAACTATGTAGGTTGTTGATTGAGAAGCACTTTGATTATTTCATTTCATCTACTCTATATAGTATTGATTATTTCTATTTCAATAATATCCCCATGATCTGTAGCTATGAAATGAAATGAATAATCAAATCATACCAAGTGAGAAAAAATGTACGAGATATAGTATGATGTGTACAACTATGATAGTTCATCTAAAAATTCCACAATCCTTCAATTATTTCATTAAAACAAATAAAAATATATATGAATGAATTTAGAGTTTTCCAACCCTATTTTCCCTAAAGGGACTCCCCCTTTTAAACCCCCTTGCAAATACATTTCCTCCAATATCCTTCTTCCACCAAATTGTTCTGAAAGGGATATTGGTTATTTTCTGTTACAACAAAAAATATTCTATTTCATGTTGATTAAATATATTCATCAAATGAGAAATAAGTGGAGGATTTATATTATCTAAGGTTAATTCACATTGATGAATTTTGTGAATAATTATTTTATTTTATTTTTATTTTTGAAATAAAATAGAAATTTCTTTGGATAATTCGACAAGGTTTTATAAATTATTTTATTGTATCATTGCCACATATATTGATCTAGAAAATCCTCTCCACATTAGCATCCCCTTTTTGTTCTAAATATGCAACATACAATTGAATTAGAGATGCACAAACTAGATACTCAATATGTTACATGTTAAAGTTTTAATGGCAACAATTGAAGAATCCTAAAGTCTAGAACGCCATTGATTTGCAACATCAATCCATTCACTAATATTTGCAACAGTATTAGACAAAGAATATAATGATAGCTAGATTTGATTTTTTCCTTGATATTTATCCTTGGAATATTCTCAAGTACTATTTTAATTTTTACTTCCAAAATATTTATTTTGTCAAAATATGTTGGAGAATTCTTTCACTCTTCAACTCGAATTTATATTTTATTACAAATATTAAGTAAATCATATTGGTGTTGTTGCCATTTACTCAATTTCCTATAGAAATCTTCTTGAATATCTATTAGTTTAGAATTAATGGATAAAATCTTATTACCGAAAAATCTCAATATGATTTTGATAATCTTTGTATTTTTTAACTTGTGATTCTAGTGAATATATCTTGATATTTCCCAAAAATATATTTTAAATATAACTCTTATTTCTCATGAAAAGATATTCATTTCCTTCATATGTTTATGGTTTAATTTCTTCATTTATTTTTTAAGTTGATCCTGAAGGATGACAATATATGTATTATGTTTCTCTAAGATTTTTTCTCCTCAATCAAATACTTATGATTTATTAATATTTCCTGTAGAAATATTACCTAAGCCTTTTGGTTTTCCAATTCACTAATAATTCATTAACCATACAAGGATTAGCATTGGAAACACATCCCAATGTTTAGTTTGTACCCATACCAACATTTTTATTAGTATCAGTCATTATTTGATTTGCATTGAATCATTATTTATCACTGAGTATTTGATGCCTATATGACTTATATACATCTTTTCTAGTATCCACTATATAATCCCCACATAAATCCCCTCTTATGTATCCTTGTGTGTAGGTTTATCATAAAAATAATCTACCTCTATAAAAATTGAAATGTATGTTTGGATGGATCCAAATATAATACAACAACTCTCTCCCTCAATAGTTGGTCAACGGTATAACCTCGCTTTCCCACACCTATCTCCCTCAATAGTTTCTCCATCACTGTCTTATTTTTATAGCACTTGATCATGGTATTCCTACACCTGCGATCTGGTTGCTCTAGCTATCTTTGACTCTACTATTGGATATGGGATTGGTTCTCTAATGAATGGACAGTAAGACATACTAGGCAAGATTTTGTTGATTCAAATGAAACTTTCTAGCCTCTGTTCTATTGATCTTTAGGAATGAAATTGAGGAGACTTGGCAAAACAATTGCTATCTGTTGAATTTAATAAGGCCAGAAACCTTGACTTATGACAACCTACTTCAGATTTGGGAATTTCTTCCATAGAAAAGGAATGGACATAATATGTGCTGGAAAACTCAAATTCAAATTTGTATAGTGATCAGGTTCCAATTCTTTTATGTAAAAATGGAGGTGTTTTCAGAGTCTCTTTGTTGTAACAGTTTCATGTAATTAAGATGGAAAGTAAGTTTTGTGACTTTCAAAATTTGATCAAATTTAATTATGTGAATGTTTTGTAAAACTCTACAATAAAGGATATTCATTTGGTTAATCTACTTACATGAAACATTGAACCTTTCTAATATGTGGCATTATTCATTACTAAAATGATTTCATCCAATGTTGATTCACAATTTGGTCGATTTCTCAGCAGGATTCATTCATTAATTTAGAGATCCATGTTAATATTCTTAATCATTCATTTGCATATCCATGTTCACAAACTTAAGGCCCCATAACATAATTACAATGAAACCAATCATAGTGAATCTAAGATGAATATTAACTTATATATCTATATATATATATATATATATATACATATATATATATATATACATATATATATATATATATATATATATATATATATACATATATATATATATATATATATATATATATATATATATATATCTATATTAACATATTTATTGTTCTATGGTAACTTATGTTGCAACTTTGTACTTAATTAATATTATAAACACCAAGTTGATATACCTCTATTGAGCTTGAAGATAACCCACTCTAAACTCAGAGATCTTGTTGAGGAAGCAATGGAAATGTTTCTAAGTTTCTCCAAGCTTGTTCCAAATGGTTTTGGGGACTTTAAGTTTGGGAGACAAAAAAATATTAGTGTCATTGTTTTAACAAGTTTAATTCCATAGAATTAGTAGTTCATCTACAACACTGTGATGAGGATGAACTGGTTGAAGACCTTGTTTCTCATCGATTGGCTCCACCAAGGGACAAAACCATTTTCCTCTTGAACAAAATGACTTGTTACATGTATTCGTGGTGAGAGCAGGAAACAAATTTCAAAGAAAGGATATCTCACTAGGGACTCCACAAAGAGGGATTTGACCTTTTCAATATGGCATACAATGTGAATCCTTTGTCTAAAGTACTTGATGAGTTGGAAGTGGGTTCGATAATATGATGGACCAAGTTCTCTTCAATCATAGAATTAAAATTCTTGAAAGTGATCATAACTTAGGTGAACAGGAAGATTTTGATGATGATGTGCCCCTTAAAATAGAACAGAAACAATAGACCTTCCCTTGTAAGTAAATCCTAATGTTGTCATATAAAAATACTCATCCACTCATCCCAATACAGGGGATGTCCAGCTTCTCAAATGCATTTTTGATACTGCATTTTTCAACAGCTAGCACATACTTTTGAAGAAGAGTACTTTGAAGTTGTTGATTGTAATGAACATATTCCAGGCTTTGTAAACATTTGAAGTGTTGTTGAAAATTTGGTATGTAATGCTAATTTTTGAGCTAATAACAATAAAGATGTATTGTGTTTTCTTCTTGTTTTTCTGAACATAATGATTATTCACCTGAAGTTATCGATGAAAAAGGAGGCATGTGAAGATCCTAAGTTTGATAAGAATAATCCATGTGTTTTGAATGCCTCGTTTGATGAATAATATGATGGTTGTGAGGCCTGAAATATGAATATTTCCACTAAGCGATGGTGAGAAAGCAAGAGGCTCAAGCAAAAGTACTAGAAAACAATAAGTGCCCCTTTTTTTGGCAGGACCCCTCCTCTCCTTCTTATGTACAGTTGGCTCTTGAAGGATTAAAAAATTATCTGAATTTAAGAATGGAAGTGATGAGGTGTATTCCAAATATGGCTTCTCCAGGTGATTCATTCGTCCTAGCTATTCAAGATGGAACTCATGCCAAAATAGAACTACTAGAGTGAAGGGGGAACATGTCTGCAAATTTTTTTAAGAATGCAGGGATAACTCAACGTATTGCACTTGCATGGTTGTTTTTAATATGCTTTTTAAGTTGAAACTAATACAAAGGACCTCCAAATCTTCTTTGGGATCTACTTAAATATTTAGTTATACCTCTGTAAGTGGGTTGTAGCAAACCCTAATTCTTCCTTTGTAATGTGTTGTAGTATTTCTCAAAGGCACATCTCTCTAGAAGTAATTTGTGTGAACAAGATTATTTTTTCAAAATATCTATTGGATTATTGTTGTTTATGATGTGTCTATATCCTTTGTGATTGATAATGTGAATGTACTTGTCACACCACCATCTTATTCCCTTATGCCACCTCCCATGTCTCACTTCCATCTCAAGTTTTAGCCAACTATTTAGAGTGTGGTTTTCAGATAATTCTACTGAAAGTACCTAGCTATGAGTTTCTGTATGAAAATTCCATAGGTATTTTAGTCTTTCCTATTCCTGAAACTCCATGGATGTAGACAATCCCACTACCATGTGACATATTTTGAGATTCTAGCCTATTATTGTCATCCCTATTGTTTGACACAAACTCAAACTTCTGTCCTAATGATCCAATATGTGGATTTATGGGCTAATTAGCACTCTTGGGATTGAATCTGACTCCCTTATTAACTTCCAAGTGAAACAAAAAATTTTAGTTTATCATGAGGGATAAATGTTTATAGAGAATGGGAATGCACTAAGATCTAGATGCTGCTTAATTTATAATTATTTTCCACAAGCTGTTTCATTATTCCATTTTCCTCCAAATGAAGAGAATGAGCTTCATTTTTCTATTAATATTTTCCAAGCAATGTAATCAAGTGTGCATGTAATTTTGAGCTGTGTTCGTACCAATCATCTTCTTTAGTGGAACCATACATCTGCAGATTTGTGACAAGGTAATTCTCAAATGGATTTGTAGTTACCTCATTTTCCATGGCCTACTCTTGGAGTATAATGTAAATGACATTCATATTCCAACCCTAAAAATTTTAAGTACCCATTTTTTCTCTTAAACCTATTTGGGTTCCCTCCTTGACAATCTGCCTCCAAAATAAAAAAAGAAATGAATTCTCATTTGAAGCCAAATAATTTTCTCTAACAATTGTACATTGGCTGTCCAAAATTTCTCTGTCAATAACTAGTGTTATTCTCATATTTCTCCTTGGATTATTTCACTCGTAAAATATGTAGTGGTCCTCTTCTTTTATATCCACTCAAAATTGAAAATTATATTCAGAAACCCAATGTATTTTCATTATCAACCCAACTTTAACACATTAATTTATTGATGCAACAACTAACAAACAACTTGAGTTATATGTGGATGAGAGAAATCTGGTATCAATTAAATATTTCAAAATTAAGAGAAGAAAAATATGAAATACAAAGGGGTCATAAGCAAGAATGCTAACCATAAAACCCAAAAGAAGAAGAGAACTGGAGTTATGAAGTTGAATATTTGGGGCTGCTTTTCCTTCCAAATGTTCCCAACAATTTATCTCAGCATATAAGCCTCTCCATAATGTTGGAGCAAGGGTTCTTTAACAAAGAAGAAAAATATAATTGGTAGAAGCTAAAAAACAAAATTTGATTATAATTCTGCTATTGCTGAGAAAACAATGTTGAGAAAAACAATTATATCCAGTTTAACATTTAGGTTTCTAGGGTAACCATGTGTTGTCTTATGGTATGTTAAATGATTGTATGATTGATTTGCTATTCGTTGCCTTTTTTGGCATAGGTTTATGTATTCATGTTCAGTTTACAAACCATAATGTTGCAAATACTCATTTTTTTTAAGCCATTGTGAGGGCCACAACAACTGGTTATCTCAAACCATTCAAATGAGAACTAGAGGAGATTGACATTCTAAGGAACATAATTGTTGACTATTTTTATTTTCCAAAATAAATTTCTTTATTTTAACTGTTGGAAATCAACAATTTACTACTTCCTTGGCTATTGTATTTCTAGAGAGAAAACATATGCAACGCTCTTCTCATCTAATTATTGGAATTTTAATCAATTATGAGATATCACTAAAACATTCACTTTGACTTCTTAAGCATCTTTGAAATCTTTCACACAATCAATTCAAAATAGCTACGTCTCCTATGTGTGGATTTCAAAGCTCGATCTCCCAATTGGGTTGACTGCTAGTTTACGTGACTAGTTGGGTTTTTCGTTTATTTTTTTTGTGCACAAAGTCCATGTTGAGTTTTCAGCTTATTTAATGCTAATATTTGTTGATAGGTTGGTAGAACATAACCAAGTGTAGCATTTTTATCAATTTTTCAACAATGCAATTAAACTTATTGTGCCTGAAAGTGTCTTTCTAGATTCACTAATGGCACTTCCAGTTAATGTCAAAGGTATGCATGCTGCCCAAGCTGGAGTTGGATTTTTACAACGAAGGGTTAAGCCTTTGATGCATATGAATTGAAACATCTGTTTGTTTGTATACCTTACATACTACCACTCAATCAGAGCTTCTGTTATTATCATTTAGCTCATAAATATTTGTATTGGTTGCATCAACATTTCTAGCTGAAAGATGAAGTTTGTATGTATGGTATACCATATACATACAGCCACTGGATTATAGATTTTGTTATCATAATTTAGAACCTAAATCGTTGTGTTGCCTTTTTTAGTAATAAAACTTGTCTTTCAGGTGGAAATGTTGATGCCTTTGATCTTCATGAAAAAACATCGAGAAATTATGGGAGTACATGCTTTTGTTTAATAAATGGCGCCTAATTTATAAATTCTTAGACCATTGAGGTAATAGACCATTTAGCTATAAATGAATATTTATTTAGTTTAATTTTTAACCAACCAATAGGAAATGAGAAGAAAAAACTAAATCATGAGTGAATATGAATTAAAGAAATGAGAAATTCGCATTTGGATAGAGGATATATCAACACCCAAGCCATTTTTGGGTTAATTTCTGATATGGAAAAAACCAGCTACCTCTCTCCTTGCCACCATTAGATATGTCTAATAAATAAAAACAACATTCCCGATCAGTGAGATGATGCCCTGCTAGTGAGTATACTGTATTGCATGAAAATGTGTCATATGATGTGCAAAGTGGCCTAATAGCCTACTTTCACTGCAAGCAGAAAATTTTTACTGGGTGGTTCAACTAATTTAAACTATATTCATTATTAAATATTGCTATCAATCGAGAGTGCAAAATAGAAATGAAATTGAGCATATTGCATCTCTATGATGGATGTTATGCAACGGAAGTCCTAAATTATTTCTATCCAGTACCATTCTTCAAAAATTTAAGCAATCATAAGGATACAAAATATTTGATCGCTAAACGCCATCGACAAGGTGCATCGCCCGGTGAGTACTTTGTTTTTCTTTTTGTGGGAAGTGGGTATTTTTTAAATTATAGAATTCATAGTTAAGTTACTAGTATATTTATAGCCTAGAGAAGGGTTTATAAAGCTGGATTGCAATGGTGGATCATATTTTTGTTTGGCTTATCAAGTGGAGACTGGATTAACGGAACGGATCCTTGTTCATAGTAACCCGGCTACCAACGACTTAGTTCCTACTCATGTAGATGATCTAGAAATAAGGAGGAGGGTTTCAGTTTATTAATGTTTGATTTTACTTAGTGTAGTGAGGTGCTTAGTACCTTTATACAGGAGAGCTGGCATTCTGGTGCAGCAAATTAGGGGTGCACTTTAATTTTTTAAAGATATTCTTAATGATTAATAGATCCATGGTCTGAGATGGATTTGTGAAATATCCATGCTCTAAGACAGTTTTATGATATTAATAGATCTTTTTTCTAAGATTCTGAGATTCTGGGATTTTTTATACTAATATATTCTTGGTCTGAGAATTTATGAAATTAATATATCCCTAGTTTGAGACAAATTGGTTCATTAATAGATCCGTGGTTTAAGATTTATTAATAAAATTCTCCCTGGTTGTGATTATTGATTGTATGGAATGGGTCTTGATGTGGCCCAGGTTATGCCTGTTTCGTCGAAGCCTATCAGAAGAGGTTAAACTTTGGGTGCAGAGTCATTCATTAATTGACTGTGTAATGTGATCCAAAGCTTATAAATAAGTGCGATGGTTTGTGTCTCAATCCAAGAAATGCACTGTGATTGTATATATTTCGGTGAATTTGGCAGATATGTGGCTTGGATTTAATAAAAATTTATGTGAATTTTTCTACAGATTGGCTTGGATTTATTGAAATTTACTTGGAGTTTTGATGTTTCATGATTTGTCCTGTGATATATTTTAATGTGTTTGAATTCAGATTAGTTTTATTTGAGAAACATCTCGATCCGGATCTTAACAAAAGTGTCTCATGTATGTATTGAGATGATTTTGTTTTGATCTGAATACCAAGACCAAATCTTGGGAGGAGCACAACATCACAAAACGTGAAATTGGTCTGCATAGTTTTTTTTATATGTGTGTTTGTTTCCATCAGTATTCCAATGTTTCACTACCATTGGTATTCTGATGGTTTACTACCATTGGTCTTGGGATGGCATTTTTATCATGTCAGTCTTGCGACGAAATGTTGGTCTTGTGATGAAACATTGGTCTTGTGACGAAACATTAGTCTTGCGATGAAACGTTGGTAATGTCGTACTTGTGACGAATATATAAACATCAGTTGTTTGTCAGAAGAGTGACGCTTATAACATCGGTTGTGGTGTTCGTTGGTGTTGAAATTGCGATGCTTATAAACATCAGAAGATCAATGAAGCGTGACACATTGAAAGAGTGACGACCAATTTGAAATACCGAAATTGCGAAACCATGAAAAAAACGTCGGAATTAACGTCTCTCTACCAACAGTTAAGTCAAGTGTCAGAATTATGACTCTAGGATAACCCATGTTTTCCCCTCCTCAAAGTGTCGCCCTTAGGATGCCTATGTGTCGCAAGAGCGACATTTTGGCCATCAGAATTTGGGCCTAATGTGCTGGTGAGATTTCTGTCAAATAAATAAATAGGGAATTGCTACCTATATTGATTCATATTTTTTATGGCATTATGGCAGGTTTTGATGGTGGTTAAATTCATGGTTCTCATGCATACCTTATTTACCAATTTTTGAAATACAGCATAAATAACAAGACCGATCGATACGGTGGGACATTGGAGAACCGGTGTAGGTTTCCTCTAGAGGTTGTTGAAGCAATGGTGGAAGAAATTGGAGCAGAACGAGTGGGAATACGACTCTCACCATTTTCACAATATCTAGAATATTATGACTCAAATCCTGAGGCACTTGTTCTTTACATGGTCAAGGCCTTAAATAGATACATATCCTATATCCCCTCTATGTAGAGCCTGGACTAGTAACTTCAATTGAATCTGTTGCAACAAACAAGAGTATGTTTCCAATAAGGAAGGCATTCAAGGGAGAATTCTTGGTTACAAGAGGTTATGGTAGAGAAGATGGAAATGAAGCGATTGCAAGCTGTAAGACTGATCTTGTAGTCTATGGTCGAATTTTTTTGGTAAACCTAGATTTTCTCAGAAGATTTGAGTTAAATTCCCCTCTCAAAAAATACAACAAAAAAACGTTTTACACTCCTAATCCTGTAGTTGGCTACATAGACTATCCATTCCTGGAGTGAAGTGAAATATCCATGGATGCATCCTCCATAAAGCACACCCACCCTTGTTACTATTTTTTTCTATTTTTTTCAGGCTTCTTCAAGATCAACTTTTTACAATACTTCGAAGAGATAAAAATTAATATACGTTTTCGCTACTTGTTTACTTGCCATGAATATGGCATATCCAATATCTACCTTGTAGATCCTGTAAGGTGGGGAATATTTAAGCACCTTTGACAATACCTCAAAGCAGTAAAAAGAGTTATCTATGTTTTCTCTCTTTGTTTCTTGTCACCAATAATCTTATTTCATATGGAGGGTGTCACCTCGTAGATCGTGTAAATTGGGGAATATTGAACCATTATTTTGATAACCTGCTACTATAGTGACTGTTAGTAACCTGGTTAAGGAGAAATATCTCTCCATATTGAAGGGCCAAATTTCAATCGCAAAGAGGTTTGAGGTTACCTTAATATTTTTCTTTCACGTCCAAGAACACCTCTAAGTGATAACTATTTCCATCATAAGTTCCTTCTCAAAAATTGATTTTGATGGTAATTATTAATCTAGGAAAAATCACCATTCATTGAAAAAGAAGATATGACAGGGTTCTTATGTAACGCATACCATATTGCATTAGAATGATTAATATCTCATAAAATGCGTCAAACCTATTACTGAGCATTGAAGACCATTTTCATACATTGATGGATTTGGTAAAGTTGTTTTTAAAACCACTCAATGGATCGTTGAACACATTAAAGAAAACATGGTGGGTATTTATTGAAAATGAATTGTCCAAACATGTAAAGTCGTACTATTTATAAGTGTGCACATTGAGAGGTAGAATGAGAGTATAAAACCACATAAGAAGCGCTGCTCCAAAAGGGTGATAAATAATTCCACAAGAAAAATTTGATCTCTTTCGCTCCAAATAAATATTGAAAATTATCATCATGCAAATTTTTCATTGGTATTTGTTCTAAGTGGTAGATTGGATTCACATTGGAAAGGTAAAATAAAAATCAACTACAAAAATCATTTTTAATATCATACAGAATAATCTGTAGTTTGGAATACAAAAACATATTTCCAAACCTCAACCAAATGAATCTCCTATAGATGAAAAGTCAAAATTTCATTAATAATATCAAGGAACTATATTTATGAGTTAAAGTGGCATAACAAGCACCAAATGGGCTATAAGTTCCAGGTGGAGACAAAGTGTAGCTACACCACTTATGGGAAATCTTTTAGGAATGATGTTCCAATAGGTGGAGCTTTGACGAACTATATTTTTCTAATGTTATTTTTTATAATTGATGTTCCATTACATGGATATCTCAGGAATGACGTTATGTCACGTGGGTAAATTAGCACAATAGCCACCATATTTGAGTATAGAGTTGATTAGATAAGTGACCAAGTATCTACCAAATCTCATCTATGATCAAATTCCAATGATAAACTAAAGTCAATTCCCTTCTACCTCTAACTATCAAGGCCTCATGTTAAAATAGATTAGAATGAATACCACATAAATCCTCAAGATCATGTTATCTTATTAGTTTTGTATGGTTGTTGAGATAGTTTCTCAACAAAGGAAAATATTAGTGCATGTTCAAACACTTGTAGTAGTAATCAAACATTTTTTATATGGAAATATATGGGGCAAGGAGGGGGAGGAGGAGTTGCCTTCTTCTAGCCCCATTATGTCAGGTATAGTCCGCAATTTGAAAATCCCAATAATATAGCTGAGTATGAAGCACTATTTCAATAAATATCATCCGTTCGTGGTACATCACGTGGATTCATACATCGGTTCCCCCAACAATCATGAATGATAATGGAACATTTTCATGATACAATGCCCCCAACGTGAAGGGTATAAAATGGGTGACCATGAAATTCCCAAATAGGTTCTACTACTCCCCATTAGTTAGTACCAAGTTGATTCTATTTTATGTTATCAGTGGATCCATCAAAATGTACCTCTTATTATCAGTAAATAAATCTACCGTCATATACATGCATACATTATGTTTATAATGGGTCTCCTATCAAGAGAACAAAACTTTAGTTGGTAGTGAACTTATATTTGGCCTCAACCTCAATCTTGAGTGGGAGAAATGAAATTTGAAGAAAGAAACACTAAACATAAGAACTTCTTCTTATCTAATGGGGAAACTATATAGTGAAAAATACCTAGCACTTGTAGTCGGCCCCAACCTTCCGTGGTTGGAACAACCCACAAAAATAAAAACAAAAAATTACCCAAGACTTTCCTTTGGTCTCAACCTTGAGTTGCAAAAACTACCTTTGAAGAAAAAAACACTAAACATAAGCACTTCCAAGGCACACAATTGAGCATGAGCACATATTATCATCCTCAAAACAGTGGTTAACCAAAGGTGATCAATGAATTCTTGGAAGCCTAATTATGGTTTTGTAGTGGATAAATAGAACTAATGGGTTAAACCCCTTATTCATTGGTGGTAAAATTACACTTACCATAGTGATACAAAAATTTCATTCTATGAAATTTTATATGGCCAAGAATCTCCTTCATTCGCTAATTATCTACTAGGAACATGAAAGGTGTAAAAATTAGATTTAACACTTAACACTATAATAACCATTCTTACTGCACTTAAGGCTACTCTTTTTTTGAATTGATTCTAGAGAAATGGTTCAATTAAAACCACTTTGAGCATTCTTTTGAAGAATAGTTTCAAATGGTCATGCATATCCATCCCTACAAGTAGTGCTCTATCAAAGAAAAGGGTTGATAAAATCTAGCAACAAAAAATTGCACCCTATCAGATACTCCATCACTTTGCACCATGTAACTATCAATTGGTTCTCCTAATGCTCTCCAAGATTCACCTATTTTTTCATGTCTGCTAATGAACTCTAATACTCACTCGGTTTTCATGTCCTTAAGGAATTTCATAAGGTGAAATTACCAAGTTCAAGCCAACTTTCCCCAATGCAATAAAGAGGGTATCATTTTTTATAACAAGTGATAGTATTTCCCAGAATAAAATGTCAATTTTTCCATCATGTCATTTGAGAGGACCAAATATAATGGAAATATACATGAATAGAAAACAACAACTAGGATTTCAACAATGATTTTATAACAGGTTCCATACCTCTAGCCACAAGGATAATATTTATCTTCAAAAGTGAGGGAACGTTAGGGCCCTACCATGACCTACCTAATTTGGTTTACCTAGGAGTTAGTAATTAATGGATGATTCTTTGTTATGTGAATAAGGTCCATTAAGTATTTATCTGGTAGTTACTAGACTCATAAAGGTTCTTATTTATCATGTGACGCCTATTAAGCAATTGCAATCATTCATGATGGGACTACAAGTAGTTAGAATTTTTTAGAGAAACTATTAGCAGATCCAATAGACTATGGAATGTTTTGTGAAGCCTTTTTATTGCATTGAATCTTTTCTCAAAGGAGGTTTCCCCCTGAAGAAGCACATTATTATTTATCTCTAGTTTCTAGACTATTAATGCAAATGTTATATTATATAGGTTCTATTTCATTATCTCTCTTATTTACTTTTCTACAAATTATATTTCTTGAATAAATTCATAATAATTAGTATTTTTGTTAACGCAATAATTACAAAACCTTATTAATCAATAAATTTGAAAACAATGATAAAATTAATGGAGATTCGAGAAAATATGAGAGATATAATATATGAATATATAAGGAGAATTTAGATATCTTACTTAAGTAGTTGAGAGGAACAAAATGAAGAGGAGAAAGATATTATACACATCTATCTATTAGGTTCCTATCAAAAAATAATCCATAATTGTACATACATAATTAGATTCATGATTGCGAAACTATGGGTGATGACTCCCTAATCATAGGGAAAAAAGTCAACCACATGTGTTAAGGCCAAAATATCCCTGTGATTCAGATGGATGATCACATAAACATGAATGAAATATATAGTGAAATAAACAT
Organism: Pinus albicaulis; assembly: GCA_034641835.2. Taxonomy (NCBI): domain Eukaryota; kingdom Viridiplantae; phylum Streptophyta; class Pinopsida; order Pinales; family Pinaceae; genus Pinus; species Pinus albicaulis. The sequence continues at coordinate 724,167,162 of CM076578.1, read as the reverse complement.
CATTGGTGTTAAGTACAACATAAAAAAGCGTAAGAAAGATGTCAATGTTAACCAAATTTAACACATAAAATAAAGTTTGTTTACTAAAAATTCGGAGTATCCATGGTCCCAAAGGAAAATTTCTAATAAACTTGTGAAATATATGGGTGCAAGGAGTATTAGCAATGCTTAAATATGTTAGAGGCTAAAAAATAGAATCTTTGGGTTAAAATTTATCAACTAAGGCATGGAACCAAGCGCAAAGGTTGTTGGAGTAACTTAGAAGTAATCAGGTGAGGCCCTAAACCCTAATAGAAATCCTTATTCACCTATTCATATCATAGGAGGGACAATCATTGTTGAATATTTCAATATTTTTGGGTTCCTCATACTAGTGTGTAGAAGTCTGTTTAGTTTCTCTAGAGCAAACATTGGTAAGTAATAAGTAATATAAAGATCTATGCTAAAAAAATTCGTCCATCTATGTATGACTAGTGCAAAGTTTAAATTCATACACTACACAATTAACATAACCCATGACAGTAACCATGAAACTATAATGCCTCAAACCCTAGACAAATTTCATAGAAAGGATGGATTCATCTAGTAGTGACCAACCAAGTGTATCATAGTGAAAATCATCTTATTATTACTTCAAAGAAAAAATTGTTGGATGCAGTTAAGCTGAGAGGGGGGTGAATGGGTTTAATACATGCATTCAACCTTTTTAAATTTTCACAGAGGTTATTTGACTTTAATATGTTGAACAATCTTATTTGCAGCCAATATTAATTTATTGTGACCACCATACCAAGTTAAGCAGTGAAAATTAAAGCGATTGAAATAATCATCAACACATAAGAAGCACACATAGAGACAACGGATATGAGGGAAACATAGAGAAAAACACATCTTATTGTTGTGATGCAAAGGCAAGCTCCAACTCTCTCCCCCGCTGACACAGCAGGCACCAACCTCGGTCTCTGTCCCCACTCAGTTGCGCGGCTACAACCGCGGGGAAGAACCGGCTCCTTCAGTTTTGCGAGGCACCAACCTCGGAAACCGCCTCGGTTCACTGTTCCCCAACACCGAGCACCAACTCCCGGTTTTGTAGGCACCCAACCTACGAGCTCGACCTCGTTCAGCTGGCCGTGACTGTCTGACTGCAACGACAAAATAACCTCATTTCTAAGCGAATATTTGCTGATTTACCTCGGTCTCAACTAAACCATGCTTTCTCTTAATCTTCTCTTCCTTCTGTGTGCATTCTCTCTATATATGTCTCTCCCTTGCTCTCAAAAACTCTCTGCATATCAAAATGATATTATTTATAGTTCCTCACATAATTGTTTGTGTGCCTTTAAATTCAAAATGGAAATCCTTTCTCATCTGTACGCCTTCTCCTCCTTTTATCGACTTATAAAGTATATTTGTAGGTGTCAATTTTAACATTATAGTGAAATTGTTTTCTCTCGGGGCTTTCAATACATCACAAACAATAAAAACAATTAAAACATTTACATTAGGAATTACAATGCTTGGTCTGACTCACTCATTTTGTCTCTTAGCTTGCTGTGCCATTTGTCACTATACTTGTCTCTTTGTCCCCTTTCTCTTATTTGTATACCTTCTGTTTCATTGTTACATAACCTCCCCAATTGCTGAACTCATTTTATTTATTTTTATACGGCGCTTTATATACCGATAGATCTTAACATTATATTCAATCACTTTACGCAACAAGTGTCTTGTTGATGTGGCAAGGATTCGCGGTCTTGAACATACATATGTTACAATTTTATTACATTAATAATCACCCTCTAATTAGTGAAAATGATAATGGAACCATTAGCATGTTCTTATACAATAAAAAACTTTATATATATATATTTATATATATGACGCCTTCATTTCGTTTTACGATTAGAAGCCAGAACTCAAACACTTGTTAATCATAGTTAATAAACCCATCGGTCAAACTGATCATGACGTTTTACAAAGGTAAATGGAAATCGGTGGGATCCGTTAAGTTGAAATTCGAATACGATTGCATATATCGCTCGCTTACCTTTGATCAGGTCCATACATTTCAGCCATAACATACAAAGTCACTCGATCAATAAATTCCGATTGCGATTGAGAGCTAGGATCACAGATGGCTATGTTGTAGCATATAACTGGAAATTAATTTGACCTTGATCAAACATATAAAAAAGACTTTGAAATCAATCTCCGGATCGATTAGCGCCAAAAGCGTAATATACCTTTCGATAAGTCCATTGTGATCATAATGTAACTTACCATGCGATGTTCATTGTCGATCTCCAATTGCGATTTAGGAGAACCACCATCAACTTTGTTTTGTGCACTCACATATAACGAACTATGTGTATACTTTGCCTAAAATTTAGCGATTACGGAATATGGTTTATATATTATATGTAACGCCCATAGTTAGGCGATTCTGAAATAATATTTATGAGTGTATTACGTCTCTAACGCCGGTTGGAGTGTACGATTTAAAATTTGGTTTTGGTATATGTAACAACAAGGTAGTTCTCGGAATTATACATCGGTTGTATCTTGACTTGGGCAGTTCTCGCAATTTTATAACGGCAGCTACTTGTACCTCTACCTCTCACTCTGTCGCTACTTACTCTATTATGTTCATTTTCTCTTGCCTTCATTTTCTTCTTTTGCTCTTTGTGGCTTCCTTTGTATCTTTACCATCAACATTTCCAGCAGTCTCCCCTTTGTTGATGGCAATCTCTCTGTTTGCTTTCTCTTTCTCTGTTGCTTACTCTTTGTTTGCTCTTCCTCTGTTGTTGTTCTTCTCCCCTTTGACATCAATAGCAAGGACGCTCTCATCTCGTATGAGCCTCGCCGTTGTATTCCTTTCTCTGGGTCATTTGGTCCTCTTATTTTAAGTGCTATCTTGCTCCCAGTGATGTGTAGAACTTGTTGAGAGAACACTTTGGTGTAGTGGCTTAGAATATATGTTTATAAACATGATTCATTTTGTAGTGCACCTTATTATGTGCTGAATTAGAGCAGTGCTTGTTCTTCTGAATACTGATAATATTGATAATGTGATCTTGTGGACTTGTTTTATGCTTATCTTCTTTAGTAACCTCACAGACAATATCCTTGTTTTGTTCTCCCACAAGAGCATACTTTCTCTTCATATTGAAATAGTATCTGGATACCCCTAGTTTTGTCTCTCAAGTATTCGAATGGTTCTACGCAAGTGGTTTGGTAAATATAACTGTACGCTATTTCGATATTCATAGTCGATTTAACTATCTTTTGAGCCACTTGTTCTAGGAAAATGATACTTGATGGTATATGTTTAGTTTTTGAATAGTGATTTTCAGGTACTTGCTTTATTCTCCACATTTGATTGTAAGACAGGTTTTACGTGTTAACACCTTCATGTTTGAGGTTGCTTTAATACGCAACTTGTGTACAACATACTCTGCTATGTTACGCGAACGCAAGCAGAAGATGTGGATGTTTGTTTCTTGCCATGTACACGAACTTTTTCTCTAGATAAGATGCCTCCCTTGTACTCTTCCTTTCATCCTACAATTTGACTGACTCTTTGCCCTTTGTGTGTCTTTGTGCAGGTAAACTTTTTTGCCTTTGGGGATACCAAAGCCACATATTTAATGCTGATTTCCTTGTGAATACTCTAGTGTGTTTTCATTTGTAGGAAGATGGTTTTGTTTAGGTGCGCTATATCTTGCACTTAGTCTTGTATGATGTCACAGTCTTGTTGTCCGTTGTAAACTTCCTATCATCGGATCATGAGTTTGATCTACATCGCAGACTGTCATCAACTTCTGCATAACTTACGCCCACGTGATCATAGGAACATCATTAGTTTATGATCCTCCATTTTGAATTTTTGACATTTCTTTTAAGTATTTTTTTCTTGAGAAATGAGTATTGGGTGTTCTTTTGCTGAATTTAGGTCCCAAGTAAGCGGAGTTCTCCAATCATAGACATTTCATTCTGTTTTCATCTCATACGACCAAAACCCTTTTGCTAGTTCATCTTTGTTGTTGAAACGCATGTCATCAACATATACAACAATTAGAGTTCATTTTCATGCGCTTTTGTATGAATTGTTGTCTATCACCTCTTAAAACCACATTTTTACACATATTTATCGATCATGCGTTGACTTCTTAGAAACACCTTTTCAATCCATATGAACCTTGGTCTGCCCCACTGGTCTTCTTTGTCTGTCAATGAGAAACATACAGTTTGTTCCATGTACTTCTTCTTCTAAATCTCCCATTAAACGGTTTCATCCATTGATATACAGAGTCTTGATAACGTTTAAATACCAGGAAACGATAAATGCTTCCATTAGCTAAAGGTGTAAATGTTCATCATAATCAAGTCCTTCAATTTGTATGATATCGCTATGACCTTTAGCTGTTCACGGTCTTGTCATGCTCATTCATTTTGTTTTTGAATACCCATTTTGGACAATGATATTTTCTCATTAGGTCTAGGAACTAGTTCGGTCATTGATGTCTCAATTTGGTCCAATTCTTCATTCATTGCTTTACCCAATACTTGTCCTTGATGGCTTCTTCCAAATTTCTTTGGCTCTGTTTGTGATAACATAGCTATGTATACTTCTTCTGTTTGTTCTACTAGTTTTGCCTTCTTATTGCAGACCTCACCTTTCTTTGTCTCCTAGTCTGATCTTGAGATGATTCTCACAAGTGTATCTTGAAGGGGTTTTAGTTCATTTCTGTCATCTATTGTCTTGCTTGTTTCCTGTAATCATTCTTTTTGTCTTCCTCTTCATGATTTTGTCGATGGTACAACAGTGGTACGTATTTCTTGTGTTGTTTGAAGTTCTTGTCCAAATCTACATCAATACATTCAACAATTTTAAAGAAGAATGTTGTTGCTTTTGTACCCATGCTGAGATGCATATCCTAAAATATTCCTTCATCTGCTCTTCATCAAATTTCCCAAAGTTTTCATCATTATTCTTTATGTAACACTTGCTAGGAACTACTAAGAAATGTTTTATTGAAAGAGTTTTGTTTTCCATACCATAGTTCATATGGTCTTATCCTTGCCAGCATCGATGGGCTTTATTAAGGGATGTGCTCTTCTTTGTGTGTCTTCATACCCGAGTTTGAGCAATATTATTCTCTTCCATCATAGCCTAAGCTATTTTTTGTCTGAGACTGTTTTGTCTGCTATACGTGCTGTTGAAATTATCACACCAATAGTAGGTGTTGCTTTATTCCATGTTCATTACATAGGTCTGCAAATTCATAAATACGCAGAATTTCTCCTCCTCTGTCTAATACGTACATTTCAGCTTGCATCCGATTTGATTTCTGCTAATGCTTTGAATATCTTAAATTTTCCAATACTTCGATTTATTTTGAAAAAAGCAACCTTGTCATTCGGAAAAAGTCATCTATTATCGGCATGACAAGATTCTCCACTTGGTGTCCGAGTTCTAGTAGGTCCACATAGGTCCTGTACAATGGGAAGTGGTTTTCTTGTGTGTTCTTTCGTTAAGGAATGTGTGATCTTGTTTCCCAATTAACAAAGATTTGCATATGGTGTGAAAGGCCTTTTGTTCCAGCATGTCTCTGTAGTTCTTCTTATAGAATCGATGATATAGTGGTGAGATATCAATCTCTATACCACAACCATGACTCCTCAAGTTTAGTAAGTGCATAGGGCTTCATCTTCCTCTTTCACTATGTACACATTACTTTTGTTCGAACACCTTTGAGTGATTTTTCTGTTGTGCTTCGGTACGACTACACAATCTTGTGCTCTAAAAAGACTTCACATTCGCTTTATCCTTTGTCGGCCGACACTCGGTAAATTTTCTTTCAACTTCATCTATAATACATCTTGGGCCTTTCCTCTTGCCATTGTCTATGTTGATCCTTTCATCGGTCTTTCACGATTTGTCATTTTCCAAAAGCGATTACCCGTTCCTTTAAGTAGAGTTAAAAACTTGTTTTTATCTCCTGTCATGTGTTTAGAAGTAGCCATATCCAAATACCATTGACTCTTCCAAATCTTGAGCGATTAAAAGCCAAATCATTTATTCGCCTTCTTTATCACTTTAGGCCCCCTTTTTATTTGGTATCTTTTGTTGAGGTGATGAATTATGTCCTTTAGAGAACACTTGAAGATACATTTTAATTTGATTGCATATACAAAGTTTGATTATAGTTTTGTAGGAATTGTAGGCATAGACAAAATTGTGACTCATAAACACTCATGAGGTATTGAACATAGGTCTTTGTCCATACTTTCTACATTCAATAATTCTATAGCCCAAAATCATACAATAAAAACAATAACCATAGAAGTGTACCTTGGAAATTAATAGTTGTCTCTTCATACTTGCCTCTTTGCTGGTTTAGTCATTCTTCCTTGCTGACAATATGTGACAATGTGTCTGCTTGTGGCAGGACCTTAACATGTGGCATTCTTCATGAGAAAGAATCTCCTTTAGTGATAACCCAAATTTGACATACTCGGAGCATATGATCCTTTTGTTGTCTTAGTAGTTATTGCATTCTTTGTTACAGAGGTTTTTATTATGCTCTGTCTCTTTCTGTAACGATTTCTTCTTTTGTTAAAATTATTTGAACTACTTCCTCATCCTTCTTTGCTTCTAAAAATAATCTCTCTTGTCCTTTCTTTCTTTACGTGATTCTCCTTGACAGCCTATTACGGTCTTTATCATAGGGATCTTTGAAGCAACAAAAATTTCATTCAACTTAATAGGGCTTATTTGTTTGAGAAGGTATATAGAAAACTTTAAATGACTTTTTTCTAATTTCTTTCTCGGACAATTTCTTCTTCTGACTTCTCTTGTTCTCGAGTTTTATCTTTGATTTTAAAATAACATATCTTCTATCTTCTTAGCTTCTTCAAGCTTTGCATACATTTGCACTTGAGGACTTACAGTTTGTTCTTGTTTCACACATTTTAGGAGAAATCTCTTTTTGTTTCTGCATTTTAATTTGAATACATCAATCTCCTCCAGAAACATGTAGCTCCCCTCATGGTCTACTTCCTTCTTCTTCATCTTCTGGTAGAGAAGTCCCTCAAGATCTTCTATGGCCATCAATATAAATTAAATTTCCTTCTTCACTTGAGGGGTTCCTTAAGGTCTTGGTACTGCTATTTGTCTTAGTGAGCATAAAAAAGTTCTGCTGAATTTCTTTCCTTTGTAGGTTCTTTGGTGTATATAAGTTCTTGAGCCAGTTTCTTCTTTCTTGTGAGGACATTTAGCAGCTATAATGTATCCAACTCTTACAGTTAAATCATTTTGAAGGAGATTTGCCTTTCATGTCTACAGGCCTCTATCCAATTGTGACAAATTTAGCCTCTTCTTCATCGGAAAGCAAAAGAACGCATATTCCTTTTCTTCTTTCTTCTTTTAAACTTTGAATGTTTATCATGTGCTTGAATTCTTTGTAGAGCCTCCTTTCATGTCTTTTAAGATTTCATAATGGTGATTCTAAGTACGATGTCTCCCAATTCGCTTGTCTTCTATGGGATACAACAGGATTAAATGCGGATGAATTGATCTTAGAATCTTTTTTATGACTATGTACTTTTACGGTATGGTTCTCCAAAAGCTGCATTTATTAACAATTTTAACAACTTTTAAGAAAAGCGTATCTGTGTTCATTTTTAAAGTTTTCAGCTGAATACTATGTCTTGAAGTTTAGCGGTCTTTTCTGGTCTCCTATGTGTACGCCAGTATCTGAAATTTCTTGGCGGTGTCTTTGTGCATTACTTTAATAGCTATTGCTTCTAATCCATTAGGGATGGCATTTGTGGCTTTTGCATTAGCTGAATTTCTTTGTTGTTTTTAACGTGTCGATTGATTTCAAGGCATATCTAAATTCCACGACCCGGACTTCTGTTCTAGAAGACATTATGTGTCTTCATTCTGATTTTCCGAGAAGCATAATTTTACGTTGACGGCACAATGGTTGAGCATCCTTCTTTACTAGCCATCTTGGGAACCTAGGATCTCCTTTCGATTTATTGAGCTTACAAAGAACACCGCTGCGATACCAATTGTTGAATGTTGATTAAGCGGGAAGAGGGTAGATAGGTTTAATACCTTCGTGTGTAAATTTTCATAAAGTTGTTCTGACTTTAATATGTGAATAATCTTATTTAAGTAAATGTTAATTTGTTTAACCGACTTGTACTTGATTGAAAACGACGAAAGTGTGATTAAAATAATCACGTAACATGAGAAGCACACATAGAGACATGGGATGTAGGTAGAAACCCATAAAGAGAGAAAACCATCTGTATTGTTGTGATGCAAAAACAGCTCAACTCCCTCTCACCATTTATTTTACGCAAGCACCAACCTACAGAGGCTCTGTCCTCAACTGCGCAAGCACAACCGCAAAGGCTTTCAACTCCCCTTCAATTTTGAACTGCTTCTACGAGGCTCAACCTCGATTACATAAGCTAGGTGCAAAGGCTGTTCCTCGGTTTTAACAACAGGCACCAACTACGAGAGGTAACCTCGATCGGCTGGTGACGACTGTCAGCTACCTTGACAAGGAAGCTCGCTTCCTCATTTTCTAAGCCCGAATATTTGCTGATTTGCCTCGAGATATACGACTCGTACGTAACTATGTAATCTTCTGCTTCTATATTACGCATTCTATGTATATACATATCTCAAAAGCTCTCTACGCATATCAAGATGATATTGTTTAATTTCCTCGCAACTCTTGTATTAAGCAGGGTCGAAATAAATCATGTCTCTTTATCTTCTTCTCACTCCTTTTATACGACTTATAAATTATAGCTTTATGAGGTGTCCAATTTTAACATTAAATTGAAATTTGTTATATCTTGGGCATACCCGATACATCACAAACAATAAAAACAATTAAAAACATTTGCATTCGAATTACAATATTCGTTGACCTCACTCATTTTGTCTCTTAAAAACTTCTTTAACCATGTCTTTTCTCTAGCTGTCTCTTTGTCCTTTCTTCTTTGTACCTTTCTTGTTTATAGGCTGTATGCTTTCTGATTGCAAACTCCATTATTTATTTTTATGTAAGTAACTTTATATATAAATGAATACGTGAGCATAATTAAATCATACACGCGAAAGGAAGTATCTTGTTGATGTAGCGAGTTAAGTGAACATACATATATTACGTTTATTCATTAATAATACTTATCTCCCGTTGGTGGGGTAAATAGGTCTACGGACCCGCATGTTTTATTAATACGTAGCTTTTTTATATATATGTATTTATATATATGAAAGCGCCTTCTGAGTTACGTTGCAGTTAGAACTGGAACTCGACACTTGTTAATCATAGTTCATCGTACTAAAATTAAACTGATAACGACGTTTTACAAAGTTAATAGGTCAATCGGAAGGTGGAATTAGATGATTCCGGATGCGATTGCATATATCATCGCCTGCTGTTCGTTCGCCATTCAATCGCAACATGTTAAAGGTGTACGATCAATAAATTTCGATTCGATTGAGAACTCGGATACGGTCACTCCATGGTAACCAGCATATAACACAAGTCGGGTCAACCTTCGATGGAGCATATAACAAAAGACTTGAAGTCAATCTCGGATCGTTAACTCATAAGCTGTGTCATATAACTACGATCGGGTCGACGTGATGCCATCCCTGTTTCATTGCGATGTTCCGCTGCCCTTCGATCTCGATTGCGATTAGGGAAAGTCCCACCATGAAAACTTTTTGTTTGTATACATAATAACAAACATGTATACTTTGCCTAAGGGATTTAAGCGATTAGGAATATGGTTTATATATTATATACTTACATCGGGTTAGGCAATTAGGAATAATGTTTGTAGATTATATTCAAATACTATAGCAATGAGTTCAAATTATTCATGATTCCGGAATTTGGTTTTGCTATGTACGTAACTCGGCTTGAGTATGACTCTAAAGGTTATACACACTCATTGTATGTGACACGGCGATTCATGAGAATTTTATACTTGACTCTTGCTTTTGTATATATATTGTCTGTGGCTGTACCTTTCTATTATGTCAATTTCATCATATTCATTGCTTCTTTGTTTTATCTTTGCTTGGTAACTGTATCCTTTATTCGGCGCTGCCTCCTTTGCTATCCAAACAGCATTTTCCAACAAAAATACATTTGACCGACATCATTTCAATCTAAACTTCTGTGTGCCTAATGGTGTACCAAGAAAGTCCACGTTGGATAATAGCTATTGATTTTGATATTACTTTCAAATAATGGGATGACTAGTCCTCCATCTAATAGGTCCTACAGTACAATCAGATAGATATTGGTGTATGTATGTATATGTTACCTCACCTTAAAGCTGTTAGAGAGTAAGTGTTTCATCCCATTTTTTGTGCCAGTACGGTGTAAAAATATTTAAGTCCTTAATTCTCCAACACTCCCCAACATTTTGAGCTTGAAATTTGTCGATGACAAGAAAAGGTGTACCTTCTTGCCTCTCTGGAGAAGCATGGCTATTTGCTAAATGTGATTAGTAGCACCAACTTTGGGATCCAAGAAGAGCCATCCGGTGGTGGGATGGCCTCCAAAACAACTTGTTGATAATAAGAGCACCCAACGAAACCATCTGTGTTTCTGCAGTTCTTTCCCCATACGATCGATTTAACTGCGATTCTCTAGTCGGTGAGTTTAGGCTTGATTCCGAAATTTGGGGCCCCTACTCTGTATTGCGGTGTTTAGAATTAAATTGTTGGATATCATGTCTACTCTTGGATGGAGCATATTGTCATCACGATATTGGATATTCTTATGTTGATGAAGCGTACCTTTGAATTTAAAAAGATAGACAAAAATATTCTTGAGCGAGTTGGAGTCACGAAAAGGAGCCATCTAGAAATAACGAAAACATAAATCGCTCAAATGAAAAGTGATTCAAATGATTAGTTTATTAATTTTGACTCCCAATGATGTTAATCCTAATTTGGGATATAAGCATTGTCCCTATCATGATCCAAGAGTAAAAATTAAATGAGACAAAGGACATCTTAACGAAAATATAATGAAAAATCATGTAGCCCCATTATTAGAGATATTGACGTTTGTAAAGCGTGGTCAACGTGAAAATGTGGAAAGCTGGTATGGGTGAGGATTAGTTGGAGGTAGATCCAGCGCGGTGATAAAGGCTTTAGCCATCAATCTTGAGGATAGTACTTTTGAGGCTTTTAAACTTGATAGAATATGAAACTTCTTGAGCAAATGCCTGGCTATAGAATTTTCCTTTTATGGAGAAATAAAATTTTCTATTGAATGTGTGACGAGATAAAATAGGCTTAATACGATTAGAAATGATCTTAAATGATTTTGTGAAGCATATGCATAAGGATATTGGCTTGGTTATTGAAGGTTAGAGCTTTTCAACCTTAGGTATAGACGATGATAGATTTGAAACCCATCCTTATTCTGTGGAATGTCTGTAATCATGGTAGCCATGAGAGGGTCATGCAAGTAGATCAAAGAAGGATACATAGAATTCAATGAGCCACATCGATTCGAATGAAGCTCTGTGTTTTGAACCATGGGACAACTGATCTCTCCTGGGATGCTTGTTCTTCATGGTTTAGGTGTCATCATCCTCCACATACCCTGAACGTTGGCTGGTCGATTCTGAAAATTAGAAAATCTCTTAACACAACTACGATGCCATGTAAATTACCATTGGATTCAATCTACTCATGGAATGTGCTAAAACAAGATATTGAATCCTTCTACCAATATTTACGGAATATAAATCATGATGGATGCGATCATCCAAGTAAAAGGAAAGTAATCAATCTCATAACAGATTTCTTTAAGGAAAGGAAGCTGTCAAGAGCCCTCCATATTTATTGTATAATCAACCAAGGAATCATGAAACAATATAATTTTGCACTTACTCACACGCTTTCCATACACTCTATTGATTTTTCACAGTCTGGAAAAATTGGACCAATACATATGTTCATATGGCCTTGTCACGTTCCTAGGAAAAATAATTCTATTAAATAAGATTTAACCTTCATATTTATGCAATCCATCATGGGCTTCCTGTGGCTTTATAGCGCACATGGGTTCGCTAATAATAAGCGATAGTTGCTACTTTAACCTTTCTCCATTGGGTCATCATCGGGGTGTGTACGTGCAACTGTTAATAGTGAAACATCGATTCTTGGCTGAATCACTACTTGTGAATTAAATCTTTAGTGCTTTGCTCTCCACTAACATTCAATATAAGTTGAACTAGTTAAACTAATTTTGTCTCAATTAATTTGAGTTAGGCGGTTGCACTCACTACACTGGTGCTACAACTACAACAGGACCTATAAATAATAGAATCACTCTACATGCCTATCCTTTGACCCTCCCAACTCAAGGTGCCAGGCTATCCTAAGTCTATCTCTTAGTTAACTATTACAAGTTGTTTTGATATAATATTACAATTTATTTTCCAATTTATTTAAAAATTAGACACCATGTCGTACTTATTGCTTAATTCTCACTCATATGTGACACAGGGTAACACTAGTATGTGGTACATTTTCTTCTTTTAATTTATTACTGAGCACCTTGAATGTGTTGGCCACCCTTGGATCTCTATAAATATGGGAGAAATAAGATAATTCCCATGTCGAAAGTTGTTGATAGTCTTCGCCACCACCATATGATCTCGAATTTAAATCGTATTAATGCTCTTCACCTTGCTTTTAGCATTCTTTGGCATTTGGTATTTTATATGACCTCAAGTCGAATCGCTACTTTTGAGTCTCCAAAGTTTCCTCTTTTTGTCTTGTGGTTTGACTCTTCCATTTCTAGATAGGTAAATTTTCCTTATTCTACTATGGAAAACACCACGGTCTTTCACCATTCGAACGATCTCTCCCACTAGGTCCTCCTACAGCTCTTCTCATCTATGATCCTTTTCTCCCTACTTCATTTGATAGTAATATCCCTTGATCATGAATAGGTTATTGTATGTCTTGCTGAGAAAGGGTATTATTCTCTTGTTGATGGTGAATAAGAACTTCAATACAATCTTATGGAAATACGATTGTTGTCTAACCATGTAGGGTAGAAAGTGAAGATGAGTTTGTTTGATTTTTTCTCCATGGATCTCTAAGGTAAATGAGCGAATAGTCTCGACTCCATGTTCACCATTTCTATTGTGTAACCTATGTTTAGAATGTCGAAACGGAAATTAATAATTATGAAATTATTTGCATCCCTATCCTTTTATTGCTAGTGAGAAGTTTTAAACTTGTCCAGATGAGAAAAGTAACATTGTCAATTAATTTCTCCAAAATAGCTGAGCAGAGATGAGAATAGCACAGGCCCAAGAATTAACTGTTGATTTGGGTCACCTCCACAATTATGTGATAGCGCTTCATGATTGGGAATACCCTCGGCTTATCCAAAAATAAGGCATGTTATGGCATGGGACATAAATATTAAGTATTTTGAATGGGTTATGGATACAAAAGTTAGAATGTGTACAAGCTCTTATTGAAGAATTGAACTTGTATGGACCGATTATTTGGCCACATTTTATTATGAATGTCTACATAAATGCATGAAAAGTCCAGTTAGGAAAAATCAAAAAGTAACACTGAACAACATACGTTCTTAAACCTTCACAGAAAAATGACATCCAATTTTCTAACACCCCAAACAAGCATTGAAACCAATTTCTTGTCCAGTTGGCTAGCAGTACTGCCGATGAAAGATAGATAGATTATGGAGTCTGTCCATGAGGGGTATCCTTTGCTCTGAAACCAGTCAATGGATATTTGTTCCCTTGTAACCCTTCAATCCTCTCTTAATAAGGGCTGTTGGAGAAAGCAAAGATAGTGCATATCATTAGTTCAAGGCTGCAGGATGGATCTTTCTATTCTGTGATGCAGATGAGTTTGAATTGAGGACACAAGGATATAACGGAAAACTAGTGACAAAGTTATTAGCATGTGTTGAGAGCAGAGTCTTTTAAAATGATGTGGGAAGGTATGGAGGGTGAGGGGCGGATACCAACAAGACAACAAATGACTGAATTCTTTAACAATTTTGGACTAAATAAAATTAGATAAAAACGGAAGAAATAGGTGGAAATCATTGAAATGTAAAGGAAGTGAAAAAAGAAGGAAGAACGAGTACAATATAGGTTTGAATTCCTCCTCTTGCAAGTGTGGTAGGCGGTAGGAACCCCACCCTAATAAGTTCCTTGGCGCATGGTCATAGGAGAATCGGCGAGGCACTGACTGGGTCTCAAATCAAAGCTACCTTGTGTTAATTGTGTCCATACCAAACACCTTCCTTCAATTTTGAATCCACCTTTTAAAATTTAGGCGGTAGTATTGGTATGTCAGTGATGATCCTCTTCTTGGTGCCACTCACCTCATGGAATCTCTTTTGTCTGAAAGATGTTGCTTCATAATCAGGAATTTTCTTAAGGACGGTCCTTGTGCCTTTGAACATAACTGTCAACCGCTAAGGTGTCCCCTACTGGTGCTGATTCTCACCATTAAGATGTTCTCCTGTCTATGTATCATACGATCTGGTCCTAGCGTGGGCCCAATCCTCACCTGTCATCCAAAGAACATCACTTGATGGGTGAAATGAAAAAATGAGTAACTACCCATATAGGACTTCGGTCCCATCTTCTCCTTATTTGGGTCAAATAAAAGTGTCCGTGTGAAAATGTTGGAGTAGTTTCTGTTCCAATACTTCTAAATGGTCAATTGTTGTATCAAGGTGTAGAAGGTTAAGACGATATGTTTTATAGTGGTATTGAAGGTATTAAAAGAATGTTCTGCAGTACGGATATCCATCTTTGGTGGGTAAAAAGGTGTAATTACTACAAACCTTTCCGCTAAGATGGCATGAATATATCGCGTGACCTGTAAACGAAACTAGTTCTCTAGCCTTTCGTATCTCTTGTATTTTCGACCTTATCCGCGTGACGAGCGCATAAGCCTTTCTGCAAGGTATGTTGAAATGAGGCATATTTTCTTTTACGGACACGGAGACAGGTTAGCAAGCCTTTAAAACTGCTCAATGCTTTGACAACAATAGACACCCTACAATATACTCTAGATCAAGCAGTTCTTTGTTAGTTCTGTCCAGGTGTTGTTCAAAGCTGGCTTCATAAAACATTGCCTCATTCTCTTGGTACCCCAAAGCCCGGAAGAACTGTGTTAAATTCATATTTAGGATGGATAAGCATTATTGGTTCTGGGTGAGTATATCGACAAAGGATGGAAAACTAAGTGAGGACAGCATGTTAAAACTTAAGGTAAAGAAACAACTCAATTAAAGGTTTGATTGTATTCTAATTATTTTCTAGGTGATGACCTTTTCCTCTATATCACTGATGAGTGAGTTGAACATTGAAACTCTATGACAGACTTATAGACTGTAACTTCTGTAGGTAGGTAATTAATGGAGAATTTGGTGGCTCAAATGTATCAAAGATAAGTTTCTCTATCTTCCTGCTTATTCAATTCTGTGGAGTGGATATCCATCAAAAGCATGGCCTCCAGAAACCCTTCCTCCCAGCTACGTGGGTTCCAAAACTCTAAGGCTTGTTGTTTGCAGTTACACATGGGGTCTAAGAGAGTTGAATGAGTTATTATTGTATAAAGGTTTGTCTGTCTGGCTTTCAAGCCTTAGGTGGTAACAATATTTACTATCATTAATAATTAATAGTTTCAAAAATGTGAGTTTGTCTTGTTCTTTGGCTGGATATTCTTGAATGGCTGATCACAGGCGTGTTTGTCAGGTTAAACCAATTTGGAATTACTAATGATTTTAAAATATTTTATAATTATGTCTCTTATTAGGAACATGAAAAAAAATAGACAAATCATAAAATGAACTTTTAAAAAGCTGTAAAATAGTCTATGAAACAATAAATTTGTTAGAACATATGTCTGACATGTATATATATATAATCATACTTTGTATAATTAAAAAAAAACAAGACTAGATAATCACATCTGCATTTAAGTTATTCAAGTGTTTGATTCCACTTAGGAAAAGAATAAACAGTGGGCCTAACAGTTGATCATTTATCACAAATTGATTCAAAAACAAAGAAATTGGTACCTTTTATAAAATGATTATTGTCTCACAAAGGCACATCTCATGCATAAATTTAGTGTTAATAATAATAAAACATTGCTTCAACTTAGTGATGACCTTGAAAGTTAGATAATAATAATAAAGCCTGGGGATGAAACTTCTTCATCATCGTTCTTTCATGAAATCAAAATTTGATCAATTTAGAAACTTAGGTTTTAGTTCCTTTTGATGAAATTTCATAAAACAAGAACCATGTGTTTAAGCCCCCCTAATTTATTTATTAGTGAACACGCAAACTGAATTATTTTAACTCTGCAATTATGCCCCCCTACTCCCAACATTCTCTTTCATTTTATCATAGCCACTTTGAAAGGTTAAGGCGCCTCATTGAATCTTCGTCTTTTATGACGTTCGTCAAATCAAAAAACCTTTCTGCAACACGTTCAATGTCTTTGTCACCATGATGTTTAATTGGTCTGGCTCTATGTGCTTCATTCTTGATATGTGTTCATCCCCCACTCCCAGCTGATAAAATGAAACCTATGTAAACACATGAAGGCATTACCTCTGAATAAATCAATAAACAACATTCACTCCACATCTCTAACCTTTCTACAATCGATTAGGTATTCACTTATATTTGTACAAATAAAAAATAAGAAAGGATATAGTACACACTATGATATATACTTACCACTGAAAGAATAAGGATATAATACTTTTGCCTTTCTACTCCAATAAATTGCCCAGTTGTTAGAAATTAGAAATCATAACCTATTTTGGTCTTATGCCATCCAAAGTTTCTTGATCTGAATCTAAAAAATACATCAAATTAACAAAATAAAGTGTACTTAATACCAAATCAATGGTTCCTTAAAGGTATCTCAAGACATAACTGCCACCAATGGTTCTCAAGCAGTTTTGACTTGGAATTGACTTAACATTCCAACTAAAATATAAGTATAGGTGGTTGTTAGTTCTAATAATCACCTTAACTAGTACATCTATAATATTGGATCCACCTCTTTAGAATTTTCATCAATTTGAAGTTTAATGTTGTGTTGTAAAACATAATACAACTTTGCACTGTTCACGTTCTAATTTTTAATAATCCTCGCATAATTTCATCGTTGAGAAAAATGCGACCAAAGTCCTCTAAAACTTCGACCCAAACCAATAATTATCAATTATAAGTTGTTCATTTCTTTAATAAATTCATCAACATTTCCAATGGTCGTCATCTACGTATAAATAAATCAAAACAATTTCCTTTTCATCAAACACAATATGTATGTTGGATTGTTTGTTTTCTCCTCTACCAACCATGCTACAAGAAAAAGTCGATGTTTCCTTCTGTTCGTTTTATATTTTAATCCATATAGTAGCACTAGTTTCACCAGTTCGTGTTACTACCCCTGTTCAATAAACACAAAGTTGTATTCGTCCCTCTTTTTCAATTCACCATTTAGTGATTTCGAAATGGTACGGTGTATCTTCCAACTGATTTTTAGCTAAGGCTATTAAAATTCTAATGGTGTTTAACTTGGCCTCGGAGGCAAGGTCTCTTCATAGCACTGGTAGTTCTTGCATTAATACCCCTCACCACCAACCTAGCTTTATGTTTTCTATACTGCCACCTCCTTTGAACTTAGGTTTACTATTACATTTACAACTTATAGGTTTTCCCCTTTTGGAAGTTCCTTGCTAAATCTCGGGTTCCTTTTAATTATTGACTCATGGTGTCTTTCATAGCTATGTCCATATCCTGTTGTTGACAGTTCATTATAATTTAAAGGTTAATAACATTAAATGATGGTCATGAAGCAGGTCTTTCTACCTTCTTTGGTATTAGTTTTTCTACAGTCTCATCGCGTAGAGTTGACTCAATCTCTCTCCTCCTTAGTGGACTTGAGATTGTGAGTGTCTCTGCATCCTTTCTTAATTTTATTGTTGTTGCTTCCACATCTGTTCTCTTCATTTCTAATGCTATCTTCAAATAACGAGGCTGTCCTCACTCATAGCCTTTGTCTCTATTCATCCTTCTTTAGAATCTTTGTTGTCTCTATTAATAAAAGCTTGTGAGTAGATAGATTAAATAGTTTATATTCTTTAAAAAATCGAACAATACCTTGAATATGCATTTTATGGCTTTATTGTCAATTCTTCCCTATCCTCACTTTTATTATTATGAAAAAATATTTGAACAAATAATCTTAGATGACCTATTTGTGGGCTTAAAACACACGGAAATCTCGAATGAGTCTTATGATAAATATGCAGTTCAGACTTATATTATTTAAATATACGATATTAATATACCTTGAAATTGATGAATAAGTTTCTTACCTTTCAATATGTTATGTACTGCTTCACTAGGTTCGATTTATTACTCTTGCAACCCCATTCAA
The DNA here is from genome assembly GCA_034641835.2 of Pinus albicaulis. NCBI lineage: Eukaryota > Viridiplantae > Streptophyta > Pinopsida > Pinales > Pinaceae > Pinus > Pinus albicaulis. The sequence goes on along the minus strand of CM076578.1, from coordinate 724,148,627 downwards.
TTGGGGTGTGAAGGTATAGCTGTAATTATCCCATTATCGCAATATTTGATGAATTCTAGCAGCTTCATGTTATACTTGTGATATGGTGATAATTACAGTCATCATTACACTGTACATTTTCATATACTTCTCAATTCTTTAAAATATTCAAAAGGTATGAATTTTATTCATAAAATATATGATATGTCTTCATAAAAATCATCGACAAATAATAAAAAATAGTATGCTCCTCTTATTGATCTTGTCTTCGTTGGTCCACAAATGTCAATGTACTTTAAGTTCAAGGATATATCTCTTTCTGTTTAAACTTGAAAATTCATCTATTCATCATTCCGTATACACATCCTTCAAAATAAACATGTCCATTTTTTAAAATAGGAAGACCATGTGATAATACCTTGTTTCTATACTAACGACAAGTCATGAATAATGATGTATGAATCTTTGATGCCAAATATTCTCTATTGTCTTCGTTGTTGAAGTTAAATATTGATGTGCTTGTGTTCACGCGACATTAAACATACCAAGCCTCCTTTGCGTATTCAGATGCATTTGGTTTTGAAAGAGGGTATTTTTGACATAGTAAGTTTCAAAAAAAATCTACCTTCAGGTTCCTGATGAAGTCATGGAGATGAAAATATTCTTTTTAATGACTAATTACCATCGTGCGAATTACTGATACTTGTCATCATCAAATTGTCATGAGAATTTCTCGCATCGCTTTGATCTCGCATGCTCTTATCCCATCACCAAGGTAGATATTAGTTGCATTGCTAGTTTCTTTAATACTTTCCAAACAAATTCTTATTACCTATCTTGTGAGTGGACGCTCCCAAAATCACAAAACCATATTTAGAAAGCACTCATCATTCTTAGCAGAAAGAAGAAAATCATACTGACAAATTTGGTTTCACAGTTACACGGTATTTCATAAAGTTCTGTATGTTTCTTTTATGCTGTTTGGGTGCGTCAACCCTATTTTTCAACAATGTTTAGCATTGTGACAGATTACCAAAATAAAAATGCTTGACTCTGAATCATTTATAGTTAAGGACATACCTTGAAAGTGGCATTTTTTTTGAGGTGTTCATTAGTCTTTTTGTCTGCCTGTAGGTTTCCCTTTGAAATGATTTTTATTCTCCATCAATGATACGAAAAATGAACTATTTTTAATGCTATGTGAAAGTATCATTCCATATAATTTGTAGTGTACCAAAGTATTCTCATGACTGAGTTCAACAAAGTTGTTTGGTAATGGCTTTTGAGTTTTATGTGTGAGGATTTGTTAATTAAATTTATTGTTTAATATATCACAGTAGAAATACACACCATGAAAATAAACTTCACCATATCATAACACAACAAAATGATGAGGCATTTAACCCTCACAGGCTACATCTGTCGGTCAGGCTCCTAATAGGTCTTTTCTTTATTAATTTTATCCAAAATGGTTACACAGTGGAAAAATATGCCTAAATAGACAAAACAAGGCTGTGAATGACTTCAAAAGATAGAAATAAGCTAAAGTAACGATTAACGTAAAGCAGGTGGAAATATGACCCAATATGACTCATCTCACACAGTGGCCTAATGACTCTTTCCTCTTGGTGAGCAAATTTGATGTAAAATGCCTGTTCACTCTAAAAACCTACTCCAAAGCTCTCCGAATGCTCAAAAACCCAAAAATTGACTAAAAATTTCATCTTGTTTGGTTGAAAAGATTAGAAATTTATGACCCAAACAAAGATTTTCTGGTAACGCTAAAACCTCATCCAAAACTCCGATTAACCAGCAAGCTGGAAAAATCCGCCAAAATAATTAGGCAGCAGCTTCTTGAATACGTGGAAGCTGACACATGCCAATTGGTATTGGTAGGTCACATGTTTCGTTGAATCACGTCGGTGGAATGGATATTATTTCATTTGGTATTAAATGTCATATAGACCACGTCGCATGTGGTATTAGCTAATGGTTAACCGTTGGAATTTCATAAAAATTGCTAGGCAAGGGTTCTTGTACGCCGGTCGTATGATGTGTGGGGATGGCCCCCATTTGATCTTGCTTAAAACTGTTCAGTAAGCAAAATTTCATTTCAACGGCGAGTTTGTTAAGAACTGTGTATGTACTTGACTACGCTTGATGCAGACACTATGAGCTGCCAACTAGACCTATGATCGAAACACTGTTAGCAGCTAAATAAAAAATTTCAATGCCAAAACCTCTTTGCCCTAGGGCAACAAATATAAAACTCTTCGCATTAGTAGTCAAATTGGCCTAGAATTAACAAGTAAAAATTTTTAGCTAATTTTCCATTGCCACATGTCGACATTCCATTCGCATGAAAATATTCAAAAGATATTTTTGGGGAGATAGAGAATATTGTTTTTTTAAATTTTTTCAGTTAGAAAAGTCGAACGGTCAGCGAAAAAGTAGTTTTCAGAACTTAAAACATCATAACATGACAGCTAGCTTTGGTCCCATTCATTTGATTAGGGCTAGGAGCCTTTCCGATGGGTACGGTGCAACATTGCCAAACTTCCATTTGAGCATTTTTTCAACAGCGCAGTCACACTGATCACCTCCCCAATAGGAAAATTTTGGACCCTAAACTCTGCGGAATTACGAGCGAAGATGAGAGCGATTCTCCGTGCTGACTTGCTTGAACCTTTTGAAAATCTCACTGGTTGTTGATTGAGCTTCTCATAAGATAAAATTCTTCCTTGAATACTGTTGATAGGTTATTGCTAACCTTGTTTGTGTCATGTGAAAATTGAAACTTGTAGCAGGCAATGATTGAAATTTGTGATCGTATTCCTACAATGGTCTTCCTTGAAGAAGCGGAAATAAGATTCACCTTTGTTGTCATCTGACGAATTTTTTTCCAAATGAGCCGCACATAATTCTTGAGCGAGTTTTCTGCATACATAGTGTCTACCCATCCTGAAACCCGCAATGATCCTTGCTGCATTGTGTCCTCTTTGCTTACACCAATTTTCCCTCTCTGATTCTTTTCCTTTGCACGACACTTTGTTCTACTGATCCTTTAAAGACACTTCTGCACACGCTTGTATTGTCATCTTGTTCCAAAGGCGATTTTCTTTAGATGAAACATTTCATCATTCTGTTGATATGTGAAAAGGATTATGTAAGAATTTTTTGTATCGTAATGAAGTTAAATTTGTTACGTTAGCAAGCTTTTCAATTTCTGCGTGTAAAGATTCTAGCTTCTTGAGTGTTCTCGTAACTCATTTCCATCCTTGAATAGATACTTGTTCTCATAGTGATCGCTTTTGTCATATAAGTATGAACTACCAACACCACACCAGCAATGTGTTTATCTAATTCAGCTGTCAACATAATGAATTTTTATAATGACATAACATTATTGCCACTTGAAACTTTAAATTAGCATCACTTGCCAAGTCAGCAAAGGTGGATATGGTTGGATATGGAATGGTTTCAAGTTTCAGCTTCATTAAGTCTTCTGAGATGAGGTTTGCTTGAGACCTTGTCAAGTAGTGTGTCTATGTTGTTAATAGCGAAGTATCTCATAGCTTGTTCTGTCACTCCTCTCTTCGTTTAGGTTCTATGCCAGCGATTTAAGTGCTAAGTAGGATTTGTTCCTTTAATCTCTTTCCCCTTTATGTTCTTTAAGTATAGCTGTCTTTTAGTTTCATCTCTAATTCAAACCTAAGTCTTGTTCGCATTTATTTATAGCCATTTTCTAATATCTTTGTTATTATCTTTGGTTTTAAATTTTTATGGCTTAATTTGGAAGAATTTTAAATGACGAATATTCATCATGACATTTTTGGAGCAGGTTTTTACAAAATAATTTTCCTTTTATTTACATTATAGTTTGCATTTCTTTTCTCCTTGCCTTTAAGTTACTATCATCATTCAAGTCAGAAATATTCATTTCCCCTCTATTCCTCTAATCATAGCTTGAACCTTTACAAACATGTCGTCTAGCTAATAGGTTGAACATAAGGATAGTGTATATAAGACTAGCTATGTAAACCACCTATATATTTTAGCAAAAGTATTTTAATATGGAAATCAATTCCAAGCTAATAAATATCGTCTCCAACTCTTGAGTATAATATTGTACATTTTTTCCCATAAATTTGTCTAAAAACTTTTCCAATTCATGATAATAGCTTTTGTAAATGAGCTAATGGATAAAATTGTTTGAGAAATTAGAAATAAATTCGGCCCATGATAAGACAGTCTTCACCGTGTTCTTTAATTTCTTCATCGCATTTCTTGTTTCCTGTACCGTGCTTCTTCATTCTGAAACTACATTTGAATCTTGGTGTCATCATCATAAGTTTTATATAAATACACGACACTCAATGCCATCAATTTCACGTTTCTAACATTTGACTTCACCATTAATAAGAAGCATCAAATTTAACATCAAGCTTTAAAAATGGACTTTTACGGTGCTAACGTAAGTTGGTCAAGTGAGAGACAGCGATGTAGAGGAAGAACATGAAGATGGGGATGGTGGATCACCATTTCTCCTCACGTGTCCTTAATTTCTTGTCATTAGCACTATTTTCCTGAAGAACCACTCTCCTTCCTTGTGGTGTTTCAACCCTTCTCCTTCAACCCTTTCATTCATTTCTTGGTGAGTATCCTCTCTCTTTATCCGTCATGTCTAGGAAAGGCACTTCCCAGAACACCCGCTTTTCTTCTTTGGATCAATGTCTTGAAACTTCTCCTTCTCTTGGTGTAATTAGAGCTTCTTCTATGACTCTTGGAAGTGAAAATTATAAGGAGTGGATTTAAAGCCACTCTAGCCTTCCTCTTCAGTTGAAGATTAACTTGTGATCTAACCAACTATCCTTCCCTCTCTCTTGACAAGCCTAGTAAGCATTAAAGCTTGCAACAGTCAACTATATATCTTTGCAAGAACAAATACAAAGTAAAACAGCTACGATATAGTCTAAAAATGGAACCTTTTAATCGCCTTAAGTATCATTTTCATATCATTTGTTATTAAATGTTCTCCATGAATTATTTTGATTTAACAAAGTTATTTTGGTAATATTTTTGAGTTTTTGTGTGTGAGTATTTGTTAATTAAGTTACTATTTAATGTATCACGGTGGGGAAATACATGTAATTAAACTTCACCTTATCACTGTACGGCAAAATGATGAACGTTCTTGCCTGAACTGCTCTGAAATCGAGGCTCTGATAGCATGTCATCGATCTATTAATTTCTCCAAATGGTTACACGATGAAAAATATTCCTATAAATGAAAACAAATTTACATTGTTAATTTGACTTCAAAAGATATAATAAGCTAAAAATAGCTTTTGTTTCACCTTAAACAGTAGTACAACCAATAAACTCATCTCATGACAGTGGCCTAATAGCTCATTCCTCTTCCTTGAAAAAATTTGTTGTAAAACAACTAGGTTCCCTTTAAGGCTTTACTCCAAACTCTTGAAATGTGGTCGCTTAAGGTGACTAAAATTTCATCTTGTTTGAGGTGAAATTGAAAATTCACGGCCAAACAAGAATTTTCACGATGCTTTTCATGTCCTCCAAAATTGGAGGAACTCAAGTTAACGACCAAGCTGGAAAATCCTTTGAAAAATAGTGGTGTTATCCTCGAGATCTGTAAAACCATTAAATTCAGAATTTTAATATTGAGCGATCTACGCCTTGTCCATTGAACCATAGACGAGAATGGTGCTTAGGTTGTGTTGTTAAATGTCCTTATAGACCACGTTCATGTAACGGCTAACGGTTGATAATTGCAATTCTGCATGAGTGCTAGGCTGAGGTTCTTGTTCGCATGGGTCATACGATGTTGAGGCACTTCATTTCTGCCCTTTAAAGCTAATTTCAAATGACAAAATTACATTGCAACATTAGTTTGTTAAGAACTTCAATATGTAGCTCCGATGGTCGAACTTTGTCGGTACATCGACCACACAACCCACAATCGAAACACCCAACTTGAAAAAAATTGCAATGCCAAAACACTCACCCGGCACGGGGCCGCGTGAAGCCTAAGACTGCCATGCGGCCAGCCATAATTGGCCTAAAGTGTAAATCAACCTTTCAACCAATTTTTTCATTTGGCATATTAGGCATTCCATTCGCCTCTCTTGAAATATTTGAGGAATGGCTATGAGAATATTTGAGGAATATTCTTGGAATATTCTTTTTAAAATTTTTCAATTTAGAAAGTCAAACTTGGTCATTTGAAAAATGAGTTTTACGGAACTGCTTCATAACTTTCACATGTAACCTTGATTTTTGAGTCCGTTCATGGCACTGAAATCGCCAGCCAGTGAGACCTTTAAGTCCTTCGGTTGCTACATTTGAGCATTTGAACACTGTTGGACATGGTGCCCCAGTCAATCAGTACGAGATCTCACTTTCGGGCTTTGTGTTCATACACTATCTTCTTCCCGGCCTTGAGGTCTGCCATTAGCTCTTCGAGTGGAAGGTGTCCCTCGCTTCCTTACGTCACAACAATAAAAATACGGGAATCATCGTCATACCATTGAAGGTAATCATGACAAGATTAGTGTTTGTTGCCCTACTTCTATCGCCCAATTGTATTTCGAGGTCTTTGATTAAGAGAGATGTATGCAACAAAAACTTCATTCTCCTACATTGTGAAGTATAGAATGTTACTCTTCGGAAAAATACTCAATTTTGTTAACTCTTTGTCTCATACATATCATAAAAGAAATTTTAAATATCATTGATGAGTTACATTCACAGTATGAGGAATGATGTTGTCCTTCTTGTTCTTCACAAAACCATGCTTTGTTTTCCTCTTCTCCCAATCTTATGTTGTTACATTGTTCCTAGATGTAGTGAGCACACACTTCATATCATTTTAATTTCACACATAAGACATAAAAAAATATGTGTCGTTGAACACAATTGGTGCAATATGAACCAATGAGCTTTATTTCTCATTGAGTTGTTCTTCTGTAATATGATTATTCATTAACAGTAGAGTGAAGTATATGGATATGCATAAAGATCCTCAATCTATAACGATCGGTGAAGGTGGTATACAATAAGCCATTCTCAATTTAGAAAAACAAAAGCATCAACGAAGGATATCTGCACAAATTTTTATAGGATTTCAATTTAAAATAACCAGAAAACAAAACTCAGCAATCTAGGTCTTGAATGGAAAATCAGCAATATTAATCGATCAATATTTCTGACTAGGTTTTCTCCTTCCATCTTCTTACTAAATCACCACAATACTGTTGATGGCAACGCTCATCTCATTAGGTTTGGAAACTTTACTAATGTTCACTCTCATTCAATAGGACCATATTATTGATGTAATAATGCTAACAACGAATCTCAAGAACACATGTGCACCGAAGGAGCTAGGTTCTGCCCCATGTGGCAATTGCTTGCTAACACTTGGTTGTGTTATAACTCTATATAACTTTGAAGGTGCGTTATATACAAAAAATGTAGAAAAAAAAAATTGTCTCGCCATAAGGCTCCTATTGCCACTAGGAGGCTATAGTTCTGCTAAGGGCTCCAGGCTACTAGGCACATGATTGCGCTTTCAATTTAAATACTGGCCAATGAACCAGTTGATTTCTTTCTCCACTAAAATTGCCTCCAGGCGGCAAGAAAATCGGTTCAACCACCGACAATCGGTTCGCTGCCTAGCCACTCCAACCACTAAGCCACTCCCAATTCTTCCTCGGTGCTTAAGACACTAAGGCACCAGTTTGTACTAAGGCACTCAATTCAACCATAAGGCACTCACCAGCCACTGAACGCTGCGACCCTAAGAGCACTCAATTAAGCCATTAAAACTCTGACCACTAAAACTCACCATCTGCGATACCATGTTAAAAATTAAGGAAGACAAAACATAATTTGAAACTAACGAGACAAGTGAGAGAGGGTGCAGCAGAGCTTCCCAGTGAAGATATGCTCTGTCATTAATAACGAATACGAAATATATGGGTTTACATCAATTTGAAATTGAACCTGCTCACAAGAAATAAGGAACTAATCCTAATCTACAGGACAATAGTACAACTAAAAATAAAATCTCCAATAATACAATGTTCTCCATTATGGTAATGGTCTTCTAAGTCTAAAACTATTTTTGCGAATCAAAAATTTTTTCTAAGTTTTCCGAGAAAACAAAAGTTCTTTTACTGCTTATAAATTATGTGGATACGTACCTTAGTCTTGAAATTCAATAATTCTTGAAATTCAGCAATTCCTAGAAATTCAATTCTTTGTGGCTTGCCTACAATTTTTTTTTTTATTCTTAATTGAATAACAACAAAATATAATTAAAAACAAAAAAATAACTAATAGTGAGATATGAAGTGGATAAATTAATTCCTTTCTAGAAGACACAGGACTTCTGTATAAATTTTGGTGGGCCAATAACTTTTATTATAAGTGTTGAGAAAACATAAATAATGGTGGGAAGTAACTTTAGTGATAATTTTCGGAAGAAAATTTTGTATTATGTAAACACCACTCTCATTTTTAAGTTTAGAATATGAGTTTTCTTCTTAAAAAAATTCTATAATAACTACCAATAAGTATATTTATTTACACATATGTATCCATTTCATACAAATACTTAAATTATGGTGGAATAGTAGTTGATGATAAATATGTTATTTAAGTATAATCTATTTTCAATAATTTACAGGGTTTTTCTGTAAATATTTACAGTAAAATTCATACAAATATTTAAAAAATTATGGCATGGTTGCAATTATATCGAAAACTTGTTGCAAAAAAAAAATGCAAATATTTAAAAATCGCTAGCGATTGAGCGTATATCAAAAAAATTATTGCAAAAAATATTGCAGGATATTTATCACATGAGATTGTGTAGAATCCTGCAATAAAACCTTCAAGTTATGTGAAATGAAGAGTATAAAAAAAGATTTTTTAATTATGTTGGAAATAAAATATTATATTTTAAAATAAAATATTATAAGTCACATTGATAAGTACTAAATTAATAGTTGTTAATGAGACCTGCTGTTTCTAAAAGGACTATTAAGAAAAATATAGTAGCCTTTTAAGTTATGAATAAAGAAGTGTTGAAGCAAACTTAATCCTACCCACTCAAGTTAAAAAATTGTATTGTGGAAAAATTTGTAACTTCTGCTATATTGGTTAATGTTAGCTAAATTAGTAGTAAATAAGAAATGGAATCTTATAGTAGCAACACAGGAGGAACTAATAAGTGTCAAGAGACTAATAAGAAAATATGAAACCTTCACACAGGTGTGAATAAACAAGTGTTGAAATGAAACAATCTCTACACTCAAGTTAAAAATTGTATTTAATAAATTTATAAAGTTATTAACCCATTTGGTCAATGTTAGCTAAATTAATAGTGGTTAATAGTAAAATGGAATCTTATGATCTTCTTCTTCGTAGGAGGAACAATAAATTGAGATGTGGAGGGATAAATTAATTATTTGTTGAGACACATAGACTTGTGTAAATTTTGGTGAGTGGCGCTTACTAGTAATTCTAAAAATTAACAATTTTATTGCTACATAAGTGTTGAGGAAAGCATAAATAATAGAGAAAATTATTCTAATAAATATATTTATTTATCGTCATATCCATTTTTTATGTAAAGAATTGATTAAATTATGGTGGGATGTAACTTATCATAAATACATTAATTTTTTTCCAAACATTAAAGAATATAAAAAAATCACTACGAATATCTAAAAAATATAATGCATGAATTTCACAACTATATCCATAAATTATGGCATAGAATATGTGACTTTGTTTTCAAATGACATCATATTGTTCAAGGATACAATAAGACCTTCAAGTTATGGTCCAGTGAAATGTTTGAAAATTAGTTTTTTAATAATATTGAAAAAATATTGCTAAAAATTAAACATTATAAGTTTCCATTAGTCGACAGTAAACTAATAGTGGTCAACAAGAAAATCATTACTGAATTCTTAACGAAGAAGTAAACTAATAGTGAAGTGATAAGTGTCCCTTGCAACATAAATTTAATAGAATATAAGGAGATGACATTATGAAAAGGTTCAAAAAATAAAACTTGAAGTAGATAAATTCATTTCCATCATTGTGTTGGATCACCACATGAGAAATCTGTAAATATCGCTCTAATACCATACAAGTTATAAGTATATGCCAATAGTTCAATCTGATCTTGTGATGTAGTAAAACAAGATACTAAATCCTTCTACAATATTTTTGAAATACAAAACATGATCGCTCAATCACATGCAAGTAAAGAAGAAAGAAAGTAAATCAATCACACAACAAAATATGTTCTTCGAAAATAAGCTGCTCAAAACCTAGCCATCATATATTGTACTTATAAATTCAAGGAATAATGAAACAATACAATGCTTAATCTCTCATTAGATTCTCCAACACTCATCCAGTTATATATCACCGATCTAGAAAATTTGGAAAAACATTAGCCCAATTTTCAACCTTTCTTGACCCCTTGCTCACATGGGGTTCTGAGATTAGTCCCTATTAATTAGGAAAAATATCGTTCCTTTATTTGTAATCCATCATGGCATACTCATGGTTATAATTGCATCAAGGAAATTCTATAAAAATACAACTTATTTATGTTCCTTTGTATTTCTGTCTCTGTTACATCTTTCTCATAATTGTGCAGAACTATGTAGGTGGTCATGGATTATCTAATTGATCACTACTTGTAGATTAAATCTGGACTGATTCCTTTGGACCTATCACTAATTAGTCCTTTCGATTAGAACTGATTTAAACTCCAATTAATTGAGTTAATTGGTTACCTTTTATTAGTGCATTAGCACAAGCTGGACCCCAAAATAAACAGTTCACTCACATGCCTCATATTAGACCCTAGCTTTAAGATTTCTTGATCTAAATAGGTCATCATGACTTGTTATTTGGTACAAGTTGTTGTGAGATGAAGAGTACAATTTGTTTTCTAATTTATTTAAGGGAAAAATGAATTGAACACCTACATTCTCACTAGTGTCAGCTGAAATTCCTCACTAAATTTCTACACCAATATGTGTGTGTTTTGTCTTTGTATTTATACGATTTCATTGTTTCTTCACAAATTTCTTCCTCACTCAACAAAGCTAAAATCAATCTGTCTGATCTCATACCTTTGAGAATGTTATGCATGCAACTTACTTCTTTAGTGTTGTTTGCACCCTACAACTCCTAAATTTGAATAGCCTCCAAAAAAATAAAATCAACCTAACGCATATGCCATCATAGTCTTAAAGGCACTACTAGTGGCCCCTTTCTATCCTCTCTGGGACTCTCTACTATTTCAGCATTGTTGCATGTGCCCCACCGCCTTTGCTGTCAAATCTGATCTACACTCGATGTTGTCACTCTTTGAAAATATGTCTTCTGACATCGACTACATCAAGTCAGGTGATCTTCCTCTTCTTTCTAATATGAGCTCCTTAGCTAGGTTCAATCCATGAGACACTCATCTCAATGGACCTTTCACCAATTCTTCTTTAGTTTATAGATGCACATCTTCTCTCTTGCAAGTATGTTTGCATGTTTGCTCTCTTGTACGGCAGAAATTTCACCCTCTAGGAGGTCTCTATGAGTACGGTCTTCCGGTCTGTCTCCTCTCTGCTTCTCAGTGGGTTGCTCACAACCTTCTGTACTCCTTACGAAGCGACGTAGCCCAACGAGGTGTTTCTTCCTCCTCAACCATAGCTCATATTTCTCCTCAAATATTTGCATGCATCCTTAAACCTTGAGCATACATTTTCTTGATAAAGTAGAAACAGAAGTCTCCAAATAAAATCTTGTTCAATTATTTTATTTTAGGTGTTTCGCATTTCATATTTATCGTAGAAGCAACACCGCGTTCAGTTGGCTTAGTTTTTAGAAAATGTTTATAATGCTTTTATCCTGCTAGGACAATCCTTTGACAAGGATTCCCTTCTTTGAAAGTCCTTAAATGAGTATGTAAATCGGGAAAAAGTATTTATGCTTGTTTATTAATGAATTATATCCCATTTTTATTTTAAGGTAAAAACTTTGTTTTGCCTGCTGGTGAGATGAGAATGCATAAAGTGCTCTTTGTCACTTTCCTTGATCTGGGATGACCTAATTCTATCATGAGTAACCTTGGGAAGGTGACTGCTGCCTTTGTAGTGTTGTGATGATTTTCTTGTTTGTCACCATTGTTTTGTGACTAATAAAAACACCTTTTCTCCCCTTAACATAAGCCCTTTGATAATCAATAACCTTGCCTAATTTTAAACTCATGGTGTTTCCTGCATCTTAATTTTACCCTTGTCACTTTATCAAAAATAGCTTTAATGCTCTTTCAAATGTATGTGCCTATCTACTGTGATTGTCTTGGTATTTGCATAAAGGTTTTAGGTGATAGTTTATCCTTTGTATGTTTAGGTACTGAAATAAGGGAAATTTCTTTTGGAAGTCTGTGATATCCCATCATTGTTTTGAAGGAGACTTTGTTCCATTACTTGCCTTTTGCTAACCAGTGTCACATGACCATTCTTGTGAAGATGTGAGCAAGAAAGCTATCTCCTTGAAAAATTCATGTCTTTACAAACATAAAGAAAGTTCTATTGATCTCTTTGGTGAATCTGGGACAAAATGACTTGTCCCTTTGTTTGAATTTATTCCCTTGTAGAAGAAGAAAAAAGAATCTATGGGGCATAGTCTATCTTGTAACATGAAACCCTAGGTGATCTGGTGGAGCCTTCTTGGACATGGTTTGGTGTTTAGAGATCTAGACTTAGGGTTTAAAGTATGAGCAGGTCCATGCCAAAATTTGTGTATTTGTGGGCTTCTAAGATGCAACACATGTGACTATCTAAAACTGCGGAAGACACTTAGTTTGAGAGTTTCTAAGGAAACTGTAATTTGTTTTGTTTCGCAGCTTAGGTGGTGGTGGGAAATTATTAAGGTAAGAAAAAATAGAGGTTTTGAAGCAAGGAGACAAGATGAGTTTAAAAAATGAGTAACCCGGGACACGGTGGTCTTAAGGTAGTGGGATAGTCATGACTGAATGGGATGACAAAATAGTGAAAATTTTATTTTAAGGATAGTGACGTTAGAGATTTCTAGAACTCGTGTTCTGTAAACTTTGTTTGAAAATATTGAGACATCATTTGGTCATCACGAAAAAGAAAAAATTTGTTGATGACTAGTAGCTCCCACTTCGGGAGCGACCCCTTTTAGGAAATTGTCCCAAAGAACTTTAGTTAAACTCTTTAGAACATTCCTTTCATTGAGCAAGAAATTTCTCTTTCTTCATTTGTGAATGTTTTGGTCGGGGTGACCTTTGAGATCTAAAAAAACATAATTTATATCGATGGCAAATCTACCTACAGTCTATTTTCACATTTTTTCTTCATAGGTGCACTTGAAGCTGGAAAATATGAATTTTTCCTTTTTTTTAAAGCACCGTCAAACTAACTAAATGTACCCTTATCTCTTACGAAATTCAGTTAAAGCGATAGAAATATATTTATTTCCTCTACCTAAACTACTCATTTGTCGAGATTGAGTTGTTTGACAAACCTTGATACACTAATCCTAAAAACAAGAATTGAAAAACATAGACAAATGTCGGGATTAAGTAGTCTAATTTGCTATGATCTATGCTTTAGTATGTGCAAAGTACATACCCTTAAGTTTATTGGCAGAAAAGTAAAACAAAATATTTGAAGGCTTAAAGATGCGGCTTCCTAATAAACATCCTTCTTTCTTTCTTTGGCTAAGTTTAATCTTTGCAGAGCCATTGTCTACACCATCCTAATCTATTCTATTTGATAAACAAGATTATATGGTCTTTGACAAGTTCTTTTGTTCACATAACCTATTGTTAAAAATAATTAAAATATGTTCATGCTAATTTTAAGTTGGATAATTGAACAAAGACTTACTCTTTTTTAGAAACAAGTAAAATAACAAACACACACTTTCAACGTATTTTCTGTAGGTGTGGGTACATACCTTTCTTTCAGCTACTTATCTTTTTCCACTTTTCTTTCTTGTTAAGATAGAAATAGGTAACTTTGACCTCAAAACGGGAACTCTGTTAAAAAACATAAAAAACATGAAAAAACACAAAAACAAAATATATTCAGGTACACTTGGTTTTTTTTTTTTAAGGTCAAATTTCAACATTTTTATAAAAAAATTATGTTAAAAACAAAATTGTTTCTTGAAAAAAGTTGAAAAAGCTTGTACCCTCAAAACAAATCCGATTGAAATACTGGAGACAACAAAAAAAAAAAGAAAATTGTGTCATAGTTTTGACATTTTTAAAAATAGAAATAAAATTTTTTAATTTTTAAAATTAAAACATTAAAAAAAAACTAAAATTTAAGAAAAAAATAAATTTAAAAAATAAAAACATTTTTAAAGCTTAAAATTTAAAAATATATATAGGAATAAAAAAATAAAAATAAAAACAAAATAAAAATTTTAATTCAAGCAGTAAAAAAACCTAAAATTTAAGAGAAAAAAAAAAATTAAAAAATTAAAAGATTAAAATTTCAAAGGAGAAAATATATAGAATAAAAATAAAAATAAAAAAAACAAAATAAAATATTAAATTAAAAAAAAGGTTAAAAAAAGAAATTATAAAAAATAAAAATAGAAATTAAATTTAAAAAAAAAAAAAAATGATATTTATTAAATTAAAAAAAAAAAAAAAAAAAGAATTATAATAATATATATATATATATATATATATATATATATATATATATATATATATATATATATATATATATATATATATATATATATATATATGAACTTAAACTAAAAATATATATATATTAGATTTTATTAAATTGAAAAAAAATGTTAATATTAAAATAACAAATTAAATTTAAAAAAGAAAAATATTAGAATTTTAATAAATAAATGAATAAACAAATACGTACAAAAGAAAAAAACATTAAAATAAAAAAGTTAAACTTGGGCCCACGAGGCACTTAAACCGATCGGTGATAGGGTGCCTTTGTTAAAACACTCCCATACATAAAGATCACCCAGTTTGAGAAACCACTTGCGTGGGTGTAGGATTAGTCTAAACTAAACGAAAAAAAAAAAAAAGTTAAAAGGCTTTAAAAAACGATTAAAAATGAAAAATTGAAAAAAATAAAATATAATAAATAAAAAAAGAAATAAAAAACTAATTAATTTGAAAATATTAAATTTAATTAAAAAAAAATCTAATTTTAATTACACACTATTTAATTGAAATAAAAAAAGCTAAAATTTTATGTAATTAAAAAAAATAATAATATATATATATATATATATATATATATATATATATATATATATATATATATATATAAATTAAAAAAAAACAAAATTTAATAAAAATTATTAACAAAATTTGAAAAAAAATTAAAAACAAAAAAAAAATAAAATTAAAAATAAAAAATAAAATAAAAAACAAAAAACAAAAAACAAAAATTTAAAACAAATTAAATTTCAAACTAAAAATTAAATTAAAAAAGTAATTTTAATTTTTAATTTAAAAAAAATTTTTAAAAATTCAAATTAAAAAAAAATTAAATATATATATATATATATATATATATATATATATATATATATATATATATATATATATATATATATATATATATATATATGTATGTTTCGTCGTGGTGGCTGTACTTCGATCGGCCCTCACTTGCGGGTCGGCGGAGCGGTCTGGCGTCATCGGAGGGCGATTCGCGAGTGCCTCCTCGTGAGCTGATCGGGGCCTTCTCCGTGCCGGGAGGGCGTTCGAGGGCTCAGCTCCCGTCGTGGGAGGGTCCCGGAAATCGCCCTCTGCGCCATCGAGAGCGATTCCCGAATCGACCTCCCAGCGGGAGCGATTCCCCGAGAATCGACCGGAAGCGCTACGGAATGAAAAACCACGGGCGATTCCGAATAAACCCTCCCGTCCCTTTGAGCGATTCTAAAGATAAATATCCTATGACCCAGGAGGCAATTAAGATAAAGCGCGTATGTAATTCCCGAATAATCACTTTGAGTGGCGTGAGAATAATGGCATATGAGAAAAGAAGAAAATTATTGGTGTTGTTATGGCGGGTGAAACGTTTGTCGCTTCTCCTTGCCATGTTGTTGTTATACTGTCACAACCAATCGTTGATAATATGCAAATCAAAAATTATTTTTAATTTTTTAATTTTAATATTTTTAATTGATTTTCAATTTTCTTTAAATTCAAAAATTTAAATTTTTTTAATTCAAAATTTTATTTTTTAAATTCGTTATATAATTTTTTTTTTTTTAAATTTAATATTTTAGACAATTATTTTTAAAATTTAAAAAAATTTATTTATTAAATTTATTAATTTTAATTTTAATTTATTTTTTTTTAATCTTTTAGTTTATTTAGTTTTTAAATTTTAAATTTATAAATTCTTTACGTTTAAAAAATAATAATAAATTTTAAGGATATTTGTTTTTTAATTATTTGCGATGGTTTTTGTTTTTTTGCTTTTTATTCAGTAGTTTTTTGTTTTAATTTTCTTTCAAACATTTTTTAATTTTATTCATTAATTTTAAAATTTGTTATTTTTTTTCTTATTATTGTTATTTTTTAATTTAAATTTTTAAATTTAATTTTTTATTTTGTATGTTATTTTTTATAAATTTTAATTTTGTAATTGGAGTATTTTTAATTTCTATTTAATTTTTTTAATTGAATTTTTAATAACAAAGAAAAAAATGTTTTTTGATATTTTTTTAATTTTTTTTACTAATTTTGTTTTTTTCTTTGAATTATGTGTTTTAAATTTTGTCATTCTTTTGATATAATTTTGAATATTTTTATTTTATTTATTTATTTTTTTGTTTAAATTTTTATTTTCGAGTTAATTTTTGTTTTTTTACATTTTTATTGGTTTTTTGTTATTTATATATGTATATATATATATATTTATCTAAGTTTTGTGTTTTATTTGACATAAAAATCACCCTCTAAAAAAAAAAAAAAGGTTGATGTACGTCAATATGTTTCAAAAATTAACGCAAGAAAATCATGGCTCTGAAAAAAGTTGATCTTGCGTCAATAAATTTAAATTAACATGAAAATCATAACATTTTAAAACAAATACTCGCATAGCATAAATAAAAATATTGAAATTATCAAAAATGTGAACCAAAAAAGGTGAGTTAACATCACGCACTTTCAAATAAATTACTTTGTGCTACCAAAAAAGGTAAGTGGTGGGAGTTACTATTTCTTGATAACAATGTTTTCTATTCTTTAGGTTTTTTGTCTTGTCCTTTGTCAAACGATGGTATGTAAAATGAATGAAAGAGTCAGCTAAGTTTCTTGGAAAAAATAGTGTTTAAGCATCCTCATTATGAAGACCTCGAACATTCCAAGTTCCATCGAGTTCTATGAAAAGCATTATTGCCTCTCACCAAATCAATGATATGAGGTCTTTCCAAAGATTTTCCAAACTTTTTCATGTTTCCTTTTCTTCCTTCTTGAATCCCATTTCTGTGTCTCCAACCTAGAAATTATTTGCTTTGGTTCTCCTATAAAAAAATTTCTTGATATTATGTTATATAACTTGTGTCTTTTTATACATGCCTCATGTCTGTAAATGAATGGTTTAGTTGTTCTCCTCTTATACTAATTTTCAGTTGTGTTCTTGAAAGCTTCATGACAGAGAACTCCCAAAGGGTGGGGAAAAGCTGGCATCCATGCCATACACTAATTGATGAGAGACATACCATTGATTTCTTGGAAGTTAGTCTATCGTACATAGTGCATGCACTAGTTTGCCATATAGCTGCTTTTTGTTTGTTCTAGGGTTTCCTAGTGTTTACTAAGCTCTTGTTAGAGACTCGATTCAATCCCATTCCCTTGTGGGTAATAAGTAGTGGAGTGGCCCGGGGTGATGTGATATTTGTAACAAAAGTCCACCGTTTTCATAGAGTAAAGGAAACAACGTTATCGGTAATCTTTTAGAGCGATAGCTTTGGACAAGATGTTGGTTTTAAAAATTTGATGATGACCAAATGGTGGCATTTCTAGAAAGATGGCTTCTATCCATTTAGTGAAGTAATGGGTATTGTTGAAGATCCACTTATGTTGGGTGAATAGAGTTGAATGGATCTATCCTGTAATCCAATCATTACTAAAAATAGCTTCAACACTAATAGGATATAGTGATATAAGTTTCTTTTGCCATCAAAGATTTGGCATTGCGATCATGATGATTTGTAGTATAGAAAAAAGGTGAGCAGCAATGCTTGACTCTAAAGTTTTGGTTGTGGTCTTCAACAGAGTGACCCCATTCTCCCTCATAATTCATGATCTTTCGCATCATATTAGCAAAACATTTAAGTAGCGAATAACAACATCTTCGTATTTTATTTTCCATCTAAAGATACGGTTAAAGATTTTGTTTCAAGAATATAGCTAAATAGTTTTCACAAAGAAGGTGGAGCATTGAGATAAAAGTACATAAATAATATCGACTGCAATGATTAAAAAATTTCTTGATATTGTGGAGTGCTAAATTCTTGATTTCCTCCTAACACATCAAACATATTCATGTCTAGTAGAAATTTGATTCGATCATTAGTTTTGCAAGTCTTGTCCTTTAATCAATTTACGGGTCTGATTTCTAAATCATATTCTAAAATGGTACTTAAATCACCCCTTTACCATCGGGGTCTTGATTAAGTATGTCTTTAAGAACGTTATTGTAGGACAAATCTATGATATGTAATTACAAAAATATAAACTCTAAAGTCATGGTGGTTTGATTCAACAAAGGCTTGCTTATCATGATATTATACTTTGAAGAAATCATAAAGTTTTCTAAAAAAGCTATGGGTTGTTCTTGTATGCCATTGTTCTTTTGCGACAATGCGCATGGTATGTTCGGAAAACAAGAAAAATAAAGTCATTGGTGAGTAAAGGTGATTAAGACTGGTGTTTGTGTGGTGCTTTTTTACCATTCAAAAGGTGTTTTCTTCCATATTCACTTCACTCCTACTTCGTTTCCCAACATATTTGATATTTGTTAAGACTCGGAAAGGGTTAGGGATGAATATTCTTTAGAATTTAATCTTTCCGATGAAAGATTGTGACTCTTCTAATACTACAAGATGGTTGATTTGTAAGAATGCCTTCATTTTTTGAATCTGTCTTGATTCCTTCTCGGGAAGATAAATGTGACCTAATATTTTCCCTTACGAGAAGCGAACAAGTGCTATTTAGGATGAGGACTTACTTTCTACATTTTTTCAAATATTTTTCTCCAGTGGACCTAATTCTTCATCATTCTTAGGTAAACAGAGTGATATCACTTGAAGATATATATTTATGAGTAACCTATGTGTCTTCTGAAAAAACTATGTCCATTTCCTTTGAAAGAAAGTAGCCCTACATTCATTAAACCAAATAAATTTTAACATACATGAATGTACCCCAGTGTAGTGAAAGCAATTTTACGGGTTAGTCATGGAAATACTAGAACTTGGTTATAACTTACAAAAGCATCTAGTAATAGAATTCTTTGTGAGCCAACTACTTTTTGGAGTAGCAGTCACATTTTAGGAAAGGAGTAATTGTCTTTCGAGAGGCTTTGTTCAAATTTACAGAGTCCAATACTAAGCCTAATTTTGGTCTTCTTCTACGCCCGCTGGGGTGCAGACCACCATTAAAGGTATAGGACACGAGACTGATCCCAGTGTGACCACATATTTTTGATTTCTTTCTCAGCGAGGAGTATGAGAAAGATTTTATTCTTCTCAACGTTTGTTTAAATGGTTTAAGTTTTCTTTGAGAGAAATTTTATGTTGGACGTTTTGGTGTCATAGAATTCAAGTCTTCATGCCTCCCGAAAAAACACATCTTTAAATTCTAAAAATCTCAATGTATTTGTGTTTTGTGTGAGATGGGAGAGTTTTAACATCTTTCAGTTATTTTGAGCTCTTTGTCCTAAGATATTACCTCTTCACATTTGTTTGATGGATTCATCTTGATTTTTTTAATACATCATTTAAAATCAAACAACTCTTCTGATGGTGTCGGGCCTCTTTTCAAGGTGTCATCTTTGTCTGTAAAATTTCAAGTTCTATTTGATAGCCATTTATCAAATAACTACACCATTGCAGGGTTTTGAAGGTAGTTTTTATATCATCATGAAAGAGTAACTTGTTTTGGGAGGTTTTGTTTTGGTAATTAACTGTAAATATCAAACTATTGTTTTTGTGCTTCTGAAGTCATTTGTGGATTGCAGAAAGAGTATCTATTTGGTCATCATTTATTGAGCATACAGAGTGGATTTCCAAGTTGTTACACGATGACAAACATTCTTTGTTTTGATGAGGCATTGATTGTTTTCATGAGTGAAGCAATTCTTTGGCAGTGACTTAAGCTCATTAGCGGCCCAGTTTTGGAGCTGGAGTGAAAGTGATCTCATATTTCTCAGAATTTTTAGCTCTGAGAAGCATTTCTATATTCCATTGCTAGGGTTCTTGGTGAATATTCTCCCTTAATTGAATTTGTAGTCGATTGTAGATCTCCTTGAACCAATATTTTCTTAGCTTTGAGGTCTTTGGTCGTATAAACCAATAAGGAGAGCCTCATATTAACGTTGTTGGTGCATTGGAAATATAGCCACCTGGGCAGCCTTCATTTGTGTTTGACAGAACCAAAACCCTACTCTTCGAAACCGACCTTACCCTGTGAGAAACCATTGAAACATATGCACGGTGTCAATTTCGGTTTTATTACGATATTCTTGCCTTGTTAGCTGCTTCAGAGTTTGAGTTGTCATTTCTTGGTCGAGAGGGATGGCTTGGTTGTTTTGAGGGCTTAGTTATTTATCCTTTTCATTTATTTGTTCATATGTCATTTTCATTGTACGGAATGAGAGTCGGTCGGAAGTGAATGGAATAAACCGGTGTGTTATTTTTCCTATCTATATTCTCACCATGTATTTCATGTGGGATTCCTAAATATAATCTCCTTGTTTTGATTGCTTCAGGATGGTAGCATAAATCATATCCATTTTTGAAGGCTTCACGGAAGTTTGGTCCCCCATGATGGTAAAAGCATGTCATACTTTGAGGGATATAGCCACAGCTATCCTTGATTATAGACTCTTAGCGAGGGATTTGTTTGATTGACTGGAATGTGATTAAACCTGAACACATGGCTGAATGGAGATAAAGAGTACAATTATTTGTAAGGCCTTGTGATTACAGGCAATCTCTCTGTAAAACCTTTGGCATGAGGTTGTGTGAAGACATAAAGGTCTAACATGGCATTGTCTGCATTTTCATGTGTTCAAACTTACATGAAAGGAGGATCAAATCCTTCGTGATGTTTCCTCTATCGGGGACAAACAATAGCTCTGGTTTGTCATCGGTTAAGTTTAAGTATTGGTGTCATTCTATGTTGTTACTTTGAAAATGGGATCTATATGCCTCTTAGGTTACCAACTAGGTATGGTTATCTTGATTTAACAGCAATCTCCCCCTCCAAAACTAAAAGGTGTGGTGTCTTTATTGCATTTACATCGGTTTATCTGACCATGAACTTTCTACATTTTTAGTTGTTGATTCCTGGTGATGGTTTGAACAACAGAACCTTTGAGCCACTGGTGGAAATGCTAGGGTAGCAGAAATGTGGGTTGACTAGTCTTTGGCTTATTTAATTCGGTTTTAACCATAGTATTTGTGTTTTATGTGCTTTGTCTTTTTGAGATAGGTTGATTTTTCTATGTGATGTTTGCTTCAGTTGTTTAAGAATATCTTAAACCCTTTTCTCTAAGGTCATCTGCTATGGACTTCCATTATGGCATTC
Source organism: Pinus albicaulis (assembly GCA_034641835.2). Lineage (NCBI taxonomy): Eukaryota > Viridiplantae > Streptophyta > Pinopsida > Pinales > Pinaceae > Pinus > Pinus albicaulis. The sequence continues at coordinate 724,126,753 of CM076578.1, read as the reverse complement.
TCAAATCCTAATCTACATTCTCGAAATCTTCATGGTTTCTCATGCAGTTTGAAGAAAACATCATTTGTTATTCTTGATGAAATAGCTATCCTCATCCTTCTGAACTGCTGTTGGTTTATAGTCTTCTTCCAGCACAACAGAGCTCTCTTTCTTCATCTACATAGTTGTCATGAAATAGGAGTCGGTTGTTGATCACTCTCTCTTTGTCTAACGGTCTGTTAAAATTTTGATTTCTATTCATGTTTACAGTTGCTTCTAATTTTCCCTAGGGTGTTCTCTCATTCAAACTAATTTTCATCATCACTCTCCATTGTCCTAACTATGGAGTCAAGTTTGGTGTCGGAAGAGAAGGTGTAGGTGTTGTGTCATCTTCTTAAGTCACCCTTTTAAGTCTCATCCTAGCCATACTCGATCAAATTGGCCTCTACCTCCCCAGCACACGTAATATTACAGAGTTTGGTAATCTCTCTTGGTTAGTTGATAGGCCATATAGGCACATCAAAGCCTTCAAGATATTTCACTAAAAATGGCTTCTTATGAGGTTTTATAGGAGGGTAGAAAACATTGTAAGCTCTTATTAAACCTAGTGGGTGAAAATACGTGAACACTTCCTCCAGTTTATTTTAAGATTGTTATGTGGAAAGAATTTGAAGGGTTCTTCTTGATTTCCATTTATTCACAAAGGTTTTGGTAGAAAAGTAGGGGAGATCATGTACGTTGTTGGGAGGTAGGTTTTTAAATATCGTGCAGGTTCTCTGGGCATAATAAAAATTCTCATCTACATGGTTTCTTCTTCTGTCTCCATGTGTTCATGTATCATTAATTCTGTCTACACTGTTTTGAGTAGTGATGGATTTGGTCCCCTGAAAGTGAGGGATTTTGGTGCAAGTAGTCATTTTGGAAAAATAATGGTGGTTGTTTATTATGAGAACGTTAAACATACCATTTGCCATGATGGGAGGGACATGGAAACAAGGGTAGGTTACAAAGGAGAGATTTGTGAAGGTGAAGGATAGAGTGAGATGGTTTATGATGGTGGTATGGATGGGTGTAGCTAAGGTACTTGGTGGGAGCTAATTCTAGTAGTTTGAGATGAAAAGGTGAAGTTATGAGAAGGTAATCCGTGGGTGTGAGAAGAGGAAGCTTTACTCTCACAGGCTTTTCTTGCAAATCTGACTCAGAAATTGCTTGGTCCTTTCACTTTGACTTGGTCATGAATAGGTTCTTGGTATGGTGTACGTCGAATGGGGATCTTGTGAAATTGTAAGGTGATATTTGGTCTGTAGAAGTTTCTCTGTGAATGGTCCTAATAATAGGTAGAATTTTCCACCTTTAGAAGTTTTCAAAATATGAGTTTATCAACTACGGTAGGGATTTGGGTTTGGGTGTGATAAAACATTTTATCCTTAAATGACAGTGCTACCCAAAAAACGGTACGACTTTGGGACTAATTTACAGGCGACCTCTCTTGGTGTTTGTTTACTCACAGTAAAGCAGCCCTAAAGCGATTTGAACTTATTTGACACAATCACCTATGACACTAGTAAGATAAAAAAAAAAAAGTCTTACAAGGAAAAGCTGGGTACAGGTCGTCGGGTGGATATTTTTGTGATTTTTAAGGGTATGTGTCTGATCACAAAAATTTGATAAATAATCTGAAATTTGTTTTTGGTTTGAAGTATTCTTGTTAAGCCTTAAGTTTTCAATGAGCATCATAATAAGTCATTATCTTGCTAGGATGGTGGCTTAAATTAGTTTCTGCTCTTGTTGTAGGTTAGATTTTCAGAATCAAATTAAGACCTATATATGAGTCTATAAAATTTTTTGAGCTACTATGAACTCGATTAGCATCATGATTGCCATTATATTGGGTCTAAGTAATTTGCTAGATGATTGGAATACGAGTATAGACGGAGGGTAACATCAAGCAAGCTTTGGAATCAGGGACCCTGGCCTTCACCAGATTCGGAGAGGGATCTCTCCTAGTAGGTGTAAATATGTGAACTTGCTTCTTGATTAGGGTTGATTTTAGGCTAGATATTTAAGTACGGTATTTTGATTGTTTTGTGGTCGATATGATGCTCGGATGGTTAGATAAAAGCTGTGGAAGATTATTAAGTCATTAGTAAATAGAGTCTAAAAAAAGAGTAATGATAGGTTATCGATGGCCCAAAACATTTGCGAGAGGAAATTTTAACTTGGTTGGTAGGTCTTTGAGGTTGTGGTGGATGATGAGATGAACAGTAAACAAAAATTAAAAAGCTAGCGAAGGCAGAGCCCCAGATCACTTAATAACTTTTTGAACACAAAGGTTTAGAAAATAATGACAACAGAAGGAATCGAATTCATGATGAAACCTAATCCCAACGCAGTTTTCAAACTAAACACGAGATGATTATCAGGCAAACAGCTAAATGATGTAGTAGAAAATTATTTAACTGCTACTTAGATTTCATTATCAGGCGAAAAAAACATTTAGAATACTGATAGTTGTAACCATATGAAGAAAAAAATATGAACATATAAGTTATATTTGTGAAGTTTCTTGAAACAAATTTGAGCTGATAAAGGCAAAAGGCATGATTCAAGCAGAGGACTTCTTTGCAGCAAACCTGAGCAAAGATGCTTTAAAGAGTTGATTCCAAACGGTATTTAGGTATGACAATATGCATGTTCATAAATCTACATACCATTTCAAATGAGTCTAAAGAAATTCAAGAAGGCAAACAACTAATAACTATGTAGAGAGAAAAGATGGATTCCTAATATAATGGGAAAAAATTAAGGCAGGTGAAGGACAAACATAAGTAAAATTGTGGAAACATTTCTTAATCTAAATTTAATAGCCTACTACAGCATAGCAAGGATGGAAAACATAATGAAATAAGCATAGACATAAACTTCTGTTGAACATGAATCCTGAACAATCTCTCATGGGCAAAACAAACAGAACATGCATAGCTCCCAAGACATCAGAATTTCCCATAAAAAAATAAAGAGACTATGTGTTTGCTTGGAAAGCATAAGTCATAAAAATCCAACTAATATGAGGCCTCATACTATTATGGATGAAATGAAATTAGAAACCTAAGAGCTAAAAAACTAATTTATCCATAAATACTCATAAATGTGCTTAATGATAGCATAAAGACAGGTTTATAAGAGATAGATAATAAATGAAAAACATCAAAAAATAACTCCAAAATCAAATTAATTGATTTGTCCAAAAAAAAAACATTAAAAAGTGATTTGTCATTAATCGGTGTCTTTTGGTAACACAGAAAAAATTTGTCTGTGCGTGTGTATTTGTAAAAAATAGTCTAACCTTGTGGTTGCGTTTGGATCCCCTTCTTTGTATGGATTGTGCGTAGGTAGCTCGTTGGAAATAATGGTGGATATATTCCAAAAATACTTGATTTGTGCTGAATGGATGCCATTTATACTCCAAGAAGCAGGTCTCCCGCAATGCTACGCTGCGCGTGCGGAGGCACAAAGGAAGCAGAAGGTCATTTTTGAGGTGTTTTGACATTTTGAGGCAAGCCTTGAATTGACCTAAAATTTTGGGTAGAATACGGTGACATGAAAAACCAAAAGGTAAAATTTAGCAGTAGGATGCTGAAAAGAAACACACTTTCTAAAGATGCTTTAACGCTCTAAGAAACAGTGGAAAAACAAAAAGTTTTCGATTTTCTTCCAAAGATTATTCATGTAGACCTAAAAGTTCTAGACACTATTTCAGAAAGCATGTCTGACCAAAGATCCTAAGAGTTGTCATGCAATTTGAGCCTTTTAGCTCTTCTAGCTGTAAACTTTATTCAAATTTGTTCTTAAACATGTCTTCCTTGCAGTGTTTGATAGTTCTTTTTATGAGCAAGGCCCACCTCTTCACCTCTTTGAAATATTTGTGTCCTATTTATAATATTAGATGACCCTTTGTGTGCCCTTTCAAAATATTTTCCCATTCTTAGTGTGAGTATATTCTAGAGAGAAAATTAATGCTCATCTCTTGGCCCTAATTATCACTGTACGAATCGACGAAGAAAGTCGTTGAGAAGCCTTTGGAGTCCTTTGCTCTCACAGTAGTGTCTTTTTTCTGTGTGTTCATTTTCTTGCCTTTGACAAATGCTTTGGTATTTTGTGGGGAGATAGCTTTCACTTTTAAGTAGGTAAACTTGTATCTCTTTTCCTGCGTGGTGCATGAGAGAAAGGGCAATAATGGGGTCTAAAGGCAATTTTGTCATCATTTTGTCCTTCGACTGCTCTATATTTACCACCTTCCTCACTTTGATTCGTTGTCTTCTATGGATTGATTTTTGTCAAAACGGAGGCATGTAACTCTTTCTTGGACTATCTTGGGCACTTGTTGTCTTCCTCATACGAATTTGTTCTCCTCTTCTTGTCTTCTGTATTTTCCTCTTCACTGTCATTTTATCCTCTTCCTTATCATCTGTGTTCACTTCTTTCATCGTTGTGACCTTTCACGGTGTTATCTTTGTACGTTTACCATGACTAGTTTCATCTTTGTTTTCTCCTTCATTTTCTTCTTCATCGACATAATCTTCTTCGATTTCCTCATGATCATCACTACGCTTTCTTCATGATCACGCTATTTTCTTTCAAGAGCCACCACCTTTCTTCATGGCCATTATTATAGGTCTCGGTTTCACTCACGAGGCTACTTGCTCATTTTCTTCATTAGGGCTACGTCGGTTATGTGGAAAATTGAGGAAAACTAGAGGTGAAACTCTTTTAGCCAGAATGTATGTGGAAATATAAGTGGATGAGTGGAGGTAGATGGTATGAAAGTGGAAGAAAGCCAATTCTTTGGATGGAGTACGAAGAATACGAAAAACACATCATATGAGATAAGGTTTCCCATTCGTTCCTTACTACTCTAATTTGATAGGGAAAATCTCATCTTGATTACGGAGGTGGTGCAAAGGCTAGGCATTTGGTGGTAAAGCTTTTCTCTTGACATGGAGGCCATTTTATCGATATAAAGAAAAAGGTAATAAGGTGGGTTCATCATCTTGACTTTGGTAAAATGCATCAACAACTTGATATGATATGAGTAGGCAGGGAGTATCTTCTCATGTGAAAAAATTGATAATGTGACACCATTAATGTGACATGCCTCTATGAAAAATGAGGAAAGGAAAATAGCCTTTGGTTTCTGTTGGGTGGGTTCGAATAAGGCCATAATAACGGAAATCAAACATGTACACATTGAACCAAAACTCACCAATATAAGGTATACTGATGACCGGAAATGATTTCGAGATGAAAGCTCAGGTGGAGCCACACTGAATTAACTTGGTGGTTTGTGAGCTACAGAAAACAATCTAGTCAAGTCTAGACGATTGTTGGCCCTTCACAACCTTCTGCAAGAAATTGTACTACATCACAGAAGCTTGTGGAAGGATCTGTGGGAAGAAGTGATTGGGAGTGGTGTCTAGGGGCTCAAATGTTTTATATTTTCCTCCATAGTGTTTTTGGCTTGGTGGGAGTGTGACTCTCATCACCTTTGGTGTGGTATCTCTCTTGACATGATGGTATTTGGTCAAAATAGCAGAGAAGAGCAACCCAGGCTTTTCTTGAGGGTTTTGGGGAGTAAACAAGTAGTGCGGTCAACTCTTTGTAAAAGCTAAGGTGAAAGCAACTTTCAAAGCTTGCACTTGGTGTTGGAGGTCGACCTTATAGTTACTCGACCCCACTCTTTATCAAAACTAAGTTTTCTTCTGTTCTAGCTCGAAAACCTTAAAATTGATTTTTGTATAGTCGGGGTTTGATGAAATTTACTATGGATGACCTCTTTTATTTAAATAATTTCTTGGGAGGAAGAAAAGGGTTTCACCAACCTTATATTTAGCTTGCGGAAATTTTGAAAACAAAAATTTGATTTTGAAGGTCTTTAGAAAAAAAAATACGGAAAATGTTGCCCGGGAGCGTAGTGCGGTGTGATGCGGTGGGATTGAAGCTGTCGAACGCAACGCCGAGCGAGCAGCTGGTCTCATAGCGCTGTTAGATTTTGAGCACAGCGTAGCGCCAACTGAACACGTGGCCGAAGTACTTGTAAGTGTGTGGCACAGTAGCAATTTTACACTACCGGCTAGCAACGTGCGTGAATCCAGAGAGCCGAGCGTGGCCTTGACCTCTTTGCCTGCTTATAAGTAAACTCTCATAGTTTTACCCAAAAAAACACGCAACTCTCTTGTGATAGTCTCTGTCTTGCAAAGTGGAAAATGGTGTTAGGCGAGAATTTAGAGAAGGGCCCTTTATAGCCTTTTTAAAAATAAATCAAAGGAAAACTCACTTTTGTAAAGTTTCATGTTTCCTCTATTCTTGCATGTGTCTTTTACGGACATCTCAGCACATGTGTAGAACACCTTTGGCGTAAATTTTTCAATTTTTACTCATGCTTTTATCATATTTTTGCGGAACAATCAAAAGCAAGTTCCTTGTTGGCAGTCTTTAATGAGGATGGAAATCACGGGAAAAATGCTTCTTAATCATTTCTGTTAATGAATTATGTCCCATTTTATTTAAAGGTAAAAATTATGTTTTCCTCTTTGGTGAGATAAAATTCACATCATGGTCTCTTTATCTCTTTCCTTCCGTACGGTGTCTAATTCTATCCTTGGAAATAACCTTGAGAAGGTGACTTCTGCCTTTGTGGTGTTTGTGGTGATTTTCTTGTTTTGTCACCATTTTCTTGTGACTAATAAGGCTCTACTATTCTCCTTAGCAACGACCCTTTGATGATCATTATTTTCGAGTGATTTGCTGTAAATCATGGTGTTTCTATTTTTATTAAGTTGTTGTTATTCCTCAAAAAATGACTTTCATAATCACTGATGTGCTTCCTTTTTTTCTATCTCTACTTGAATTACTCTTCAGTGTTTTTAGCGAGTTTGGAGGTGATAGTTTTTATCCTTTGTATGTTTAGGTGTAAACAATTGTAGGTCACTTGGCCATCCCTCTTATTTTTATGAAGATGTTTTATTCCATTACACACCTTTTCTTCTTTGATGTCTTGCAGCCATTCTTGCGATGTGAAAGCGAGAAACAATTTGTCTCCTTAAGATTCATGTCTTTGGGCATAAAAGTTCCTTGGTAAGTCTCTTTGGTGAATCTAGGACAAAGTGATTTGTCCCTTCTTTCAGATATATTCCTTATATAGGAAAAGCAGAATCACGTGGGAGCACAAATCCATCTGTGACTTTGAAAACCCTAGGTGATCTAGTGGGGCCTTCTTGGACTTGGTTTTGAAATAGGATCTGAACTTAGGGTTCTAGTGTGGATCATATGGCTTTGTGTGTTTGTGAGCCTAAGATACAACACATACTTGAATATCTAAAGGCTATGAAGACACTCGGTTTTTAATTTCACTGAAAGGAAGCACAACAAAGCTACTTTGTTGTGGAAGCAGGTGGTGAAGGTAGAATTGTGTGGGTGAAAAAAAATGAGGTTTTGAGCCAAGAGACAAGTTAGGTTTAAAAATTAATGAGCAGGCATTGATGGATGTTGAGAATGATGGAGCAGGTCATGAGCTAAATAGGATGACAAAAATAGTGAAAATTTTATACGGGGATAATAATGATGACATTTCTAGAGAACTCAAAATTTTCTATAAACTTCTTAAACTGTATAATATGCTTTGCATCGCTAAACTTATAAATACTGAACAACACGCCTTGGCATAACATATCATCCTTCACCTTAACATAACCTAACTTGTAAACTTAACCTTGTCCTTATATTAACTCACTTCTATTATGCTTCGCACAGGCTAATCTTAAACTGTATGACATTGACATTGAAAGCAGCACTAAAGCTTAAAATTAACGTAACCTTAACATCATAAGAACTTTTAACCTTAACCTTAACCTTAACCTGGCCTTCTTGTAACTATAACTTAAGCTAGCAGCACGGACCTTGGCATACGTAACGTAACGGCCCTAACATAGCGTTAAATGTCATTTCTTTGTGGTGGTCGTGACGTAACCTTAACAAGACATTGTAACTAACTAAACGGCAAAACAGACCGCATAACCTAGCCTTAACGCTGGTTACGCTTAACTATTGTAACGCCAGCGGCCCTAACGCCAACTTCGCCTTGCTATTATAGCCGTAGCAACGCAGCAGCTGGTGCAACGTAACCTAACATTAACCTTGCCGCGTAAACATAGGCAGCAGCATGCTTTAACTATAGCCTAATTAACCTTGATGAGCGTAGCGCCAATGTTAGGTTAACTAAACAACATATATAACCTGCTTCGCGCTGTTTGATTGAAGCTCATAGGTTGGACGTAACCTAACCTTAGCCTTCAACAACTGTCTTATCATGGTCTGGCCTTGTCGCCAGCACAACATAACCCTACGCCGACCAAACCCTTAACGTTAACCTTAACGTGACATAACCTTGTTCAGCGGCCCCGGACCCTTATTCGCAACCTTAAAACAACGTATTCAACCCTTGGCCTTCAACATTTATCTTGGCCTTGTTCGCCCTAATAAATGGACTCATAACCTTAACGCGACTGAGCCATACGACCTTTTATCAACGTAGCGTTGCCGTAACCCTATTACCCGTAGCGGCAACCAACGACTGAGCCTGACATATCTATAACCTAGCCTAACCTTGACGGACCCTTAACGTTAACGGCAACCTTGGGTGTTGTGTTGTGCCGCCAGCACAACCAGCAGCCGGCCCTTGCTGGCCTGCTTCTTGTGCCAGACACCGGCAACAGCAACCTTTATATAGCCTAAACAGCGCCGCTGTAACGCCATTGCTTCTTTAAACGCTTGTAACCATAACCTTGTCTTTACCCTTGCCGCCAACGCCGCCACAACGCCAACGCCAACGCCAGCGCAACGTAACTCGCCAGCGTAGCAGCAGCACGCTAACTGCTTTAGCATCGCTGCTTTAACCTTGCAGCAACGCACGCCGTATAATATTGCTTACTTGAGTAAAGGTAAAATTGGGATTATGTTAAGGGTAAAGTCAAGTTAATTAAATTCATAAAATAAGTTAAAAATGAAAATAAATTAAATTAGGTCATCTTTAATCAGGTTAAGGTAAATTAGAAGATGAAGTAAGGTGGAATTAAAGTTAAGTTAACTAAAAACAATATTAAATTAAATTAAATAAATTAAAAGTAAATTAAATTATAGATGGTAAAGTTAAACAATTTTAAAGTAATTTAAAATTAAATTAAAGACAAATCAAACTAAATTACAATAAAAATAAAATCAAAATTAAAATTAGGTAAATTAAAGGTAAGTAAATTAAAATTAAATAATTAAAAATGAAATTAAAACAGAATTAAAGTTAAAATTAAAAAATTAGGAGTATTAAAGTAAAGATTAAAATTAGAAGATTAAGATAAAATTAGATCAAAACAGAATTATAATTAAAATTAAAAAATTAAGGACCAAATTATAGTGAAGGTGGAATTAAGGAGATGAAGTTAAGGAATAACGATGAGTTAAGACATATCAGCAACGCCGACACAACATAACCTTAACAACCTTTTAAACTGCGTAACCTTAAACTTAACATAACGCGGCTTGCCCTTAACACAACGCGCTTGCTATAACTACTTTAACGCTTGACCTTAACTTTACCCTTAACGTAATGTTTAAACTTAGCTTGACCATAAATGTAACTTCTTTAACCTGCTGCTTTAACTTTGCGTAACCTTCACCTTAACGTAACTTTACCCTTAACGCCAACATCGCGTTAACCTTAACATTAACAACGTAACCTTTATCGTAGCAACATGCTTTAACTAACGCTGCGCCTGAACCTTGCTTATACCCTTAACGTAACCTTAACCTTGTCTTAACGCCTAACCTTAACATTTAACGCTTAACCCTAACCGCAACATAACCTAAACGCCAACATAACTTAACGGCCCTAACGCTGATCTCGCTGTACTCGCTTGTAACGCTTGAACAACGTAGCACAACGCATCGCCATAACTTGTAACAACATAACCTTAACGTAACCTTGTCTTCAACAACCTAACCCCTAACGGCTGACGTTACTTTAACCACTAAATTTGGCAACAACACTTTGCTTAACCTTACATACCGCTTGACGCTTAACTGTAACCTAGCCTAATAACCAAACCCTTAACGCCAACGCCAACGTAACGTTTACATAACCTGCTTGTAACTAACCGCATTGTACGCCAACAACGCTGGCTACCTGGGTGTGCCAACGGCAACATTATTATCACTAAACCTTAACCTTAACACTTAACCTTAACCTTGTATATGCAGCTAAACCCATAACCATAACATATGCTGCCATTAACTAACGTAACATAACCTATCGGTATTATTAAGAGTTAAAATTCAAGTCGGTAAAGTTAATTAAATTAAAATGATAAAGTTAGTTAAAATTAAGGTTATCATTAAGTTAGAATTAATAATAAAGTTAAGAATTAAGGTAAAGATAAGTCAGAATTAAAATTCGTTAAAGGTAAGTTCAAGGTGAAGGTTAAAATTAATTAAAAATGGCTCAGTGATTGATGAGTTAGACTAAAGATAAGTTAAAATTGAGTTAAATTAAATTAAGTTAAGTAAGGATTGAGTCGGGCAAATTATAGTTAAAATTAGGTTGAAGTTAAATTATAGTAAAGAATTAAGGTTAAGTGAAAAATGAAGTTAAAATTAAAACCATATCATAAGCCACCTTTGTGTAACTTTAACGCCTTTTAAACCATAACGCCAACATGTGTAACGCGGCATACACGCTTAACTAACGCTGCTTGCTTATTCATAACTAGTCATAACGCCATTGTACTTTACCCTTAACCTTAGCATTAACTTATCCAACATATGTTAATAACAAACGCTTAACCCTTTAACGCCAACAGCAGCAGCACATAAATGTGTATGCAACATGAATTCTGGTAACAGCAACATTAACGCTTGCCCGCCTTTAACACAAATTTGGAATTGATTTAGCCTTCATTAAAATAACCAACGCCAACGCTAACTGCTTTAACTTCTTTAACCTTCGCTTGCCCTTAGCATATGTTTCATATGCTTTTCTTGTAACAGCAGCAACTATTCTTGACATGTATAACCTCATACCTTTTAACCTTGAATTAACTGCTTTAACATTTCTAACCAACTTCTTTTACGTAACCTTAACTTTAACCTGTCTGTATGTCTTCTTCTTGACTTTAGCTTTTCTTCTAGCAACGCCTTTGTGCTTCTAGCAACAACGCCAACATAATTAACCTTTACCTTAACTATAACCTTTAAAACTTGTTGAATATGCTTGTAACACCAACATGTGCCCATGACGCAACATGTAACGCCATTGCCGCCAACGCCAACTTCTTGTAACGCTTGGTACAGCTAAACCCTTAACCTTCAACATACTTTGACTAAACATGCTTCATAACCTTAAACTTAGCCTTACTTTTACCATTAACTTAACTATGCAACATAACCTTAATCTTAACCTTACCCTTAAAATTAAAGTCAAGGTTAAAGGTTATCATTAGCAAAATTAATTTAATTAAATTAGGGTTAAATTATAGTTAAAATGATTAAGATTTAACATTAAAGTTAAGGTTAAATTAAGGTGTAGGTTTAGTGGGGTTAAGTTAAAATTAACAATACAGTAAGGTAAAGTTGAGATTCGTTAAGGTCATCAAGTTAAGGTTCTGATGGTCTGGTAGGGTCGCTGGCGAGATGGGAATATAGTTAGCCCCGGTAGGCCGGCGCCGTCGGCAGGTTGGATATGGATAGCTTGAGTTAAAATTGTTAAATTAAAATTTAAAAAATTAATCAAATGAATTAAGTTATAATTAGTCAAGTTAAAGTTAAGTGAAGATATGGTCGATCAAGTTAAATTAGATAAATTAAGTAAAGCCAAGTTAAGTTATAATTTGAGTTTAGTGGGATTAAAGTTGTCGTAAACATGCTATTTAACACTTAACCTTTATTACATAACATATTGTGAATTTACCATTAACTTTATTATTAAAGAAATAAAGGTTCAGAATTAAAAATGAGTGAAGTTGTAGGTTTCAATCAAAATTGAAGTTGAAGTTATCGTAAATGAAAATCAGAATTAAATTAAAATTAAATCAGAATACTTAATAAAGATTGATAAAGTTAAAATTAAATTCTAATTAAAGTTAATTAATTAAATGAAAATTAAAGATACAAATTAAAGAAAAAATCAAATTAAAGAATTAAAAATTGGGGTAAATGATTTATAATTGAAGTGAAAATTAAATTAAATTAGAATAAAAGCCGTCAAAAAATTAAGGTGGGGTAAATTAGTAAATTAAAACTAAATTATAGTAAAAATCGAAATGAAAATTAAATTATAAATGAAAATTAAAAATAAAAATTAAATTAAAATTAAATTATAATTAAATTAAAATTGAAAAATTAAATCGAAAATTAAATTAAGTAATTATAAAAATTAAAGTCAAGAATTAAATGTTAAGGGTAAGGTTATAGCCACAACCCTAAACGGCGAAAATTTAGCCAACGCCGCGTGGGCATAACGGCACCTGCAACTGCGGAAACCGCTGGCGTTAACGCCCAGCGCCAGCATCACTGGGCGTGACGTAGCGCCAGCACAGCGGCGTAGCGCACAACGCCCTTTAACGCGGCACGGCCTGATATTGACGCCAGCGGCGAAGCACGCGCACGGTCTTGACGCCCTGACGCGCGCGCCAGCACGCATCGCTGTTGGCGTAGCGCCTTTATTCACTGCGGCACAGCTGACTTTGTAACCAACGCTGGCGCCAACGCTTTGTTAACGCCACGCCGCCAACACCTGCTTTAACGCTGTACCAGCGTAGCAACAGCTAACGTTTCGCCGCGCCAGCACCACCATAACATATCGCGCGCCAACGCCCAATACATAACAACATAAAGGTTGAGTTGAGTTGAATGAGCAGAGCAAAGGTAATAATTGAGTTAGGGTTGAAATTTTAATTAAGGTTAACGTTGGGGTAATATTTAAATTAAAGGCAAGTTGATTAAATTAAGTTTAATCCCAGGTTGGAATTTAAGATAAAATTTAATAAATTAATTAAAATGGTGAAGTTAACATTGACCTTAACCTTCTTTAACTGCTTCTAACTAATCTTGAACAAATCTTCTTGTAACATAACCTCACTAAACCCTTAGGTTGAGGGTAAGTGAAAGTTAAGGTTGAGCCAACATGAAAAATTGAAGTTAAAATTAAAATTAAATTAAATTAGTGAAAATCAAAATTAGTGAAGGTAACCTTAACCTTATTATTACATATTGAAGCGCCAACATAACCAACTTTATCGCCAACACAACACAACGTAACGCCAACGCCAACGCACACGTAACTATTGTAACCTTATGTAGCATTAAGCACATTAAAGGTAAAGAATAAGTTAAGGTTAAAGGTAAAATTAATGTTCAATTACAGGTTTACGTGATTAAATTAAAATTTAGTCAAGCAGTTAAGTTATGAATTAAAATCAAAAGTAAAAAAATTATATTGAATTAAAATTAAATTATAATTAAATTAAAATCAGGTAAATGTAAAAATTAGGTAACAATAAATTAATTAAAGTTAACATAACCTTAACACCAACATAACAATAACATATGCCATTTAAATTAAAATACAATTAAATTAAAATTAGAAGATAAATCAAGTGAGATAAAGTAAAAGTTAAAAAATGAAATTATGAGGTGGTGCAATTAATCAATTAAAATTAAAGTTAAAAGATTTAATTAAAATTAAATTATAATTAAATTAGAATTAAATTAGAATTGAAATTAATATTAAAGAAATTGAATTGCTAAATTAAATTAGGTAAACTCGTCAGAATTAAAATCGAGAAAATTATAGTTAAAATGAAATTTTAAGTTGGAGGTTATAGCTCATATCTTACATAACTAACATATTAACTATAACTCGTAACCTGCTTTATCTTAACCTTGACAACACCTATTGTATCTTATTGTAACCTTACCTTAACCTTAGTACCACCAACATTACTGTTGTGTAACTTAGTGTTCCTAAACTAAGGTCATAAATTATCGACCAGGATCAGTAAAGCTGTTGGTGGCAACAATTTATTTATATGTATCCTAGGTATATTGTTACTCACCTCGTTGTGTTTCGTGTTTTTAAATGTTGGTTTTATGGTTTTATGTTAAAAAGGAAAATAACTAAGTGTTGGTAAAGAGAGATGGATGGTTACACTTAAAACAAAGAAAAACCTATTCTAAATTGTGTATCACACTAAAGAACAGGGATTCAAAGCTTGATAATGACTCCTAGTAAGGAAATAAATCACAATCATGAACTCAATAACTCATAGCATGAACTCATTAAATTCATTCATTAGGAATATGTTGGAATAGTTTGAGAAAAAGGCAAGTTTACTACAAATGAGGCTCTCTTAAGTACACAATCATCTTACAATATTACAAAGAATCTCATCCATGGCTAGAAATTTATTGGAACGCAATTGGAAAAAGACTATTTGTGACACAATAAGATTTCTAGTTTGAATTAAGTTGTCATGCTAAGATCAATTCATTCTGCAGCTCAAATTGTCACCACTAAACCTTATTCAAAAGTTAGAGATTTTCTAAAATAGTTTTTGGAAAGAAAGGTTTAATTGTGAAATTCCAAAGGATTGCAGAACAATCAAGGCCTTAAACTGATATCACTAACTTATTCCTGTTCATATGATGATACATTAATAAAAAGTCAGAACAAAATTAGTTTGTAAATAATGAAGGTTGTGAATTCTATTTTTGACAGTCAACACAACTGAAGGAACAATGGATGACATTAAACTAGAATGCAATTGATCAATCTTGAAACACAGTGATCACAACTAAACTAGAATGCTTTTAGCGTAACTTTGAAATACAGTGAACTAGAACTGAACTAGAAGATCACTAATATAACTTAAATTATAGTGAATAGAGTTATACTAGCGTGCCATTATCAAACTTGAAATATAGTGACAGAATTAAACTAAAGTGACATCTACCTCTGGAGTACTACAACTAGACTAAAGATGCAACTAATCACTAAAATGTCTCAGATCTGTCTTATTCGGAATTAGTGGCATTTTGGAATAGTTTGTAGAATAGGACTGGCTGCAACATGTTATGTAAATGAGCATGAAAGCATAAAATTCAACAAAACACAACAAAGCTCTTAAACACCACAGCTATGTCTCATCCGAAATTAGTGATATTTTGGAAGAGTTTATAAGATCATGACTAGCTGTAACAACTGATGTAATTGAGCATAATAACGTAAAACTAACTCCTAAAATACTACAGTTACACCTCATTTGACATTAGTGATATTTTGGAAGAGTACATAAGAACTAGACTAAACTGTAGCATCCAATGCAAGTGAATATAAAACGCAAAGTTCAGAAAGTCAATTGAACTAGGAATGAAACGAGGCTAAGTTACTTATCTAAATCATATGAACAAAGCTTCTCAGGTAGCAGGGGTCCTCTATCACTGGAGCAGCACACAAATCTACTCAATATTGACTTAGCTCATGCAATAAAATGATTTTCTTTCATTAAAGGAGAAATTCTTCAAAACAGAGTATTTACGGTCTTCAAAGATCTAGCAACAAAACAAAATCTAACCAACAATTTCTCGGTCTCCCGAGTCATACTTATAATGAAATTACATAACTAATCTTTGAGAAAAATAGGGATAAGTGTATTTCCCACTTCTAATCAAATTAAAACTCTTATTAGCAGTCTTGTGCTTTACTACGAACATCTGTAGAGTCTGTGTTTTGATAGGAAAATGCTTCTCTTCTACGTGCATAATCGCTTGGAGACTTTAACTCAGACTTCGTGGGAAGCAAGAGATGATGGGGAAGTTTTTTGGATTTCACCCATATGCCTTTTTCTTTGCAGTGACACCTAGAACCTACGTAAACATGAGGATGGCTGCAGAACAGATGACTGGCTATGGAATGCCTGTATTCTGTAGCCGAGTCTTAGTCAAAAATTACTACACCAACAAAATCATGAAAATATAACAAGTTAGTCATTATATAAATTCTTAAAGAAAATTTAATTAATCTTATTGATCATTTAAGCCTGTAATTGATGAGGGACAAAGAAAATGAAGTAGAATGTGGTGAAGGAGAAGAACATCTTTGGGGCTCAACATACCCCCACTGCAAAGTTTTTGCATGTCCTCGTGCAACTACTCCATGTACTCTGAGACCTCTGCTAGGACATCCAACCCTCTTCTTCTGCATTTTCTGACATTCAATGGTCTTCTGGGCTTCCTTATGACTAACTTGAATCTTAAATTTGTAAGTTCCCTGATTAGCTTTTTGTTTTTCTTCTTCAATTTTTCACCGGTCTTGTACAATTTCTCCATTTGTAGAGACAGAGTTGAATTCAATCACTTTTTAGTTTCACCTGCTCCCTCAAAATGTCATTCTCATTCTTGATATGCCTATTGAGTACTTCTAACTCATACTTATCTCTTCTTAGCACATCAATTTCAGATTTTGGTGGGCTGGGAGTTCTGTCTCTACTTTCTGAAGCTCTCCTCCCTAATGACTCAAGATAATTGTAAATTTGTTGTTGTGCTGGGTCAATTTCTGGAGTTTCTTCATCCTCAATGTTTATGATCCCTGTTTGTCTAACCTCTATTTTATTTAGTATTCCTCTAAGTCTGTGGCTCTGTCTTGGTTGAGATGGCCCTTCTCTTCTGTCTTTGGCATATTTTATTATTATTATCTCCTTCTTAAGCTGCTTCTTTATTTGAGCCAATTTCTCAGAAATCATCTCTTCACTGTCCTCTTGAATTTATTTACCAGTTTCAACTTCAATAGCTTTGGAAATTTCCCTTCTCCTACTTCTTCTTGTAGGTTTACTTTCAGGTGGAGATTCTTTGGGTTCCTCAAAATGGTTCCTCACTAGAAATTTTTCCCAATTATCTCCCATTTTCCTCAAATGATGTTCAGTTAAGATTTTGACTAAACCATGGTGATACAAAGTTGTTTCTAGAAATTGAACCCTTTTTTGAACATTTGAGGCCATTCTTTTCAGACTATGAAGTAGGAAAAAGGGAAAATTAATTTCCTCATCTAAGAAATGCATCATTAACCGAATATGATAGACATAGAGGGTACCAAATCTACCTTCACAAGTTATAATTTTTTGTAAAATGAGCAACATGTTCCTCCGCTTATTCTTTAATGCCGAGCTAGGAATACCCTTTTTAAAAATGGAAACATCCATACCTGGAGTCTTAAGCATTTGCCTCCATGCTTCATTATGGAATTCCCTATTTTTGAACCACCTTTCTCCTTGTCTAGGTAATTTTGTTGCCTCTGCAATGAAAGCCTCTGCAATAGTGAATTTAATATCTCCTATTTCAACCTCTACTCCATTGAAGGACGTTGCAAATTGTTTAGTCACCTCTTTGTGAAAACCATGAAATTTCTCCAAAAATTGCAACCAACCAACCTACTGTAGCATTTCTATGATTTCTGGATAACCTTCCAAGTACTTGGCTCCAACTGGTTCGGTCCTCACTATGAGACCCATAGCTTCTCTTTTCAACCTTCAAATTACTGCTCCTCTGCTTACGGTGAAAATGGCTGTTAAAGGGTTGTTTTTTCCCCACAGATGCTTCCTATGTTTTTACAGACCAGAATGGCTAAGTACTGGCTATGGAAATGAATGATATGGAGTGGTTTTGAAATGAGTATAATGCGGTGAGGTGGCTCATATGAGTTGAAAGCTAACACGGAAGAAAATACTGCGGAGATATTTTTTGAGAAATTCAAAAATCATCATTAAATACTTTGGCCTAATGATGTGATTGATTAAATCACTTCATTACTTTAACCGTTAAGTTTTAAATGATGATTGAATATGGTAAGATGGAAGAGTTTTTTTTGTCCAAAGTTTTTAAGATATGGTTCATAGGCATGATCAACACGACTAATTAAAATAACCTTTTTGAATCATATATGACTTAACTATGCTAAAATGTTCATGATTTGTCACCATAATAATTTCATACCTTTGTCTTTCCTTTGATTTTCTTTATGGTTTTGATATGCCTTGTCCTCAATCATTGATCTTCAGTTCCTCATAACTCCTTTGATTTTTCTTGTTGTCTTAAATATGCAGGATCAATTTGTTGCTAAATCAAATGATTACTAGATAATGCCTTCAGGGTCTCTGGCTGCAGAATGTCTGTTTGGCTGCATAATGTCTTCCTAGCTGCAGAATGTATGACTGATTGCAGAATGTACCTGTAGAAGTCTTGAAACATGAAATGGAATGGTTTGAAGCATGAATGGAATGATAGAGTATTGTATGAAATGAGTTAAAAATGGATGATGGAATATGGTGTGATGGAGTATGAATGGAGTGAATAATGGAATGAAATGAATCACAACTATGAAGCGGAGTGAAAAAGTGGCCTGCAACTTCTGATGTGTATTCTTCAATTGCAGAAAACATCAAATTTAAAAATCTGAGATGGAAATGAGGTGGACCATGGAATGAAATGAATGAAGTATGGAATGAAGTAAAGTATGAATGAATGAAGTGAAATGGAGTATGGATGAATGTATGAATGAAAATGAATCATAAGTGAACTATGGGTTTGCACTTATGATCTTGTAATAGATGCTTGTAGAAAAAGAACAAAATGGAAAAGCTAAAGTGTCAGAAAGATTCTGATTTTCACTCTATATTTTCTGTATAAACATGCTAATCAGTGATTAGTTTTCATGTTTATACTTTATTTTTTTTATTATTATTATTATTAATTTTTTTTTTTTCAAATATCTAACTTCAGAAAATTCAATTAAGTTGATGAAGAAGAAAAATTCTTCTTCATTAACTTCACATCACTATTTTCTTGGAATCTTTTGACAAATTCTTCTCTTGAAAGTGGCTCATGATACTACTTCAATCTATGACCATTCACAAGAAAAGTGACCTTTTCTTCATCTATTGTCCTGATTTTTATTGCTCCATTGTCAAAAATTCTCATAATTTCATATGGTCCAAGCCAATGTGTTTGGAATTTACCTTGAAAATCCTTGAACTTTGAATCAAACAAGAGAGCCCAGTCACCTTATTTGAACTTATTTTCCTTGATGTACTTGTCATGCCATCTAGTCATTTTCTGTTGGACTATACTTGTTTTCTAAACTGCATCTTGTCTGATCTCATCCAATTCATTAATCTGCTCCAATCTATGCTTTTGTGCCTCTGAAAGATCAAGTCCTAGATGAACTGCCATTTTGAAAGTTTGAATCTGGAACTCTATGGGAAACAAAACTTGCTTTCCATAAACAATTTCATAAGGAGTATGGCCTGTTGTGCTTTTCCATGTAGTTCTATAGGCCCACAAGGCTTTAGGAAGCATATCTGCCCAATCTCTTCTATGCAAATGAATAGTCTTTGTTAGGATCCCTTCAATGACCTTATTAGTAGATTCCACTTGACCATTTTCTTGTGGATGATAGGGAGTAGGATTTCTGTGTCTGATTTTATATTTCTCCATCATTTGTTCCACTAGCCTTGATGTAAATTGAGCTCCTTGATCTGTAACAATTTCCCTTGGGACACCAAAACGAGTAAAAATATCCTCAAAAAGAAAATTAACTACAGATGCTTGAGTAGCAGAAGTAATGGCTTGGCCTCTACCCATTTGGTAACATAATCAGTGCAAACTAATATATATTTCTTTTTTCTTGATGGAGGACTAACAGGTCCTACAAAATCCAAAGCCCATTTTTCAAAAGGTTCAATATGTACCTGAGGTTGCAATGGCATCTCACCTGAAGGAGAAGGTTTCCCTACCCTTTGGCAACTGTCACACCTTTTGACATACTCTTTAGCATATTTAAAAAGGGATGGCCAATAGTATCCTAAATGAACGATCTTATAAACTATTCTTTTATCAGCAAATTTTCTGCCACAAGGTTCATCATGACATGCCTTGAGAATCTCAGACATCTCATCTTCCCGAACACATCTCCTAATGATAAAATCTAGACCTGTTTTGTATAACTCATTAGCAACCCATGAATATTTTGCACTGTCATAAATGGTCTTTCTTTTGTCTCTTGCATTCGTTATTGAAGGAAATTTCCCTGAAACTAAATAATTAGCAATGTCAGCAAACCAAGGAGTTTGAGTAGAAATTGCAAAAATATATTCATCAGGGAATTAATATTCAACTGGAGCATTGTATTTGATGTTTTGGAGTCTAGATAGGAAATCATCTACTATGTTTTGTTTTCCAGGCCTATCTAGAATGGTAATGTTGAATTCTTGTAAAAGAAATAACCATCTTATGACTCTGCCATTAGTAATTGATTTGTTCATTAAATATCTAATTGCAGAGTGATCTGTGTGAACAAAAGTTTCATAGCCTGTTATATATTGTCTGAATTTGTTTATGGCATGAACAACAACTAAGAACTCTTTTTCAGTTACAGTATAGTTTAACTCCGAAGGAGTCGAATTTTTACTGGTATAGTAGATGGCATAAGGAATCAGGTCTTTTTGTTCCAATACTACTCCTAGAGCTGTATCCGAGGCATTTGTTGAAATATGAAAAGGTAACTTCCAGTTAGGTCCCCTTAAAATAGGTGCTTCAGAAATTTTTGTCTTCAAGGTCTCAAAGGCTAACTGGAAATCGATATTTCACTTGAATTCACAGTCTTTGGTAAGTAATTTGAAAACTGGAGATGCTATCTTGGTGAAGTTTTCCATAAACCTTCGATAATATCCTGTAAATCCTAGAAAACTCCTAACATCTTTTTGACAACTTGGAATAGATAAGTTAGAGATGAATTCAACTTTTGACTCATCAGCTCTAATCCCATCCCCTGAAATGTGATGTCCCAAAACAATTCCTTCAGTAAACATAATAAAACACTTCTCATGACTTAGTGAAATATTTTCTTCTTTACATCTCTTTAAGACTTTTTCCAAGTTTGATAAGGCTTCTTCAAATGTGTTTCCATAAACTGTGAAATCATCCATATATAACTCTACACAATCATGTATTAGATCTGAAAAAATTCCTAGTACCGCCCTTTGAAATGTTGCTGGTGCATTACATAATCCAAATGGAAATACTCGGTAAGCATAGGTACCCCAAGGACAGGTAAATTTGGTTTTGCCTTGATCTTCCAGTGCTACTTGGATTTGATTATAACCACTAAACCCATCTAAAAATGAGAAGTACTTTTTACCAGCTAATGTATCAAACACCTGATCTATGAAAGGCAAGGGAAAATGATCTTTAAGAGTAGCTTTGTTTAATTCCCTGTAGTCAATACATACCCTCAATTTACCATTTTTCTTTGGCACAATCACTCTAATTTAGAAACCCAATTATCCTGCCAACTCATGGTGTTGACATTCAATAATTTATGGTTCTTCTTTAACAATCTCCCTAAGATTTGGATTCATCCTTCTAGGTTGTCCGATTGGTCATAATTTTCCTCTATGGGACGGGATGAGTGCTTCCTAGCTATCCTCTATATCATTGTACTCCACGGCATATGTAGAAGAACGTTCTAATATCTTGACTAGCTCTTCTTGTTGAGTTCTAGGTTCTTGTTTGCGTTTAAAGTTTTGTCTGGAAATATCTCAATGGTTGAGTCAAATTTATCCATGGAATAGAGAGACATCTGCCTTGATGACAAAAACTCAATGTTGGATTCTTCTTGAAATTGTTCATGTTTATATTCCAAAGAGGATTCAAAATTTTTCAAGGTATTCAGAATCTGGCTATCTTCACTAATTTCTGAAATTGTGATAGAGGTTGTAAGTCTTCTTCATCCTCTATCCATTGAGTATCATCTAATTCTGTAATTGTTCTTGCTAGAGGATACAAGGTAAATTTCTTGGTTGAACTACCATCATAGATGTACATGTCATCGGATCTACAGCTAATGAAAGCATCAGCTGTAGCTAACCAAGGTATTCCTAATATAATAGGGTGTCCTGCTAGATTATTCTTAGGATTTAGGATCATAAAGTCCACAGGATACTCCCAAGAATCTAGGGACACTAGAATGTCTTCTATTACCCCATCATGTTTAATCACAAATCCGTCTGCTAATTGTAATAATGTGGGTGTAAAAAGAAGATTAGGAAGTTTCAGTTTATTCATGATTTGTCTACTCATAATATTTATTGTTTCTCCTAAATCAATGAGTGTGTTTTGGATTTCAATTCCATTGATGTGAATTTTAACAACTGGATTTTATGGGTCTAGATACTTTGGAATAGCAATCTTACCCATCATGATATCTGCTATTTTTCCTGCCAGTTGAATTTTCTTTATCTCTCTTATTCTTTTTCCTGTTTTCTTCATGCTCAACTCCTTTATTGTCTTTGCTAAGATTGGGATTTCCTTGATGGCTTGAAATAATGGGATCTTAATACAAACATTTCTCAGCTCATCTAGGAAATCATAATTAGGAACCATAATTTTTTTTTCTACACCCCTATCAATTTGTAATCTTTCTGGAAAGGGAGGTGTAGAAGTGGATGTTGATGGCTGCTCTAATATAGGAGTTTAAATTATTGGTTCTTTTTGTTTTGATTTTTCAATGTTTGGGTCTTAGAAAGTTGTGTTCTCTTCAAGACTTTTATTTACCCATAGAGAATCTTCTTCAGAATTGTCTTGCTCTTGTATGATTATAGAAGGTTTCCTCTTTTCAAGTATTCTTCTAGACCTAAGTTGAACATCACTAAGGTCTAAAGGAGTGATCAAATAAGTTGGAAAATGTTGGCCTTATATCATGTATGTGTTCTGAGGATTTTTATTGTTGGGGTTTGGTATGGGTTGGGCAGGAAACTGATTTGTTTTCTGAGGAAATGGTAATGGAAGTGGTTGATTTTGATGTTGTGCATTTTGACAATTTGTTGAGGATTTTGTTGAAAATTTTATTGAGGAGGGAAATGTGGATATGGTGGATAGGATGGTGGATATTGGTAATACTGAGAGTATCTTCCATAGGGATTTTGTGCTCCTTGCACCCAAGCTTGTGATTGATTTTGAAATTGGGGCCAAGGTTGCTGCCAAGAATTCCAGTTTAGTGGGGGTTGATTATACAACTAATCATGAAATCCTTGTGTTTGAGGTCCTTGCCAAGGCCTCCTGGAGACAAAATTGAGAGATTCTATGGAACTTGTAGGAGTATCTTCTTGAAAGACAACTTTAAGACTAGGAAGTGAAGGAAAAATCTTGGTCTCATGTTTTTCTAAAAAAATTACACAAGTATCCACAACTTTGGCATCCAAAGGGCACTCTCTCAAGGCATGTTTCTTTCTACATTTGGGACAAAATATTGTTAAGGCATCAGATTCAGATTTTTGCTTGTTTTGTAACTTAAGGGTGTCTATCTATTCACTAATACTCCCCAAGATATCAGATTTAAACTCATCAAGCATATGTCCTATTTCTACCCTACTTACTGTCCGAGAAGCAAACTTACTTGCCCTTGCAAGAGCAGGGTCTCTTGGTCCTTTCACAGTTTTAGATTTCCCTCTTGAAAGGTTGATACATAATTCAGCTATCTCAGGTAATGTGAGCTGAGATATATCCCCTTTTCCCATCATGTTAAGGATATCTAACCATTCATCCCTAATTGTTTTCAACAAAAGAGCTTTCAAAGTGTCTTGGTCTAGATTTTCCATTTTTGCTCTTTTGATGTTGTAGTGAAATCTCTCCAATAAATCTTCCAAATTTTCATCTTCTTTTTGTAGCATTTTAAACACTTCCTCCTTATGGTTGACTGGCATACAGTAATCCAAATACCTCTCTAGAAATGCTTGTTTCATGTCTTCCCATGTCCTAATAGAGCTGTTGATCAAACTCATAAACCACTTCAATGCTGCTCCTTTCAATGTTGAAGGAAATAGTTTAAGTTTTTGAGCATCTTGTAAGTAGTCATAGGTTCTACATAGGACTTCAAATTCAAATAGGAAGGTTTCAGGATCTTCAGTTTTAATTCCATAAAAGTTTGGAAGGACAGAGGGTGAAATTTTTTTCATAGTTGTATTAGTTTCTTCATCTACTATAGGAAACCCAAAAGAGCTTCCCATTTCTCTTCTACCTCTTCCTCTGCCTCCTTCTCCTTCTGCACCTCTACCTCCTTCTCCTCTACCTCTACCTATACCCCCTCCAAATAGTGTGTGTTCTCCATTAAAAACTCCTCCTCCCCCTTCTTCTGCCATAGTTGATTCTTCTGTGGAAGTTGAAAGGTTTAAGTCCCTAGCAGGGGTTCCTGAATCTTCTTCCAAGACAGGTTCAGTGGGTAAGGTGGAAGGTCTTTCTGATCGAATATTTGATCTTAAGTCCTCTTTAATTCTAGGATCAGTAAAGGATGGAATGTGGGTTTGGGTTGGAGGTGTACTGGCTCTTGGTCTTGGTGAAACAAGTGATGTTCTAGGAATCAAGCTTCTGCTTCTTATGAATCTACCCCTTGAGTCTCTTTCTCTACGCATATCATTGTTTCTGGGTGGTAAGAAACAAGGCTACCTAGCTACACTTCCCCAGCAATGGTGCCAAAATTTTGTGCTCAACATAGTGTTCCTAAATTGAGGTCATAAATTATCAACCAGGGTCAGTAAACTGCTGAAGTGTGGTGCACTATATGTGCCTAGGTATCTGTTTCTCACTACGTTGTGTTTAGTGTTTTTTCTGATGTTTTTGGTTTTATGGTTTTATGTTAAAAAGGAAAAGAATTAAGTGTTGGTGAAGAGAGATGGATGGTTACAAATAAAAACTTATTCTAAACTGTGTATGACACTAAAGAACAGGAATGCAAAGCTTGATAATGACTCCTAGTAAGGAAATAAATCACAATCATGAACTCAATAACTCATAGCATGAACTCATCCAATTCATTCATTAGGAATATGTTGGAATAGTTTGAGAAAAGGACAAGTTTACTACAAATGAGGCTCTCCTAATTACACAATCATCTTACAATATTACAAAGAATCTCATCCATGGCTAGAAGTTTATTGGAACACAATTGGAAAAAAGACTATTTGTAACACAATAAGATTTCTACTCTGAATTAGCTTGTCATGCTAATTATCAATTTATTCTGCAACTCAACTTGTCACCACTAAACCTTATTCAAAAGTTAGATATTTTCTAAAATATTTTTTGGAAAGAAAGGTTTAATTGTGAAATTGCAAAGGATTGCAGAACAATCAAGGCCTTAAACTGATATCACTAACTTATTCCTGTTCATATGATGATACATTAATATAAATTCAGAACAAAATTAGTTTGTAAATAATGAAGGCCATGAAGTCTAATTTTGACAGTCAACACAACTTAAGGAACAATGGATGACACTAAACTAGAATGCAATTGATCAAACTTGAAACACAGTGATCACAACTAAACTAGAATGTTTTTAGCCTAACTTTGAAATACAATGAACTGGAACTGAACTAGAATATCACTAATCTAACTTAAAGTACAATGAATAGAGTTATACTAGCGTTCCATTATCAAACTTGGAATATAGTGACAGAATTAAACTAAAGTGACATCTACCTCTGGAGTACTACAACTAGACTAAAGATGCAACTAATCACTAAAATGTCTCAGATCTTTCTTATTCAGAATTAGTGGTATTTTGGAATAGTTTGTAGAAAAGGACTGGCTGCAACATGTTATGTAAATGAGCATGAAAGCATAAAATTCAACAAAACACAACAAAGCTCTAAAATACCACAGCTATGTCTCATCCGAAATTAGTGATATTTTGGAAGAGTTTATAAGATCATGACTAGCTGTAACAACTGATGTAATTGAGCATAAGAACGTAAAACTAACTCCTAAAATACTACAGTTACATCTCATTCGACATTAGTGATATTTTGGAAGAGTACATAAGAATGAGACTAAACTGTAGCATCCAATGCAAGTGAATATAAAACGCAAAGTTCAGAAAGTCAATTGAACTAGGAATGAAACGAGGCTAATTAACTTATGCAAATCATATGAACAAAGCTTCTCAGGTAGTAGGGGCCCTCTACCACCGGAGTAGCATGAAAATATACTCAAGATTGACTCATCTCGTGCAATAAAATGATGTTTCTTTCATTAAAGGAGAAATTCTTCAAAACAGAGTATTTACAGTCTTCAAAGATCTAGCAACAAAACAAAATCTAACCAACAGTTTCTCGGTCTCCCAAGTCATACTTATAATGAAATTACATAACTAATCTTTGAGAAAAATAGGGATAAGTGTCTTTCCCACTTCTAATCAAATTAAAACTCTTATTAACAGTATTGTGCTTTACTGTGGACATCTGTAGAGTCCGTGTTTTGATAGGAAACTGCTTCTCTTCTACATGCATAACTTCTTGGAGACTTTAATTCAGACTTCGTGGGAAGCAAGAGACGATGGGGAAGTGTTGTGGATTTCACCCATATGCCTTTTTATTTGCATTGACACCTAGAACCTACGTAAACATGAGGATGGCTGCAGAACAAACGACTGGCTACGGAATGCCTGTATTCTGTAGCCGAGTCTTAGTCAAAAATTACTACACCAAAAAAATCATGAAAATATAACAAGTTAGTCATTATATAAATTATTAAAGAAAATTTAATTAATCTTTGTTGATAATTTGGCTTTGTGGTGATGAGGAACGAAAGAAAATGATACAATGGTGAAAAGAAAAAGAACATCTTTTAGGGCTCGCGCTTACCTTAACCATAACACTTAACCTTTACACTTAACCTAATCTTAACATAACGTAACCTTCACCCTTAACACAGTCTTAACCTTAACCTAACCTTAACATATTATTCTATTACCTTTTGTTCAAACTGCTAATCTTCTTGCTCGCTTACTGCTTCTTCCTTCACCTTAACGCTAACTTTACCATCGCTTCTAACATATGATAACCTTTTAACCTCACTAAACTTAGTGTATGTATGTGTATCCTTGTTAAGCTTCATCATAAACTTATTACAGGTTGATTTAAAGTTAAAAATAAATTAAAATAATTAAAATTGTAGACCAATTAAAATTGAGAACAAATTTTAGTTAAAGTTAGATCAAATCATACTAATTTGATAAAATTAAATTGAAGTTAATTAAATGATTCAAGATTGAGTTAATTTAATCAAATTATGGGTCAAAAGATGGGGAACTGATCAAGTTACTAGCGAAATGAGATTAAAGTTAAGGGTAAAGTTAAATTTAAGGTTGAGTTAAGGTTAAAATTAGGTAAATGGTTGAAGTTAGGTTAAAAATTGGTGAAGAATTCAACTTTAACGTTGACGCCGTAACAACAACTTTAACTATAATCTAACCCTAGCTTGAACAAATCGCCAACAACGCTAACCTCATTCAACCCTTAATATTAGGTGAAAGTGAAAAGTTAAAATTGAAGTTATATTGAGTTAAAATTAAGATTAGGGTTAAGGTTAGGGAAGGTTAAAGGTAAAGTCAATGCTAAGGTGATTAGCAACGCTTATTCCATATGAGCATAACGCGGCAAACTTGTCTTAACGCTTAACGTACCATAACTAACGTGGCGTAACGTAACGCCTTTAACGCAACGCTTAACAACAACGTAACTGCAGCTAGCTGGATACAAGGTACAAGGACAAGGTGAAGTTGAAAATGAAGTTAAGAATTAGTCATTAATGGAATTAATAACAAAAGGTTTGATGATGATTAGGTTATAATTATGGTCAGTTAAGTTAAGTTGAGATAAGGATTGAGTTATGATTAGAACGAAATTGAAGTTAGGTAAAGATAGAAAGATACAAATTTTAATTGAAACAACAAAGCGCAAACAACAACAAACATGCTACCCTAATAAAGGTATTGTCAAGAACAAAATTAAAATGCGATTAATAAAGATGAAAGGTTAAAATTGAAGTCAATTAAAGTCAAAAGTGAAAAGTTAAGTAAAATTAAAATTGAAGTTAAAGATTCTGATTTATTCAATTTAGATTAAGTTTAAAGAGTTTGAATTAAAGTTGATTATAATTAAAGTTAAGGTTAAAGTTAGGGTTAATATTGAGAAGATTAAGGTTAAACTTAATATTAAAGTTAAAATTGAAGTTAAGGTGGTCAAAAATTAAATCAAGAAGTTATAATTAAAATCAAGGTTAGAAGTTAAGATTAAGGATTAAAATCATAATTAGGTAATTCTAATTCGAATCGGTCTTAAAGATTGATTAAGAAGTTAAAGTAAAGTTATGGTTAAAGTAAAATTAAGGTAAGAATTAAGTTAAAAAGGTAAGAAATCAAGTTAACATTAAAGTTAAGGTTAATTTTAAAAATTTTAGTCAAAAAGTTAAATTTAAATTATAATTAGTACGAGTTAAAGTTGAGTTCTTATCTTGCCATAAGCTGACATGCATTATTAACTTATCTTTCGACATACTTATTATGTCATCTTAACCTTATTAACAACATATTGTAACGCTTACGTAACTGTAAACTTAAACAACATGCCACTTAACGTTGTCTTATTACTTAACCATAACCTTAAGAAGGATAAAATTATAATTGAGTTAAAAATTGAGTTAAAAAATATTATAAGATTAATGTTAAAGATAAAAGGTTAAAGGTTGGAATTAAGAGTTAAGGATTGAAGTTAAAATAAAATTGAAGTTAAATTAGAAAATAAATCAAAATAAAATTAGGTTAAAAGTCAAAAATTAAAAATGATTAAGTTAAGTTTAATATTTAGTTAAAGAATAAAAATAAAAGTAAAATTAAATTAAGGTAAATTAAAATAAAAAATGAGTTAAGTTAATGAAAAATTAATGAAAATTAATTAGGTGAAGTTAAAGATTAAATTAGAAAAATTAAATTAGAGGGTAAATTAAAAAATTTATGTAAATTGAGTTAAGTTATAAAATTAAAATTAAAATTGTAGGTTTAATAAAATTAATATTAAATTAAAAAATTTAGTAAAAGTTAAGTTAAATCAAATTAAATTAAAATAAAATGAAATTAAAATTAGGTCAAGGTTACATTAAGGTTTTGAATTAAAATGAAGCTAAAGGTAAAAATCGAAATTAGTGAAATTAAAATTGAAGTTGAAGTTAAAATTAGAAAAAACAATTGAGAAAAATTAAAAATAAAATTAAATTAAATGAAAATTAGGTGCTACATTATATTAAAATTAAATTAGAATTAATTAAGTTAAAATTAAATTAAGGTGAAGTTAAAGGTAAAATTAATTAATTTGAAGTTAAGAATTAAAATTAAATTATAATTAGAATTAATTAATTAGAATTATATTAAGAATAATTAAAGATTAAAATTAATTAACAAATTTAAAAATTAATTAATTTAAATTTAGTCGATTGAAGTTAATGTTATAAAGTTTAGTCAAGTTAAGGTGGAATTAAAATTAATATTGAAGGTAGCGATGAAAATGAAAATCAAGTTAAAAATTAAGCGTTAAAAATAAGTCAAAATTAAAAATGAAGTTAAAATTAAATTAAAATTATGAATTAAAAATGAAATTATGAATTACAAATTATAGATACATTAATTGCTAAGTTGGGGAATTATAGTTAAATTAAAATTATTAAATTATAAATTATTAAATTAAATTAAATTAAATTAAATTAAAATTAATTAAATCAATATAAAATTAAATTAAAATTAAAGCGTTAAAATTAAAATTAGAATTAAATTGAAGTTTAATCAATTAAGTTAAGTTAAATTAAAATTAAATTAGGTTAAAAATTAAGTTAATTAAATTAAAACTATGGTGTAGAAGAATTAAATTAAATTAAAGGTTAAAATTAAATTAAAAGTAAATTAATATTAAAAATAAATTAATTAAAATTAAGTTGATTAAACTATAAATTTGGTAATTATAAATTGGTCTTGTTAAGAAGGTTAAATCATATTAAACTTAGTCAACGATAAAGTAATTAAATTAAGAATTAGGTAATTTTAAATTAATTAAGAATTAAGAATTATACAGTAATAAAATTAAAATTAAATTAAAATGAAGAATTAAAATTAGGTGAGGTTAAGAGTTTATACGAGTTAAGGTTAACGTTATAGTTAAGGTTAAAGTTAAGGTTAATGTTAAGGGTTTGGTCAAGGTTAGTGTTGTGAAATGCATCTCTGTGAACGAACGTGCCTACTATCGAGATACGGGTCATAACAATCGTGTCATATAAGGTGCAATTCTAATTACGACGGGCAATTAAATATAGTCGGTGGTGTTCGTGAAATATATCACTCATTTTCTTGTCATCGGATCAAAAATTCTCCCTTGTAAAATCGAACACCACCAAAGAAAATAAACGAACACACGAATAAACTCAATATGTGTACAGTATATGTGATGGGAGAAACTGACTCATGATCATGATGAAAAATACGGTGGAACTATAACAAATTTTCTTATCATTAATTAATATAAAGAAAATATGGCTAAGTGTTGAATCTTGTTTAATAATTGACAGGTAGAATACGTCTTGTTGACTAAATGAGAATAGGATTAGCACTCTCTCTTTGGTTGTCTTGTGATAATCTCCTTGCTCTTGATTTAATACTGTAAGGTACTAACAAAGGCTATGACATTCTTTAGTATGAAAGGCTCTTGGGCCCCAACACAAAAAATAGCAATATATAGATGGTGGAAGGGGGTTAGGTCCCTACAATCATGGGATTGGACCTATCCTCGAGGAAGCTTTACCAGAGGTGAAAATCACTTTCATGGAAATCCAGTGTTCTAACAATTTAGAGACAGTTTAGGGTGGTTGGAATCAATCTTCCATATTTTTTTTAAAAAACACTCCTTAATAATCTTACGTAAGGTACAACACACAAGCAAATTCTTGACCTCGCCTTTTATTTGAATTTCGATGAACGCGAGGTTGAGCGTGGTCACGCCGGTAATATTCTATTTTTAAGGAGTTTTCACGGAGGTATATGAGGAATAGATACCCTTGTCCAGGGGATGCCATGATGGTTTTCGGTCATTTGTTGCTCACAAGTTACGGAATAGCCCTCCAATGTTGAGGCAGGGATTACGAGAGCGATGACAAGTTGCGTAACATGTACCCCTAAGCATGTTTGCAAAAATAGAAAGTTTGATAACACACGAAATAATCACTTCATCTTGCCTTGAAAAACTAGAAAATGCAAGTGATATATAAATACACATGATATGTGTGGTATGGGTTACGTGTCAGGTATGTAATAATCGGAATCCCGAAAACATGGATATGACCATCCGGTAAGGATCATATTCATCAGTATTTTTGCGCATTGGTGATGACTGGTTCTCACATTAGGTTTTAGCAATTGATCCTAAAAATTTGTCAGAATTTTACGATTGAGAAAACACCTATAAAACTTTTCTCTACATTTAAGTCCTTGTGATGAGATAAACCATTGTCAAGTCACACCTAGCCCATAAATACTTTAAATACTATAAATAAAAACAAATTACGTCTGGTGCCAAAAAAAAAAGGCCTCTAAGTTAGGAAGTGGTGGGCGCTGAGCATTCTTCACCGCAGCCATCAAGGGGCAACCTCCATCTCTCTGATTGATCTGTGGACTCTCACTGCTGCCCTGGCAAGTTAATCATGACCCTAAGTGACCCTTATACACATGGTGATACATGAACCATGATCTCAAGGTGATTTTACGTTTACCTTTATTTGATAAGTTTACAAAGGACGAAAACATGTCAACATCTCAGGCTAACAATACACAGGAAAACGCTTTAACAATATGATCATGAGCACAGAGATACCCTACGGAAAAAATTTAATCACCAAACTCTTATGACATTTAGCCGAAAAAAACAACGGAAGAAAAACCTTGTCGAGGGGGCGGCCCAGTAAATCATAGCTAAAACCTCCTTCATTATAAAAGCGAAGGGTTAATTTTCCTCAACATACTGATGAGCGATGGCAATGTCTCATGAAATTGCAATGGCTAGCAATCAAGTTTGTTAATAAACGGTGACAAGGTGACAAGTTTTAGAAACAATGATGATTGAAAGGCGAAGGTAAAAGCATCAATATTGCTATTGTTAACTGCCATCTTATGTATTATTTTGTCAATATATTCATCGAGGTAGCCTACATGTGGTGAGACGGAAAAGTTCAACTTGCACACCTGTTACCCAAAGAAAAAAGGCCTCCTTCATACCCATAATAGAATAAAGACAATTGATTTCAAGGTGTGATCGGTAATTAAGAACAAATGGAAAATGAGAGTACCAACTGTGATCAAGGAAGGTCAAACTTCTATCTTAACAAAATTTTGACAAAAAATGGGTCCTGACTCAACAAAATAAATTTTGAGCAGTGGTAATAAGATGAGTCATTGCAGGTGAAGGACATAATAGTGATTATGTTTCAAAATGTTAAGTCTTGTCATTCATAAAAAGATGTCCTTAAGTTAGCTTATCACAAGTTGACAAAGAAATTTTGAGTTTTTCTCTTCCAATAAAGGTATTGAAACTAGACCCGATGTTTCATAAACGCAAAAATAGTTTTTCTATACTTTCTATTTCTAGAGAAGGTTTTAAAACAAATATAACTGTTCTTTATAAAGGTTATTATTATCATATTAGTGCATTAGGTAAAGGAGGGTGTTAGAAAGCACATTTTTAGACGAAGAATGATAAAAATAGGTGAGTACAACTCTGGGTTTTGCCTATAATCAAATCAACAGCTCACGTTGAGCATCATTAACTGAACATTAAAATAAAATATGTGAAGCCCTTGTCAAAAAAATAGAAACTTTCCCTTTGAAAACAAAATCAAGATACTCTCTTTGCTACAAATTTGAATAGAGTAAATCGATAATTTCTAAAGCAGTATACAAAAGTTCCATTACCTTTGAAGCACGAAAACTTATGGTAGCAGTTTCATCATCTTTAGAGAAAGGATTGCCAAACGGATCTTCAACATCTTTAAAAACCAAGCAGTTAGATCGATACAGCGATGCGGAGATAGGTTGATATTTTGATTAGATAGCCTCTTATATACAGGTTCTACACTTATATTGATCTCGAGGGCTTTTTCTTTGTCACAGTCAAGAGTAGCTCCCATAACAAAAATCTTAGAGCGAGGATACAAAAATAATAGGTGGGAGAAAATTTGAAGTAAATATCAAAGACCTTGTGCCTCTAATTAACAGTTAATTCATTCTCAAAAGGATAAGAGAGCCTCACTCATGCTGGTGATCTTCTGCTATG
This sequence comes from Pinus albicaulis, assembly GCA_034641835.2. Lineage (NCBI taxonomy): Eukaryota > Viridiplantae > Streptophyta > Pinopsida > Pinales > Pinaceae > Pinus > Pinus albicaulis. The sequence continues at coordinate 724,093,481 of CM076578.1, read as the reverse complement.
ATACATGTCAAGCAGGAGAACTGACTGTATTGAAAATTTGTAGAAAAGGTTTCAATTTTGATTTAAACAACTTTTCAAGCTTTTAGAAAAACCTCTCCAGTCAAGTAAGGGGACGGTAAACCTTTAATAACACTAAAAGGGATAAAAACCATGACAAAATCATTTGAAATCTGACATGAGAAAAATGTTCCTTTGAAGTTCTGAGTCGAAAGACAAGTTTCAAATTGGTTTTATTAGAAATTTTAAAACCAGCATTTTTAACCTTCTTTGATGTCTGTGTAGTGGCCGCTTACTCACTGTCTTGTAATTCATAAGAAAATAAAAACCTTGTTATTTATCTGTGCCAGGGTATGTTAGTACTCCTGTGTACATAGGTCACAAGGGCAGCAAAGCCATATAACCATGTTTGCACAACGTTCTTCTGAGGTACGCGCATGGTTTTAACACTCAACAACGCAAATGTCACTAAAGAGTGCTACGGCTCTCAAAACTGCCACACGATTTGTAAGTATTTTTATAACCCTCTTGAGTTTTCAAAAAAAATAGTTAAGTGGTATAAAGGTTAGAAAGGCAGTTTCGAGCTTTGGTGTGAAAAATAGTGATGTGTTCCTATTGGTGATGAAACATCGGGTAGCATAGCTTTATTTCTTAAAAAACCATACGATTACCCTCACTGCCATGAACAAACAAGGTTGAAACAGCATATGCATTGTTTGAATGTAAATACGCCATATACGATTGGAAGGTGTGTGGATCAGTTAGTGAAAAAGGTAATGAAGTATGGAAAGAGTAGTTTGTGAGAGAGGTCTTTTACGATTTGAATGATAGAAAAGTGTTTGTGATATCATAAAAACATCTCAAAATTTTGTCACCTTGTCCCTTAAAACACGGTGGTACTTTGACTATGTAAATCCTTTTGTGGTTGATGTGTATATATTGTGGACAAAGTTGGTTGGGTTGCATACCAAGAAGAAGACGAGTTTTGAAATTAAGGGTGTGTGATTTTTACCTTGGTGACACAAGAATATATTGACCTCCGGCTTCCAGGAAGCGAGGTGACCTTGTCTGTCTCTGACAAATTCAACGTAAACATCTTTCTTCATTTCCAGCTATAAAAATACTGCTTGTGGATATTGGCTTCAGTTAATGTCTCGAGGAGCAAAGGAAAAGGCGAGGTAGAGAGAAAGGACACGAGCATGGGAGTGCTTGGGTTCATTCAATCCCAAAGTAATGACATTGTTAGCAGGGCAGTTCTTAAAGCCTTCTAATCCATGTAGAGGGGCCAAATAGATACATTGAGGAGCTAGCCCTTCACTCCCGGTAAAAAACTTCAATCGTTATGAGATCCCAACATGACGATTCAGGTGCCCATGTGGTTGTACGCAAACACGAGCAATCAAATATGAAAGAAAAATGGCAAAAATGACGAGATAGATGAGATTGTGGGTGAGTTTGAGTGAAAATGAAGAAAGGACAGTTGGGTGAAAGAAGCCTAGAACCATGGAAGCAGAAAAACAGAAGCAAAAAGGAAGAAAAAGCCCTTCTTCAATCCACTCCCTCAACTGCTACTTGAGCAGAATTGAAAATAATGAGAGCATGGCTGAAAGAGACAATAAACATTCCAGAATGAAGTTTGAAAGGAAGCCACGCAGAACTTGAGCACAAGAGGATGACAAACGATATCAAAAGCTAAGCTCAGTTTTTAACACCAAGTTAAGGCACTCAAGAAGAGAAACTAAAGGAGGCAAAGGAAAGCGCCTAGCACGAAAAGAAGAAAAACACCGCCGACACTTGGGGTACAGCTTCGATTTAGGAGCGTGTTCTTGAGAGACATGAGGTCCTTTTTGGGTACCATTTTTGACAATTTTGGTTTTGGCATTTGAGTTTTTGCTCGAAGCTCTGTAAGGTCACCATTTTCATTTTGAAGTTTTCAAAGAAATGGTATGTTGATTTCATAAATTCGAAAACACACCTACGGTGATTTTGAACATTTGAAGTCATTTTCTTCACAAAAATAGCGAAAAAAAGTCTAGCTTTGCTCTGCTGGGTATATTAATACATAATTTTTAGTTTTCTACAAAGGTGCCGTTTGTTCTATGTCGGATAAGAGAAAATTTCACTTTTTTAAGAAAACAGACAACGAAAACTTTCAACGCGTTATCATAAAACCTGACTGACATCGGAAGGCTACTAGGTATTTTAAAACCAAGTCGGGGAGTCTTTTAGCAGTGTAAATTTGAAATATTGCAACAATTTTGAACCTCTAAACCTACTTTTCCAAATGTGCGTTTAGCTATTTTGCACTTGAAAAATAATTAAAGTCAATTATTTCATTTTTAGCATTTTCTAGTATTTTATGAAGATATTTTTGACACGCTTGGGCTGCAAGCCTCAAGGACAAGTTTAGATATTTTGATTAGGCAAATAGGATGGCAAAGTTGCACCATGATTTTCCTACTTTAGCTGTTATTCAGCGCATTGCAATAAAGTGAACTTGAAGAACCAATATGGTCATATGAACTTTGGAAGAAAATACTTCTGTTGTCTTTGAATTGCCTCTTGGATATTTCTTGGATGAATGATGAAGGATTGTTGTTCAGATTCCATGACTTGATAGGAGAAGTAGTATAGTGTCTCTTGCTTTGTTGTTTGTCTTCTAATTTTCATTCATGATACATGTTTCTTGCTTATTTTATGAATGGAACAAATTTGGGAATACTTGTGGAGGCACCTCAAATTTCACGAATCTTCATGCTTTCATGTTTTCTTCTTCCTTAGTTAAATTAAAATTCTGCATTTGTCTTTAACAGCAGAGATATTGTTGCTTGTTCATTCATGATTCTGTACGCTTTAAGTATGACTTACGGTGTACCTTGTACACATGTTTAGCTATAGTTCCATCCATAAAATTTCTTTCTTTTAGTGATTGAATTATCATCTTGTTGAACAAAGAAACCTAGTTTAAGTCTAACATTTTAAACTATGCAAATCTTGTTGCATTAAGTGCCCAATAACAAAAATAATGTGTTGGCGTTAAGCACTTGGTAAATTAGAATTTGTTTGTCTTCCTTGAGTGTTTTCACAAAGTAAATGACATTTCCCAAAGTTAGAATGTTATACTTCCTTGCATAGCTTGAATGTTTATTTCTATGTGATTAGCTTGTAGTTGTTCATGATTAATGGTTGCCCTACCATGTTTGTTATCTACTAAACTGAATATGTTTGACTCTTTATTTTCACAAACTTCAGTATCCCAGTCTCATTTTGCAGAAGATACGCTTTCTGTGAATCAATCGACATTAACAACATATAGGCCATCCTAATAGCTTTCTTGACCGCACGACCTCATGACAGTTAATCTGCTCGCCATTTTATCTGTTTTATATCTTTGATCGGTTTCATCCTCACAACAAAAAACAAAAAAATTACTTCTTCTTCATAATAACAAAAATCTGTAACACAATGACAAACGAAAACGATATCCCTTACACATATAGAGAAAACCCTCTATGAATCTAGGGAAAGCTAGGTCCTTGGGCTCCAAAAACGGTTTGAAGTTACCATCACATTTGGCTTGCCAATGAAGCCAAATCAAGGAACTAACATAATGGCGATCTGCAGAATGGGACATCTTGAATACATGATAGTCTAGAAAACTCTTGTAGACTCTTGGTCCTTCGACACTAAGCTTCTGAATGCCCACATCATTCAGAAATCATTGAAATGCTTTCTTTGGCTACAAATATTAGTGATGAATGGGGTTGTAACACTCTTACATATGGGGTGCCGCATAAAACTAGAAAAACCACAAAAACTCGCCAGATTGGTTTTTGACGGTGTTAGTGATGGACCATACACATATGCACACCTCCAAAACAACAAAAATACACCTAGCGCTCACTGGCCTCCGATGGAAAGCCATACTTCAGCACCACCGAACTCTGGTTACTATCAGTACGACCTATCCCATCACTCACTAACAGCGAGAGATGGTGGGACTATGGTACCTGTCGTTGAAAACTCTTAGACTCTTTGAGTCCTTTAGATACTTAAAAAATGACGGTCCATAAGATCATTTAGAGTAAAAATATTTTGCTTCTCGCCAACTGAAAAGTGTCGAAACAAGTTTAGAATGCTTTAAACCATGGTGCACTATTAAAGCCCTAGGAAAAAAACTCCAAAACATTCCCGGATTAGTTCCCTAGTTACGGTGATTGGACCATAGCTTCATCTACGTGAAAAAAAAAAAACAACCAAGTTCACCTGCTTTGACTCCACAACTCTCCCAATAGACTAAGGAAGAAGCTCCTTTGGAGGAAGGAACTAAACATGGCCAGGTCATCCTAGAAAAAAGCACTAGGGCTTGTGGTTGGATTCAAAAGTATTGTCTCTATCTATAACTATAATATGTCTACTTTAGGCTTTGATCTCGAGAACTCTTATGATAAGATCTACATTGATCATTGGAAATGTCTAAAACCTCCAAAAAGCTAAGCCTCCAAATTTCGAGACAGCGAGGGCACGTACACATGCCCAGTTCACACCATGGAAAACCCTGTGGCTGCAAGCCTCATGCTACCTTTCCCTCTGGTGAAAACCTAAGCAGTCCCCCAGGCCTCTTTTTACACCTATATCTAAAAGGTCTGATCAAAGCCTGGTTTCTCCCATCTTTCAAGCCCTTCTGCAAATCTTGAAAATAAGTACAGTTTGATGGAAAACTCCAAAAATCTAACTAACTTTGAAAATGGCAAAAGCTTGAGGATTTTACTTAAGCATTTATGACATAGAAAAGATAATGTCGTATTAAGAATGTTGCTTATCATTACAAGGAAAAAATTAAGAATTGGTTTAAAGACCTTCACATTTGCAAGCATTACAAATTTTTGTCGGATTCACTCAAATATTCTGAATGGGTGGGTAGTGTGGGTAATAAAGTTCTCATCATAAAATTACAATCAATTAAAAAAATACAACCAAGGGAAGCAAATACAAAACTTTTCAACCGAGTTCAATAAAGTATACCATGCAATGCTGCTAACCTAATACACCCTGAATGTGCTCTGCTACCTGGAATTCTTTTGTTGATTTGGTTTTCAAGATGAAAACGGTGTTGACCCTAGAAAAATAAAGAGATGAAATTTGATACAAGATTCAACGGCACTAAGCAAGAGCACAACTAAGAATAATAGAAAAACAGAAAATCAAGAAGACTAGCAACTTCGAAGAAAAAGTTGAAAAAAAATTGGTATGTATGTTAGGAAAAAATAAACATATGCTTGATAGGAAAAGAAAAACACAAAGGTTAATACTTCTTATTAAACATTATACACATGCTTATCGGGTTAGCACGTAAACTATCACAAGACAAGAATTTATAAGCAAAATGTGCCAAATGGAAAGTTACGAATAAAAACATAGAAGAATGTACGAAGAAAATGTAGCCATTTGACACGGTTAAAATGGAAGAAAAGATGAAAAACCTTTGAATTCTCTACCCATATTCTTTAAAATCATTCAGACTTTGAAGAAAATTTGCACCTAAAGATCTCTCGGCGATTGTTAAAACCACCATCTAAGTTAACTCTTACCTAAATCAGAAAGGCTAATTGAAAGAAATTCAAATCTTAGATAGAAGATAAATAAAAACATAGGATCTCTACCTTTATGTTGGAGTCATTTGGGTTCACCAAAGCAAATTGGCCTCTGAAAATCTCTCGGAGGAAACTCTCAAATCATGTTTACTATCCTCAACATCACAAGGGGTGGTTGAAGATGACGAGCGAAGTGAAAAAGAAAGACACAGGATCTCTTTGAGACATAGTGTTATTCACTCATCTCTCACTAAGTAAACTAACATACATTCATCTTTCAAATCGGTTCCCCAGAAGAAGTTATTGTTGAAAATAGAAAATGCCTCCTTTTAGCGAAGAAAATAGGTCAACTTATAAACATGTAGTGACTCTGACTTACGCTACAAATTTTCTAATCTTTCTCTGTTAATCTTGCACACTCATAAGTCAAAAAATAGATTTGTAAATCAATTTGAAGAAAAACAGTAAATGTGGTCCAATATGCATGGTTGGTGTTAATTATAATGATGATTTTCCAAAGTTTGATCAATATTGTGATAATGACAATGATTTCCAAATAGAATCTAACTTTCAGCTAGGTTTTTGATTTTTGAGAGGAAACTCGATTTCATAAACTTGAAAAAAGTGAGCAACCATTACAAATCATCGTAAACGCATTGAGAGAGCCTTGAGTTTGAAAATGATGAAGATTCTCGGACTCTTGTCTACTTCACTTAGATCCATCGAAGATAACATTCATAGTGAAAATCAACGGTTTTTCGGCTTTGATGATGAGGTTGAGAGGATGATGGGGAATTCAAAGCATGTTGTAAATGGTAACACTACTAAAATAGTTTGAAGAAATCATTTTAGTTGTGGAATATTCACTTTACTCCGGTTCGACACCAAGTTCCATTGAAATTTTAAATTGAGATGAAAAATAGGGGATGATAAACTTGTAGGGCTAATACTATCCTTTAAAGATAAATTCTTGTCAAGGTACATACTGTATCGACACAGTGACCTTCACACATTTTTAGCCTGCCTATCCAAAACACATCGACTCGGAAAAACACTAACACCAATATATGATGAATCGACTGAAAGTGATGTGAGCGAGGGAAGAGTTGCCTTGAGAGAATCTGGGCTGTAGCCAGAAATGGAAAGAAAGAGTAGTCACAGATAAACCTATGTCTCAAATCCTCTAGATACGATGTTAAGATCCATTGTTGTTTTCCTTGAAAGTCTGAAGGTAGTGGGATTTATCATGAACAAGTTCTTGTAAGAATGAGAAAGACTTAAGCACTCTTTGATAAAAAAACAGAGGCAAATAGGAGTGGTCTTTTCATTATTTAAATACGCAGAAAGAACTAAACTAAGATCACCCATGTAATCATGTGGTAGTTGCATTGGAAAGAAAAGTTCTGGAAGGTAACAACAGAAATTAGCCTTGTAGTTTAGGCTAGGATAGGTAGATAATTGGCTGTGCCCGAGCATCTTTCCATTTAGTTGTTTGAAGAAAAAAGTGAAAAAGAAAAATACAACAAACGATGAAAAATTAGAAAAAAGAAACTGATTTCTAAGCAATAGTAAAGCCCATGTTCCAAAAAAAAATAGTCCTTGAAATGACAGTCTAAATACATACTAGTATCTCAATATGTTGATGATGTCACTTTAATCATGGTAGACTTGTGGCATTTTAAATTGTTCTTTGACAGTTGTTGAGTGAAAAATATGGTCATTGCTGAAAACGACTTGTCGAAAATTGGAGTTAAAGGAAAAGATCTCTTTGGTCCCCTGCATAGCAAGAACCAAAAGAGAAGCGAGGGATGAAAAACAAATTGTACATCTTTGTTTTTCATTCATTTATATGAAAATATGTTTGTGTGTATCTTGTCTTTTATGCCCCAAATATGACAAATAGAACTATCTAATCTCGATTTGATCATCTTTTAAATTCGTGTTTAAGTTAAAAGAACAAAATCACTGTCAAACGACTTAATCTTGATAGTTGATTTAGTGTAGGTAGAGAAATGATAGAGGTCATGTCGATCTTAATGCGAACACCTCTAGCGGAGATATAAGTGTAGAGTTAGATAGGTTCATTTTACAAAAAAATATGTTGTCAAAGAGTACCCCTTTAGTCCAAATGCGCCAAAAGAAAGAAAAAAATGTTAGGAAGAAGGAATGGTACAAGAGTGAGTAGGAAGCCATATCGTTGATGCAATCACTCTTGTCTCTTATCGAGTAGCATCGAAAGATAGTGCAATGGGTAAGGCATTGGTCCCCAAACGAATCTAAATGGATACCTCCTGAAAAGGAGGCACCCTCCCAAATGGAGCCACTTTATTGGTCATCTGATATTTTACTTATTGGTATTCGTTCTCACTGACCAGGTTTTCAACGGTGATCCCTAAAAATTTGTCGATTACTAAATTTGAAAACTTACTATAAACTTTCTCTCCCTACCTTTTCACTGCGCCTGGCGAGATGACTTACGATGTCAAGTCTGTCTGGTCTTGGCTATGCTAATTACGTACCTTGACTCTAAAAAGACAATCCCGTCTTGTTAGCTACTAAGTTGAAGTGAGCGCTGAGCATTCACCCTTAGAAACCATCGAAAGGGCCAAAAAACCTCCATACGCTAGACAGTCCCCAACGAACCTCTCACTGTAATAAGGTTGGTCACAACCCTAAGTCGTGCCACTTATACACCCATAAGTCTCGGCAATACATGGACCATGATCTCGACTAATTTTAGGTGTTTCTGATGATGGATTTTAGGACAAAAACATGTCAACATCTCGGGGAACTATTTTCAGCTCCACATGAGAAGACAATTGCATCTCGATATGATCATGAGCACAAGGAATGCACCTACGAGCAGAGTTACTCACCAAACTCTTGCAACTTCATTTATCTGAAAAAGACAACAGAATAAAAAGGCAACGCTGACAAGTCATTGATAAGTCATGGCTAAAACACTCCTTCATTTATAAGCGAGAGGGTTAACGGCGCCTCCTTCATCTACAAGTGAAGAGCGATGGACAATATCGCTTAATAATTATAGTAAAACTGTAATCAAATTTTGTTAATAAACGATGACATATGCAATTTTAAAACAATGATTGAAAATGCAAGGTAAACATCGATATTTTCTGTGTTAACTATGCATCATATGTAAGAAAACCTTTGTCAATATGTTCATCAATGTCATGTAGGTAAGACGAGTTGACAACTAAATATTTTTGCAAAAAAAAACCTTATGCAAACAGCGAAGATAGCCGAGCGTTGGTGATTTCAAAATCGTATGATCGAAATCGATGAGGCCAACGAAGCAGTGCCACTGCAATCGAGAGAGTCAAACTTATGTCTTGTAAAGGTTTTAAGCAAAAATGAGTCCCTTAATCCAACAAGTAGGTGCAAACAGTGGTAATAGATGAGTACGGTACACGGGTGAAAAGGACATGGTAATTATGTTTAATCTTAAGTCTGATCCCATTCATAAAAAGATGTCCTTCATGTAGCTTATCCATATGAGTTGACAAAGAAAATTTTGAGTTTTCTCTTCCCAAAAATAGCCAAAACTAAACACGGTCTTCATAAGCATGCAAAATGGATTTTGCCTGCTACCATTTTAAGAGGGTTTTAAAACAAATATAAACTTTGTTCTTTATAAAGGTTAATGGTATCATATTAGTGCACGATACACAGGTAAGGAGGAGGGTGTTGCAACACCTTTTTAATGAAGACAGTAAACATGAGTGAGTGCAGCGCATTTTCTATAATAAAAATCAGTTCACAGAGTGGGCATCATTAACTGCGGAACGTGGAAGCAAGGTATGTGACCTTTGTCACGGTGGACACTTTCATACAGCGTAAATCAAGATATATGACCTACAATTTGAATAAGGGTACGTCGTTAAGTTCTAGAAACGGTATGCAAAAGTTCCATTACCTTTGAAGCACGAAGAAAGAAAACTTGCTAATAGCGGTTTCATCATCTTGGAAAGAAGGTGTGAGCGAGATCTTGACATCCTTGAAAACAAACGAGTTGCGTCCCCGGTCAGCGATACGGGAGATAGGTTCGATATTTGCAGTTGAATAACCACTTACTAACACAGTTCTTCACTTAGGTGATCTCGAACTTTCTTATCACGGTCGGTAGCTCATAACACAAAAGTCACAAGACGAGGATACAAAAAATATTAGGTGGGGAAAAGGCCCAAGTACAAATATCAAAAAAGGAACCCTTGTACCCTCTAAATTCGCCAATTAAAAATTTCAATTTCTCAAAAAAGGATGAAGACCTCACTCTGTTATTTGGTCTTTACCCTATGATGCATATCCAACGGAGACAACGATTATGTTGTTGAAAATTGTGAAAAGAAAAGTTTCGATTTTTGATTTAAAAGCAGCTTTCAAACATGACTATCTCCAAGTCAAAAGTAAGACTGGTCGGCCTTTGTGCTTTTCAAAGGATAAAAAACTGTGGCAAAGTCATTTTGAAATCCCCCAAGCACGAGCAAAATTTTCCTTTGAAGTTCAAGGTCGGAAAAACCAAGTTTCAAGTGTGGTTGTGAAGTTTGAACAAATTTTATGCCATGCTCACAGCAGAATTTCATGACTACCCGGTCGCGCGACGCTCTGTGCAAGCGCGCGGCGCTCCTATGCCGCGGGTCACGAGGAGCAGCAAGCCATATGACACGTTTGCACAACGTTCTTCTTCTATGAGTACGCATGGTTTAACCTCGACAACACTCCCAAATCCCTCTAAAACTCTCTGACTCTCGAAAAAGGCTTTGCCACGATTTGTAGGGTATTTTGTACGCCTCTTAGTTTTCAAAAAAAATGGTTAAGTGTGGTATATAAAGGTTAGAAAACAATTTCAAGCTTTGGTGTGGCAAGTGATGTTCTTGTTGGTGACGGTGAAACATCAAATGCTTGTAGCTTTATTTCTATTAAAAAACCACTACGATTTCCTCTTCATGAGTAGAAACAAAGTTGAAATTCTCAAACATATACATTATTTGAAAGCATAAAAGAAATCTACCATATACGATTTGGAAAGGTATGGATCAATTGGTACAAGACGACAGAAATATGGAAAGGCGAGTTTGTGAAAGTCTTTTACGATTTGAATAATGAAAAGAGTGTTTGTGATATCATAAAAACATCTCAAAGTTTTCTGTGTCCTTAAAACAGTGACTACGAGTGTGTAAATCCTTGTGGTTGTTACATATATGGTGTGAACTTGGTTAGTTAGGTTACCTTAAGAAAGAGAGCAGAATTTTGAAATTAAGGGTATGTGATTTTACCTTGGTCAAGGGCTTTGAAATATGTTGTTGACCTCCAGCTGAGCGAGGTGACCTTGTCCCCAACACACAACAATTCACTACGAGTGTCTTTCTTCATTTTGGTATAAAATCTTTGCTTGTGGATATTGGTTGATTGATATACAAGGAAAAAGGAAAAGAACGGTGAGAGAAGGACAACGTGAGAGTGCTTTTGGGTCTGTCTCAATCAAAAGTGACTGAGTAATAGCAGGGCCAGTTCTTCAGCGCCTTATAATCCATATAGAGAGCAATTGATACATTGAGAGCCTTCATTGGGCAGCTTGTCAATTCTTGCAGTCCAAAAACTGACTTAAATGAGTACCCATGCTGCATTTGTCTATGAAACACGAGCAATCAAATACAAAGAAAAAACCATTAAGCAAGGATAGATGAGCTTGTAGGGTGAGTTTGATGAAAATGAAGAAGAGGACAGCCTGGGCGAAAAAAGCCTAGAACCATGGGGCAGAAAAAGCTATTAAGAGAGCAAAAGAAGAAGCCCTTCTTGATCACTCCCCTCCTTGCACTACTTGAGCGAAGATTGAAAACAATAAGGAGGCATGGCTGAAGAGCCAATAAACATTTGGAGGATAAACTTGAGAAGCAGTAGAGACTTGAAGGTAAAGAGAGATGACAAAAGCATTAACAAAAGCTAAATCGGTTTGCCGCTGAGTTAAAAGGCCACTCAAGAAGCAAGAGGGCAAAGAAGCTCCCCGAACGGAAAAGAAAAAAGCATCGACATAAAATTTTGGCTTGGGTTTTGAGAGCGTGTTTGCTGAGACCCTTGAGGGTCATGCTGTTTGGACATTTTTGACAATTTTTGGTTTGGCATTTGAAGTTTCGCCAAAACTCATGAAATTTTCCATTTCATTTTGAAAATTTTAAAGGAGAATATGGTATCATTAGACGCCATAAATTAAAACACCCTTATACGATGATTTCGAACATTTGTAGGATGTTTGTGAAAATGAGTGAAGAAAAAGGCTGCTTTTGCACACTATTTTGAATTATATCGTGATAGCAATTTTGATTTCTACACAGTGTCGTTTTGAGCTTCTAGTCATTGGATTGAAAAATTTTGCCCATTGAAATTAAACATAGAACTTTGGCAGCTATCATGACCCGTTAAAACATCGGAAAGTGCCCGAATGTTTAAGCAGTAAAAGCACTGTTGATGTAAATTTGAAATATTTTTGTAATTTTTGAACCTCTAAATCGACTTTTTCCAAATGTACGTTTAATATTTTCATGAGAAAAATGATGCAAAATATTTTTATGAGATATTTTTGTAGGCCAGGCTTTTTACAAAGCCACCAAAGACAAGTTTGAATATTTGATTAAAGCCAATAGGATGGCAAGTTTGCCATAGGGTTTTCTCAATTTCGCTGTTATTCAGAAAAGCATTGTAAAGCTCAGAAATTTAAGAACTTGAAAGAAAGCAGTATATGGTCATGTAAACTTTGGAAGAAAAATACTTGTGTTATGCTTTTGGATTGCCTCTTTGGGTATTCTTGGGTGAATGATGAAGGATTGTTGTTCGTTCATGACTTGGTAAAATAGTATAGGTGTCTCTTGCTTTGTTGTTACATAACTTCTAGTTTTCATTCATGATACATGTTTTCTTGCTTGCTATAGATCGGTAGAGAAAAAAATTTAGGATATGCCCATGGAAACCTCAAATTTCTTCAGATGTTATAGCTTTCATGTTTTCTTCTTCCTTAGTTGCATTAAGAGGTGTAGCTGTCTTTAACAACTTGAGGAATGACTTGTTTCTGACATTTCATTCATGAATTACTATACATGCTAAGTATGACTTGTGGTGTACCTACTTACCTGTAGCTAACTGTAGTTCCATCATAAATTTCTCTTTGGTGATTGAATTTATCATCTTGTTGAACCAAGGAGGCCTAGTTTCGATCTAGCCCTTGCTCTAAATTCATATAAATCTTGTTGTTCAAAGTGCCCAATAACTTGAAGTACTGTGTTTAGGTGTTCCGGCATAGTAAGTTAAGTTGTTTGTCTTCCTTAAGTGTTTTCCCCAAAGTCTGATAGCCATTTCCCAAAGTTAGAGGGTCTTATAATTCTATGCATGGATTGAATGTTTATTTCTATGTATTGATTAGCTTGTAGTTACATTTTGCATTATTAATGGTTTTCCCTACCATGTTTATGTTATCTACTAAACTAGTTAGGCTTGAAACTCTTTGTTGTTCACAAACTTGATGTCCAATTACTCCATTTTTCCCTAAGATCCTTTCTATCTTGAATCAAATCGGCCCTTCAACAGCCTTGTATCGTCATCTAATAGCTTTCTTGACCTTTTGTCCCCATAGCCCAGTTAATCTATCATCTTGTTATCTATTTTATATCTTTGATCAGTTTCATCCCTCACAACTTGAAAAACGAAAAAAATTACTTCATAACTAGCCTAAAAGCAGAACACAATAAGCAAACAAACATATATCCCTTACACATATAGAGAGAGCCCTCTCTGAGTCCAGGAAGGCTAGGTCCTTGGGCTCCAAAGCTTGGTTTGATGTTATACTGTCATTTGGCTTGCCAATAAGCCAAATCATGGGAACCTAACAGGATCGATAAATAGACTCAGTTATGGTCACAACCATCCAGTGAATGAGTCATGTAACCAATCATAATAATCCACATAATCATAGTCTGGATTCTAACAGACAAAATCCAGGGTCTTGCGCTCCATCTTGACCTGAACAAAGTACAAGTTCAAGCATGTGAATAAGTGAGCTGAAGTCAAACATGCAAGAACATCGTCTGATTACCAGCCAATGATGAAATTTGTTAATAGACACGAGAGATACCACCAATAGTGACAATGGACCTCAAGCTACTGTGGGTACAATCTATGGCATGCGAATCAGTGTGATGGTGTTGAACACCCATAGAATCACTCGATCAGAGGTCAATGATGAAAAATTCACACCGAACACGAAGAACCTACCATTGAGGCATGCAGGCTCCAAGGTACCAGAAGGGAGTCTTTAGATCAACTTCCCGAATAATGAGCTGAAGTCGACAGGAAGTGATCTTGATAGAAGGTGGGCCATAGTGTTTCCTACATCATCGACGTGAGACATAGGAACATAATGTCTTTGTGAATTAGGATCAGATGAGAATTAGAGGAAGGTTGAGACTTTGCATAGGTCAACTTCTCTTGAACATATCGGCAGCACGACAGTGGATTTGGCAGTATTTGACATCAAAATATCAGGGGTCATGATGACGAGGAAAAGATCAGATGAGAGGTCAAAATGGATTACCCAAACCCACGGAGGCAAAAAAATAATGAGGCGAGATGTCCCCAACCCGAAACGAATGCAGACAAGTGCCATGTTCAAGAGTGACATACTACCAACACGACGATGATACTGGTTCCATTTTCCCCACCATTTCTGGTGATTACCCCAATTATTTTTTAAGACAATATTGAAGGGGATAGCATATTCTTGTAATATAAATCCGTCCTTTGGACGAATCCATCTTAGTACATTTAACAAGCCCTAGGAAGGAGAAACTTGAATATCGTCATTACGACTGAATCCAATGTCATCAGGGTTTAACGATTCTGACAAAGGAAGAACTTGACGTCTTTTCATATTTAGAGAGTTTGAAAAGACAGCGGAAAAGTAAACTCCAATAGTCCCTTTTCGTAAATAGTTCCTTAGATCTGAAAAGGTAGAAAATTGTGTCTGAGAAAACCTCCTAGTCACGATAGGCTAGGGTATTCCTTTTTCGTAAATAATCTATCCCAGCCTGAAAAAGGGGTAAATGTATACTGGGTAGATGTCGATTCGCAGCCACTTTAATGAGATCTAAATGACAAGGGACTTGACAATATTTTTAGTTTTCAAGAGTCAGAAAAGAGCAGAAAGATAACTCCTCCTGGAGGAATGAGTGGTATAAAGGGTAGCAACTGGTTCTGGTAATGGTGGAACTGCTCAGAAAAAATAAAGGTTAAGAGGCTGGCTAACAAATACCACTCATCGCAGCGGTTCTTCAGGAATGGGTAAGACAACCAAGTGAAGGCATATGATTGGCCAAGCACATAGTGACGATGGAATGAGAAAACCAAGTCTCATCTGACAAAACCAGACTGATAAAATGGAAATGACAAGAGGTAAAGGGAATGGTTTCATTTTTACACAAGCTTGAAATCAGGAAAATCTGCTTGAAGTTGGTTTCATTTTTACACAAGCTTGAAACAAAGATAAAATATGCTTGAAACTGGTTTCATTTTTACACAAGCTTGAAACGGAAACAAACTATGCTTGAAAAAGTAAGCATGCCCCCAGCATGGTGACTCAATTCGAGGTACATGGCCCCCAAGCTTCAGTCCATGCACCTGAGTAAACAGATGGAGGGAGTGAAGGTTCAAGTTACGATATCTAAGAAAGACTCGACTGGGATTTTACGAGATCTGATCAAAGACTCGAATTGAACAAGAATGTGTTTCATTATTTTAACGAGGTTGACACATTAAAGGAACTATCCTCAGGACACCTTGTTTCATGGTTTAAGGAGCTTGGCACAAGACAAGGAACTCTGCTCTGACAACCTTGTTTCATTTTTTAAGGAGCTTGACACAAGGAAACGTAGTCTGCTCTGACCAGACCTGGTTTCATTTTTTAAGGAGCTTGACACAAGAAAAGAACCATGCTCCGACAACCTTGTTTCATTTTTTAAGGAGCTTGACACAAGACAAGGAACTCTACTCCAACAACCTTGTTTCATTTTTTAAGGAGCTTGACACAGGAAAAGAACCATGCTCCGACAACCTTGTTTCATTTTTTAAGGAGCTTGACACAAGACAAGGAACTCTGCTCCAACAACCTTGTTTCATTTTTTAAGGAGCTTCACACAAGACAAGGAACTCTAATCTGGCAACCTTGTTTCATTTTTTAAGGAGCTTGACACAAGAAAATGAACTCTGCTCCGACAACCTTGTTTCATTTTTTAAGGAGCTTGACACAAGACAAGGAACTCTACTCCAACAACTTTGTTTCATTTTTTAAGGAGCTTGACACAAGACAAGGAACTCTACTCCAGCAACCTTGTTTCATTTTTTAAGGAGCTTGACACAAGAAAATGAACTTTGATCCGGCCGACCTCATCATAATGAACAATAAGTCATCACTTCCAAGAGTTCCACTCCCGATGGAAGGAAAACATCCTGGAAGTCAAGACCCAATGCCCCCAGCACTTGATGCACAACAACACTACCACTGAGTACAGGCACGGGGTAGGTAGCCACATAGTTGACCTATGGTGGGGCAAATACAATGAGTGGATAAAAACCAAGAAGGGATGATGGCGGGTCAGCTTCCATATCAGGACCAAAGAACGAAAGCTGATCAATGGTCACGATCTGACCTTCATGTGGAAAACAGACCACACGAAAAAAGGAGGAGACAAGTGCTCCCATGGCATAGGTGTTATCGCGCCCCAAAAGTAGACTGCAATCCAAGGGGCCTAGAACAACCATCACGTCCATATGGATGTTTTTACCTCCCAAAGTAACAGGTAACCTTGGAAGGATCACTAACAGTTGACTAGTTCTTCTATTGAATGTCAACAGATTCTGCGTAACAGGTGCAAGCGGCGGTGAACCGAAATATTTCCAGGTAGTGGAGGATAAAACAATAACAAATGTTCCTCTATCTATAATGGTGCTGGGTACAACCAGACCAAAGGCCTGTACTGTTATCTCGAAAGGCACATAAGACGGAAGGTGGTATCCTGCAAATCGACTCCAATCGAAGGAAGCCACCAAACTACTTGGAGGGGCTACCATCGAACTGATATGGTCTTCCCCTGGTGTTACGGAAGAAGAAGGAGCATCCTCCACGACTTCCATCACGGAGTTAGGAAGGGTATCCTCCGAGAATTCCATCACAGGAGGCGGAGGAGCAGCTCCTTTAGGTATGGGGATAGGAGAATCTTTCTCCAAGTTCGAAGAATCTGGAGAAACAAGAAGAACATGAGGGGTATGAGATCCAATCTATTAGGTCTCTGTAATAAGCAGGATTGGCAAAGTCCGATCACAGAGTTAACATAATTTCAACCAACTTTGGGATTCTAGGATCTAGCCTTCCTGAATCTAGAGAGGGATCTCTCCAATATGTACAAAGATGGATATTATCTTTGAAGTTTAGGGTAATGATATTAGGCTAGTTATGAAGACCAAGGGTTTGTTTTGTTTTTTGGGTGGTTGAACATAGTTTCTGTCTGAGGTGGAAAGATCTATATGCAAATAGGTTCAAAAGTGAGAATTTGCAAGCAAAAAGAGTAAGCTTTGATCAAGAAGAAAGATGATGGCAAGTTTTTCAGTCCATTGGGCTATGGAGTCATAAGAGGATTTAATTGGAACAATCAGGTTCAAGAGTGGTCTATGGGGCAAGTCATCTATGCCTAAGGATCTCTTTAAAGTTTGATTTATGGAATGGAGTGATACAATAAGAAAGGGGAATGAAAGATGCAGAACAAAGAGCAGCCCAGGATTTGGTAAGTACTTTGAAACTAGCCAGCCTTTGACCAGGCACTTAAGAAAAACATAGAAGCAAACTAGGATCTGGTAAGTACTTTGAAACTATCTAGCCTTTGATACACTTATGATAGAAAACATATAAAAAACAAAAGGGAAACTCAAAGATGACATAGAATGGTTTAAGATCTGACAAGTTCTTTGAAACTAGTCAGCTTTTAACACATCCTAAGGGAAACAATCAAATATTCGAGCAAACAAGAAAGGGACTCAGGGCTAACCTTAATTTACTCAGTTCATCTTCACACAACATATATTGAAAGTAACATTTAAAAATAACATTTAGCTGAGACAAAAGATGAGGGAACGCCAGCATCCCTGTACTTAAACTAAATTAAATCATTTTCAAATAACACAGTTGAGAGAAAACATTGAAATAAAGGTTTTTGAGCCAGAGATGGTTACTGATATACAGTAGGTCCTAACCCTATTTAAATTGTTCTTTATAGTGGAAAATGAAACAAATTGAAAACAGAACCAAAATACCAGCTACAGTGAGAATAACATCACCATCAGCATAGACCAGGATCCCATAAATCAGCTTGTATTGATGCTTCAAACCAGTTACAATCTTCAGATCCAGTTTTTTAATCCATCTCTCTTCACAACCTAACCTATCTGTTACAAGCAGAGCTCCAAGAGCCAATGAAATCCTATCTACAATCAAGAGTTTTCAGGTCAGTGGCAATTACAATGCTTCAAAAATTTTACATTAACAACCAACCCCTCACTCATCTTCTACTGAAGTATTTATAGAAAGATGAGGAGGTGAGATCTGATGAAAAGATATCAAATACAATTAATGTAGAATTAATGTCTTCTTGGCCCTTGGGGGCTTGATGAAGAAACCATACAGGTGTTTCACTGCATTAATTGGTTTACAATTATGAAGTAAGCTCGGAGGGAGCTTTTTGTTGACCTTTGAGGCTATGTGTGATCCTAGGGTTACTCTGCAGACATTCTTTCATTAAATCTTGGCAGAAGTAACTCTTCGGCTGTTTCGAGGCAGAAATCTGATCTTGTTCAATAAATTCAGCCTCTGATTGAGCTTTTTGAGGTGATAGGTGGCACTACAGTGGTTGAGGAATCAATTGGTCTCAGATATGGAAGTGGAGGCAATATGTCTGATAAACACTTTAGGTTTTTCCTTCAATCTGCGTTTTAGATCTGGGGATTAGGCATTTGATAACTCTCTTAGCCTTAATCCCCACAAAACTGTCCACTAATCGGTTGTGATCTGGCTTACTGTTGTCTTCAATCTCTGATACTCTTTCTCTGCATTTATTTTCATGGTTTTCTTCGTTGTGCAAGGCTGCGTAGACAGGAAAAAGGCATCAATGTTTGTGGAAAAATCGATGAGACATGAAACTGACTCTGCGAGCGATTCCCACGGAGAAATCGAAACATAGAGAGTCGTCACCCTCCTGGTCTGAAATTTCCTTAAAAACACGAACAAATGACTTTAAACTCTGCAAAATACCAAAAACACGTTAAAAATCTGGTTTTATAGGCCAATCTGCTTTGGGGACTGTGCAGAGGAACGCGGGCCGTTGGATGGCATCATCCAACGGTCGAGATCAAATCTGGGCGGTCGTGAAAAAAAGAGTTGTGGAGAAATTAAATCCGGACCGTCGATCTACAGAGATCGACGACAGAGATCGGGCAACGGAGAGTCAGCGGGAAGGAGGTTGACCGGGCAATGGAATCAGGAAAATGAATGTGAGCCGTTGATCTATAGAGATCGACGACAGAGATTGAAACTTGGCCGCGTGGTAGATGAGTTAACGGGCGCGCATGTCCGTTAAAGGTCGAGCAGGTGAAGTGATCGGAAACCGTCGGATGGGAGGGCCCAGATCGGACGGTGGTGGTGGATTCTGCCGCGTGGTCTTGGTACGAAGATTAGCACGCGAAATGATCTAATAGCGCGGTGGTTTTGAAACAATGTCGGGGACACGTGTCGGCCGGCGTAGGGAATCGCTGGCCGACGGGAGAAAACCACCTTGGTTTGGAAAGCGGTGCAGAATGGAAACCGGCGGTTTTCTAGAAAATGGCGCGAGGGAAGGGGGGTCCACCAGGTGAGGCATGCTCCGCTCCGTCGGATCTGGGGAGAAGATCGATGGCCCCGGTTGATCTATCGCTGTACGGGCGGAAACTTTGGAAAACAAAAATACCAAACCCATAAATCATGATTTTACAAAGGTTTTTATTGATTTTTGGCAGAGAAATTTTGTATGAAGGGATAAGCGCCCTTTTGGCTTCGGGCGCGGTTCCAGTGCTCAGGCTTATGGATGAAAAAAGAGGGAGGGGCTTAGTCCGCGGGGGCTAAAAACCTTTTACATAAGAATTATGTATTTTTCATGGTTTTTTCAATGATTTTCCAAAGGACTTGAAGTTCCAATAAGGTTAAAAAGTGGGTTTTTAACCTTGGGAAATGAAATTTTATGAAGGGATAGGGGAGAAAGGAAAAATGGAGAATGATGTAAGTTGGAAGAAAGGGAGGGGACAGAAAGGGGAATGTAGCAGTATTTGATTTGGATTTTGCAGGATATCAGGGGTTTGAAAGAGGAAACAGCTGTGAAGATTTAACCAGTAGTTTATGGATTCACCAAAAGGACTTCAAGCACCAACAATTTCAGGACTGAATTTGTTTCTTGAAGGCTACAAAAAATATTTAGCCACCAGCTGATATGATAGAAAAATATAGGTGGCTAACAATGGCTCCACATGGGGATGGTGCCTTCTTGAAGGTATCAAGAATTCAGACTTGATTTCTTTGGGATGCTGACTGGTGCCTGATCCATTGCTTGCTCTTGATTTGCTCTGAAAAATAATCTCAGTCATGAAAGAAACATGAAATTCATCAATACAACTTCTACCTAGCCAATCCTACTGATCTAACATTTTTTCTTCATCAGAGTGCACTTGGATTAGCAAACTCTTTTCACAACATTTTATTCTTTTGAAAGCATAAAAACTAATCTAATTCCACTGCTTATTTATCCTTGAACTCAGATTAAACAGTTGAGATCAAACGTTTCTCTACCTAATCTACTATCTGTTGGGATTAAACTGTCCAACAGACTTTCATTCTCTAAATTCTAAATCAGAAATTTAAAAACAGTCAAGTCAAGATTAAGCTGTTTGACTTGCTGTGATCTATGGCATAAAAACAAGCTGCACATAGATTATTATTTGTAGAAAATTAGAATCAAAATGGAAGGCCTAAGATCTGAAAGTCTCTTATTATGGCCTTCTCTTTTCACGGCTCCGTTTCTACTTTGTTTTGAGTTGTCTCTGCCTTGTTTCTGGTTCAGATTTTGAGCTAATAAGAACCATTTTTTCTCTTTTATGACTCAGAAAATAAAACAGTTTTGAGTCACCTCTCTTTGGAAACTTTGGTTCAGATTTTGAGTTTGTTTGAACCTTCATTTCTATCCTAATCTATCTACTGATAAGCCAAGATCGAACAGTTTAGCAAATCGAATTCACATATCCTGTCAGCAGAAAATTTAGAGCTAATTAGTCAAGGTTAGGCAGTTTGACTAACTAGAAGTGTGTTTTGTGGAGTGGCATTTGAGCTTGCACACTTTCAGATTTGTTTCTCTTTTTGGCATGGGGCTTTGCCTTTCTTGTTTTCATTTCTTCCCTCTTTTCATTTTTTCTCTATTTTTGTATTTTTTTATTTTTCATAACTTTGAATGCAATGGTGGATGAAATATTTATAATGGAGAAGGCAAAAGGCTTCAAAGCATAAAAATGGATCAAGAGAAGTAATGCTTAAGCATCCTGCCGTTGACAGGACCCCCAAAAAATTCTGTTCCATCCAGCTCTTGTAAGAAGAATGCATTGTTTCTGGCAACTGAATGAATAGAGTAAGGGCCAAGCCATAGATTGTCAAATTTACCATGCTTTCCCTTGTCTTCCCTCCTTGAGTCCCACTTTAAAACTTTTTCCCCAATTTTTTAATTGCTGGCCTTTGCTCTTCTATCAAATATCTTCTTGATACTATCTTGCTTTTGCAATGCTTTGTTATACACTTCCTCTCTGGTTTGATGAAGATGAATGGTTTGATTTATTCTTCTGAGCATGTCATTTTCTTCAGTCTGCAACTCTTGAATTAACTTCATAACTGGTACACCAAGGCTATTAGGAAAAATTTCATCGGTACCATACACAAGCTGGAAAGGTGACATACCAATAGATTTCTTCAAAGTTAATCTGTCAGCCCAGAGTGCATGGATCAGCTTTGTGTGCCAAGACTTTTTATTATCCTCCAACAGTTTCTTGATTATATTCACTAAGCTTTTTTTGGAAGATTCTGCAAGTCCAT
The DNA here is from genome assembly GCA_034641835.2 of Pinus albicaulis. Lineage (NCBI taxonomy): Eukaryota > Viridiplantae > Streptophyta > Pinopsida > Pinales > Pinaceae > Pinus > Pinus albicaulis. The sequence continues at coordinate 724,071,677 of CM076578.1, read as the reverse complement.
TACCTTAAGGGTAATAGGTTGTGGAGTGTCCCAATGTTATCTGATACTTTTGATAGAATTCAACCATTTTCTTTGACCCAAATGATGTTGCATTATTTGTGATGATCTTGGTAGGACAGCCAAATCTGGAGAGGATGTTAGTCTCCAAAAATTTTATGATAACTGAATCTTTGGCCTGCCTATAAGGAATGGCTTCTATCCATTTAGTGAAATAGTCTGTGGTAGTAAGAATCCACCTATGTTGGGCAGAAGATGGTGGATGGATTTCTCCTATGAATTCAAGTCCCCGCTGTTGAAAAGGGGCTTCAACAGTGATTGGATGCAGAGGCAGGGGTAGTAATTTTCTCTTGCCTTCAAACAATTGGCATTTATGGCAAGTGGTGGTCATCTTGTGCATATCAGGAAAAAGAGTAGGCCAATAGAAACCAGCCCTCAGAATTTTGTTGGCTGTTGGCTTCCAGTATAAATGACCTCCACACTCTCCTTCATGGAATTCCTGCTTAATCTTCTCTGCATCAAACTCAGGCAAACATTTAAGCAATATACCGCTTGCATTTTTCCAATAAAGACATTTATCAATAATGAAATAGTTTACAGCTTTTAACTTTAGAAATCTTGCCTTTGTCTTGGATAAACCAGGAGGTGTATTCAGATTAAGCAAAACATAAACAATATCAGTATACCAAGGAGAGTTCACAAAATGGTCTTCAACAACGAGAGTTGAGAATTCTTCTTGGTTATCCAAAGCATTAATCATGTTAATATCAAGAACTTCACAATTTGATTCAGCCATTAATCTAGCTAGACCTTGGCCTTTGATGAGCTTAGTGGGTTTTATCTCTAAATCATATTCAAGAATAACAGCAATCCACTTACCTCTCTTACCATCTGGATCCTGGGTTAGAATGTCCTTTACAACCGAATTTGGGACAAAGGCAATGATGTGTGAGTGAAGGATGTATACTCTGAAGTCTTTCAAAGCCTTTACCAAAGCAAAAGCTTGTTTTTCCATAATGTTATACCTCAAAGGGGCATCCCTCAATGCCTTGCTAAAGAATGCAATGGGCTGCTCTTGTCCTTGTGGATTTTTCTGTAAAAGGACAGCAGCTATGGTATGTTTTGATGCAAATGAGAAGATATAAAAATCCTTTGAAAAATCAGGACTTATGAGAACCGGTGTCTTGGTTAGTGCTTGTTTCACCAGTTCAAAGGATGTCTTTGCTTCCGAGGTCCATTTTACCCCTTGCTCCTTTTTCAACATGTTTGTGATATTTCTAAGGAGCTCAGCCAAGTTGGGGATGAACCTTCTCAAAAAGTTTATCTTCCCAATGAAAGACTGCAACTCTTTGATATTTCGAGGATGAGAGATTTGCAATATAGCCTCAATCCTCTTTGGATCTATCTTTATACCTTCTTCTGAAATAATGTGTCCAAGAAGCTTACCTTCTTGGAGACCGAATAAAGTCTTCTTAGGGTTCAAAGATATTCCAAACCTTTTGCACTTCTCGAAAACCTTCCTCAAATGTTCTAAGTGCTCTTCATCTGTTTTTGAAAACACAGTTACATCATCAAGATAGATAATGATGAAGAAACCCAATTCTTCTGAGAATGCTATGTCCATGGCTCTCTGAAAGGTTGCTCCAGCATTCATTAGACCAAAAGGCATTTTCACATACATGAAAGTGCCCCATGGTGTAGTAAAAGTTGTCTTTAATTGATCATCAGGGTGGACTAAGACTTGATTATACCCTGAATAGCCATCTAGCAAAGAAATTCTTTTAGACCCCACCACCCTTTGTAAAATATGATCCATCTTGGGCAAAGGGTAGTTGTCTTTTAATGAAGCTTTGTTTAAATTTCTAAAGTATATTCAAAGCCTGATTTCTCCAGTCTTCTTCCTAACAGACACTAGATTAGATACCCACTCAGAATATCTAATAGGGACAATAATGCCAGCATCGTGCATCTTCATGATCTCCTTCTTAACCAAAGGCAGCTATAAAGGGTTTATTCTGCGCAGTTTCTGTTTGAATGGTTTTTGGTTTTCTTTAAGAGGGATTTTGTGTTGTATTATTTCAGTGTCATAGGACTTAAGATCCTCGTAGCTCCATGAAAAAACATCAGAAAATTCTTTGAACAATTCTATGTATTTGAGTTTATTGTGAGCGGGCAAAGTTTTAGATAGTTTGATCATTTTTGGTTTTTCCTCACTGCCTAAATTGCATTCCTCTACCTCAGTATCTACAGGCTCCAGTTTAGGTTTATTGGCCACATCATTAAAATCAAACAATTTTTCTAGAGGGGCCAAACCCTTGGGCAAACTATCATCCTTAGAATGCAGAGTTTCCAACTCCTCTGTTTCGGATTCTGCACTCAACTCCATTTGGTTTCTAAGTTTGCTAGTCTGAAGGTTAATATCAACAAGCTCAGGAGATGGTTCTTCTTCACCAAGAAAATTTTCTTCACTACAGTCTGTATCATATTCTAAATCTGAACTATGGAGTTCAAACTCATTTATGAATTGCATGAATTCTTCTATTTGTTTATCTCCATCAAACACCTGCCAATATTTCTTGTTATCCGAGACAACTGGTCTGAATTTAATCTGAGATGTGTCATCATATAGCATTGGGCAGGTTCTAGCAGCAAAGGCTAAATTGTGGGCTACAATGTTTCTTTTCCTTGGGACAAAACTTAAGTTGGATTCCTCAAAAGTTTTCAAAAGATCCATGACATCATTCCTGTAGGCCCTAAGTCTGGGGTGATTTGCATTATACTCCCCATTGAATTGCCTAATGATTAATTCAAAATCCCCATATACATTGATTCTCTTGGCACCTAACTTTTTCAAGAGATGCAAGCCTAAGAGAAGGGATTCATATTCTGCTATGTTGTTGGAACATTGAAAGTTTAATTTACATGAAATACATTTTGTATGATTGTTTTCAGTGTTAGTAATCCAGACACCTGCACCAACATTTGTTCTAGTGCATGACCCATCAAAATACATAGTCCAGAGAGGAACATTTTCAGTTTTATCAGTCTGGTGCATGTCCTTTGCATGACTTGACTCCTCAAGTTTTTCATCGGGTTGAGGATTGTTCTCTTGACTGTCAAGTTTTAAGTTTAATGGATTGATAATTGGTAGTTCAAGACCTATGTTTGGTTTTCTAGGAATTTCAGATACAACAAACTGTTTTGATAGTTGAGCATTGCGTTCCTCTCCCTCCGTTTCAGCCATTAATTTTGTTGAAATGATTTGTTCTGTAAGTGTTTCATCATTAAACATGATAAAAGAATCAAGGCTCATACTCACAGCATACAGAGGAGAGTTTTGAGGCCGGTCTTGACTTGTCACAGTGTATTGCATGTGGGACTCCCTGTAAATTCTTCTAGTATGATTGAAAACAGGGATAGTCGCATAGGTCATGTCCATTTGCATGGTCCCCTGTAACTTAGCCCCCCAAGATCTCAATAAAAGCATTCTGTACTTTGGGGGCACATCAGCCACAACAATATCCATAACTAAGCATTTGGCTGGAATCTGGGCTAAGTTAACACAGAGATCTTTTATCAATCCTAGACATTTAACTCTGCTTGATTCAAAGGAGTACAAGTCTTTGTAAGGTCTGGTAATTTCAAGACCCAAGCTTTCCATTACAGCTTTTGGCATTAAATTATGGGAAGCGCCTGAGTCATGCATAGCATTGTGTAGAATTTTGTCATGAATGTTCAAACTTACATAGAAGGGAGGGACAGGTCCTTCTTGAAACTTACCTTCAATCTTTGGACCAAAAATAAGCTCTGGCTGGTCGTCATTAAGATTGAGTGTATCCTCATTTTCTTCTATGTTCAAAGCCTTCAAAATTTTGGACATATATACATGTTGGGCAGCTAACTCAGTCAAAGGAACATAAATTTTGATCTTTGAGATTTCATGTTCCAAACTGAAAGGAATTTGATTCTTTAAGGCGCTGGTTTCAGCCTTGTTACTGCCACTTTATCAGCAACAACAGCTTGTTGATTTTTTTTATCTACACTTGATACAATGGTTGTGATAGGAGTACTAGCTGAAGTGTTAGTACTACTGATGTTTGCACTCTGTTTTCCAAGATTTTGATTGTCTTTCTCTTTACTCTTACTAGAATTATCAGCCACTGTTTTGTCTTTTTGTTTGACTGTCTTAGGCTTGGTTGCAGTGCTGCTTTGAGAAGGTTTGTCAGAGGTTTTGTTGTTGGGGGTTTGTTGATTAGATTTACTTCTGAGTTCATATTCCTTTGAAGGCTCTATGACAACGTTTTCCATGTTTTGATGATAATTTTCATTATCATCTCTTTTGTCATCTTAAGGTGTATAAAGACCTTGTTTCCTATCATAATGAAGCTCGAAGTCATCATCATCTACCTCAAATAAGTTTATATCATTGTCCTCTGTTATTTGATCCGCTTCCTCAACCTCACTTACATAGTTTTGATGAAAGGGAGGAGTGATATGTTGATCATCTTCTCTGGGTCTGTTTGGAGGTTGATTCCTTCTAACATTCTAGTTTTGGTTTTGGTTTCTGTTTTGAGGAGCGTTTTTATTTAGACTTTCTTGTGCTCTCTCTAGAATGCTCATTTTCATCATCATTTCTTCCATCATTCTTTCCATTTTTGAGCTCGAAGTAGTGGGGGTGGATTCCTCTCTGAAAGATACTCTCTTTTCAGCTTTCATTCTTGCTCTCTTCTCCATTAAGTTTACTTCCACAGAGAGAGCACCTCTTTGCATATCTTCAAGGGTTGCAAAAACTCTTTCTCTGAGTGAATAGGTCATGTCAAGATCAAACCCTTCAGGAAATTTGTTTAAAGCTGAGCCCTGAGGAGGTTTTAGTTCAGGGGAAAGTGCATTATACACACTGTTAAATCTGGTGCAATAAGCCTGTGCACTTTCCCCTGGGTTCCTATGGATATTCTTATAGTCAGCAAGAACTTGGAGAGGATTCTTCATTACTTCCCATTTGTTTAAGAATGTTTGATGGAAGCCTTGGAGATCATTAATACTATGGGGGGCTAAACCTTTAAACCATTTTCTTGCTTCTCCCCCTAGACTTTGAGCAAATAGTCTAAGCTTGACAGAATCATCATCAATTTCATTTCTTTCAAAGTAGTCATTCATCTTGTCCACATGTTGTGATGTTGTTGTAGTATTGCCAACATCATACAATGGGATTTTGGACTGATAGTCCTGTGGAAGATTGGCTAATGGTACAGGAAGGACTAAGGGAGCATACCATGCTGCCATGATGGGTGGTGGGGGCGGATTGACAAGAGGTGGGGTGGGATGAAACGAAGTGGTTTGAACAGTGGATGAAGGATGAACATAAGTGGATGGGACAACAGTAGATTGCTGAGCTGATCTTGGATGAGAGACACCTAGATTATGTAGAAAATGAAAATCAGGGGGTGTTGATTCTCTATTCCCAAGGTGTTCACTTGTTTCCAGAGATGAATGTGAAGAATCAGAATCTAACTGATCTAAATCACCAAATGACCTAGTCCTAAACGGGTTTAAGAAGTCAGTTTGTGATTTCTGTAGAGCTGAAAGATTTTCAGGGACTGAATTAGCTCTTAGGGATGATCTGAAAACAGTTGAAGATTCTATCTTAGGAGACTTCCTAAGGATTCTTTCTGGGTTATCAACTGTCTCAAGTGGATCAGGGTTAGGATGGGCTCTAGTGTGAATCTTTCTAGGAGCCACAATGCTAAGTTTTTAGACCCAAATAAACAAGAAAAGTTCAACCAGATATGACAATCTTTGAGAGGTTAACTAATCTATTTTCACAATTTTAATCCTACAGCCTTTTAACTGAGTTTGAAGGATATTATAATGATGAGGGTTCTTCCCAGTGGAGTCTTAAGGTCTGTTTAGGATTGTGGAGTCGCTAGGTGGAAAGTATGGAGTGTTTTTAAAGAGGTACATTGTCCACCACAGTGCTTGTGATAAATCCCTTTTCAAGGATATCTCAAAACACAAAAAACTCTAACCAGAGATTGACTGGGAGGGCATTCACCAGATATGTCACCTCTAAAAGAGGATGAGATCCGGAGGTTACCTGGCCCTTTCCAGACTCTGTCTAAGACTATAAAGTAAAACAGATCCAATGGCAAGTGAAATGTAAGAGCAAGTGTTTTACTACCAATCTGAAGTTCTTTTTGGTATTTTCTGAATTGTTTTTTTTTTTGTGGTTTGGAAGAATGTCCTAAATTTGCTTCAAAACTTAGCTACGGTTATGAGACAAAGAGAGTCTACTCTAATGGCTAAGCTGGCTGATTTTCCAAGGTTAGATGGAAACTTAAGAGAATCCTAGAGTTGACCTAGTTTGTCACTGATTTAAACAAGTTTCATCATGATTACCATTTCTTGGTAGTGCTTGAAAAGGCTGCTTTTTACTCTCAAGGTTTGTGTGAAAATAAAAGGGAAAAAAGATGAAAACTCAACTCAATTCCCCAGCGGAGTCGCCAGAAATGGTAGTTGACTCCAGCTGGTTAATAAAGCAAATGCTCTATGAACCAAATCTCTGATGTCGTATGATTATCTTTAAATTAAAATGATTCAGGGTTCTTCCCCAGCGGAGTCGCCAGAAATGTTAGGTCTCTGTAATAAGCAATATTGGAAAAGTCCGATCACAAAGTTAACATCATTTCAACCAACTTTGGGATTCTAGGATCTAGCCCTCCTGAATCCGGAGAGGGATCTCTCCAATATGTACAAAGATGGATATTGTCTTTGAAGTTTAGGGTAATGATATTAGGCTAGTTATGAAGACCAAGGGTTTGTTTGGTTTTTTGGGTGGTTGAACATAGTTGCTGTCTGAGGTGGAAAGATCTATATGAAAATAGGTTCAAAAGTGAGAAGTTGCAAGCAAAAAGAGTAAGCTTTGATCAAGAAGAAAGATGACGGCAAGTTTTTCAGTCCATTGGGCTATGGAGTCATAAGAGGATTTAATTGGAACAATCAGGTTCCAGAGTGGTCTATGGGGCAAGTCATCTATGCCTAAGGATCTCTTTAAAGTTTGATTTATGGAATAGAGTGATACAATAAGAAAGGGGAATGACAGATGTAGAACAAAGAGTAGCCCAGGATCTGGTAAGTACTTTGAAACTAGCCAGCCTTTGACCAGGCACTTAAGAAAAACATAGAAGCAAACTAGGATCTGGTAAGTACTTTGAAACTATCCAGCCTTTGATACACTTCTGATAGAAAAAATATAAAAAATAAAATGGAAACTCAAAGATGACACAAAATGGTTTAAGATCTGACAAGTGCTTTGAAATTAGTCAGCTTTTAAGACATCCTAAGGGAAACAATCAAATATTCGAGCAAACAAGAAAGGGACTCAGGGCTAACCTTAATTTCCTTAGTTCATCCTCACACAACATATATTGAAAGTAACATTTAAAAATAACATTCAACTGAGACAAAAGATGAGGGAATGCCAGAATCCCTGTACTTAAACTAAATTAAATCATTTTCAAATAACACAGTTGAGAGAAAACATTGAAATGAAGGTTTTTCAGCCAGAGAAGGTTACTGATATATAGTAGGTCCTGACCCTGTTTAAACTATTCTTTATAGTGGAAAATGAAACAAATTGAAAACAGAACCAAAATACAAGTTACAGTGAGAATAACATCACCATCAGCATAGACCAGGATCCCATAAATCAGCTTGTATTGATGCTTCAAACCAGTTACAATCTTCAGATCCAGTGTTTTAATCCATCTCTCTTCACAACCTAACCTATCTGTTACAAGCAGAGCTCCAAGAGCCAATGAAATCCTATCTACAATCAAGAGTTTTCAGCTCAGTGGAAATTACAATGCTTCAGCAATTTTACATTAACAACCAACCCCTCACTCATCTTCTACTGAAGTATTTATAGAAAGATGAGGAGTTGAGATCTGATGAAAAGATCTCAAATACAATTAATGCAGAATTAATGTCTTCTTGGCCCTTGGGGGCTCGATGAAGAAACCATACAGGTGTTCCACTGCATTAATTGGTTTACACTTATGAAGTAAGCTCGGAGGGAGCTTTTTGTTTACCTTTGAGGCTCTGTGTGATCCTAGGGTTACTCTGCAGACATTATTTCATTAAATCCCGGCAGAAGTAACTCTTCGGCTGTTTCGACGCAGAAATTTGATCTTGTTCAATAAATTCAGCCTCTGATTGAGCTTTTTGAGGCGATAGGTGGCACTGCGGTGGTTGAGGAATCAATTGGCCTTAGATATGGCGGTGGAGGAAATATGTCTGATAAACACTTTAGGTTTTTCCTTCAATCTACATTTTAGATCCGGGGATTAGGTGTTTGATAACTGTCCTAGCCTTAATCCCCACAAAACTGTCCACTAATCGGCTGTGATCTGGCTTACTGTTGTCTTCAATCTCTGATACTCTTTCTCTGCGTTTATTTTCACGGTTTTCTTCGTTGTGCAGGGCTGCGCAGACAGGAAAAAGGTATCAATGTTTGTGGAAACATCGATGAGACGTGAAACTGACTCTGTGAGCGATTCCCACGGAGAAATTGAAACATAAAGAGTCATCACCCTCCTGGTCTGAAATTTCCTTAAAAACACGAACAAATGACTTTAAACTCTGCAAAATACCAAAAACACGTTAAAAATATGGTTTTATAGGCCAATCTGCTTTGGGGAATATGCAGAGGAATGTGGGCCGTTGGATGGCATCATCCAACGGTCGAGATAAAATCTGGGCGGTCGTGAAAAAAAGAGTTGTGGAGAAATTAAATCCGGACCGTCGATCTGCAGAGATCGATGGCATAGATCGGGCAACGGAGAGTCAGCGGGAAGGAGGTTGACCGGGCGATGGAATGAGGAAAATGAATGTGAGCCGTTGATCTACAGAGATCGACGACGGAGATTGAATCTTGGCCGCGCGGTGGATGAGTTAACGGGCGCGCATGTCCATTAAAGGTCGAGCAGGTGAAGTGATCGGCAACCGTCGGATGGGAGGGCCCATATCGGACGGCGGAGGTGGATTCTGCCATGTGGTCTTGGTACAAAGATTAGCACGTGAAATGATCTGATAGCGCGGTGGTTTTGAAATAGTGTCGGGGACACGTGTCATCCGGCGTAGGGAATCACTGGCCGACGGGAGAAAACCACCTTGGTTTGGAAAGCGGTGCGGAATGGAAAATGACGGTTTTCTGGAAAATGGTGCGGGGGAAGGGGGGTCCACCAGGTAAGGCGTGCTCTGCTCCATCAGATCTGGGGAGCAGATCAACGACCCTGGTTGATCCATCGTTGTACGGGCGGAAAATTTGGAAAAAAAAAATACCAAACCCATAAATCATGATTTTACAAAGGTTTTTATTGATTTTTGGCGGAGAAATTTTGTATGAAGGATTAAGCGCCCTTTTGGCTTCGGGCGCGGTTCCAGCGCTCGGGCTTATGGATGAAAAAAGGGGGAGGGGCTTAGTCCATGGGGGCTAAAAAACTTTTACATAAGAATTACGTATTTTTCATGGTTTTTTCAATGATTTTCCAAAGGACTTGAAGTTCCGATAAGGTTAAAAAGTGGGTTTTTAACCTTGGGAAATGAAATTTTATGAAGGGATAGGGGAAAAACGTATGGTTTTGTGGGGTTTTTATGGAAAAAGGAAAAATGGAGAATGATGTAAGTTGGAAGAAAGGGAGGGGACAGAAAGGGGAATGTAGCAGTATTTGATTTGGATTTTGTAGGATATCAGGGGTTTGAAAGAGGAAACAACTGTGAAGATTTAACCAGTAGTTTATGGATTCACCAAAAATAATTCAAGCACCAACAATTTCAGGACTGAATTTGTTTCTTGAAGGCTGCAAAAAATATTTAGCCACCAGCTGATATGATAGAAAAATATAGGTGGCTAACACAATCTCCACATAAAAGACCTGGTGCACCGTAGATGGGGCCAGCTCAACCGATCCCACGACTAATGGTTGGTCGGGTACGGATCCATGAATTTGAATTTTTGGGGGAGCGGGATTAACCAAGGATGACTCTTGACCACCCGTACGATCAAATGGTGGAGGACTTAAATAAAGCTGTTGGTAAGCAGCTGAAAGGCACGGCACAGAAACAACCGAGTTTTCCAAAACTCACTTGGCTTTATCCATATATGGACAAAGGTGAATGGCATGGTGCCCTTCAAAAAACTTACAGGGATTGGCAATCTTACCCTACTTCTTAAAATTTTTACCATCACCAGTCGAAGGCATGCCCCCAACTTGACTCCCAGAAGCCATAGGAAATGGTGGACGACCGTTGGACCATACTTCGAGCACCTTGAGAATGCCAGGGAAATCTCGAAGAATATGATTCCCTGTGCACAACATGTAGGGGAACTTGACTTTCCATGGAGGGTTGGAAGGTTCATTAATGGAAGGCTTCTTAGGCACAATAGCCGCAAAGCTAGCCTCTCCTTTATCTGACTTCTTCTTCTTTGTCTTCTTCTTCTTCTTCTTAGCCACCTGGTTACTCGAATCCAGACTTTCACCAGGTGAAGTAGAAGAAGAGGACGCAGAAATAGGAGAAGAAGGGGAGAGGTCCACCTTGGAACCAACATGGTGTTGCTCAGGCAAAGGAACTAATTAAACAGTAGCCGGGACATTCAGAACCACAGAGGTTGAAAACAACCAAACAAGCAACCCAACAGTTAACCCAGGAAGGGACAACGTTGCCATATAAGGAGCGCCAACATTTCCAAAAGGAGGAAAAGGACCATGATTTTCTTTAGAGGGGATTCCTTGGTTGGTAAACTCCGGAAAATTTTCCATCAGAAATGATCTTCAGAACAACACCCTAAGGAAACTAACTTTAACCAGGAATATTTCGTGGGCAGTTAGTTTTTAAAACATTGAAACAAAACTCTGTTGTTTCATCTTTTAAGAGTCGAGAAATAGGTAAAAGGTGACTCTATCACTTTCATATTGGAAACAAGTGTGAAAGGACAAGCACTTGATGATCCTTTCAAATTTAAAGAGTCAGAAAAGATCAAAATGACTACTCATGAATTCTAGGCAAAGGGTGTACCAAATAACCGTGAACTGCAATATACACCTTGGTTTCAAAATTAAAGAGAAGTCAATCAAGGACTTAACATACGTGCAGGTAATCTCCTTGAATGTTGTGTCTAGTGTATCATGGGTATAGGGCAGCAGACTCAACTTCCTATGGATAAAGGATAGAAACCTAGTGGGGTATCCCTTTATATACGCGACGGTACGGGGAGCACAAGTCCGTACTATTGTTGTTTAAAGTCAAGAGGAAAACGACAGCTACTAGGTTTAACGACGCCAGAACACGTCTCTAGCCTAGACCTCTAAATATTTCGTTAATGTTTCAATGCTGCCTTAGTGTAAATTGAATAAATTTTAATGTTATTCTTCAATTATGTTTCAATTTTCAGGCCCTAGCGAGTGTTATGTCTCAAGATCCCCTAAATGCACACTACATGCCACAATATATCATTTCATTCGATGAAAGCTAATTACGAGAGAGTTAAGAGCTTTTCACACAATAAAAAAAATGACCATACAACAACCAGTGGTGTCTATAATGTAGCTAATGAAAACTAAAAGCCTTTTCTTTCAGAGTTACGAATCACTAATATCACAAAAAAGATTCAATTTGAATTAACTAATCAAGAGCAAAAGAGATTTTTGTATTTTCAATGTTTAAGAGCAAAGTGCACTAAGAAAAATGAAAACTAATGAAACAAGCAATTTGAGAAGTGATAGCAAAGGAGTAAAAACAATCAAATTTCATTAAATGCAAGCACACAATCAGAGCTCAAATTGACAAAACAATCCCTCAAAACCAAGAGAAACCAAAAGACTCAAATGAACCATGTAATCTAGGCCCAAAACAAGAAAAGGAAGAATTCGAATGAGGAAGAAACCAATCATTCAAACAACGCAACAAAATGATAGACAACCACCAAACGAATGCAGAGAAGCAATCACAAAGTTGACTGAACATATAGAAGCCAAAAAATCCCACGGGAGGCTTGACACACTATAGCACCTAGCTGCCCTAGGGCTAGAATAAAAAATCGATAGAAGAGGGCAAACAACCAAAGGATGAAAACCACAGTCAGTCAAACAAGGCTCCAGAACACTCAGGCAGTCGTAAAAATGAAACCAAAATCATAGATCAAGCTTAGAAAGCTCAAAATAGAGAAAACCCTAGCACCTTACAGAATTGGCGCAACTGTCAGGCTGAATCTAGCGCCAGAACAAGATTGGTGCGGGTAATACACTAGCAACATGCGCCAATTGGTGCGACTGTCAGGATAATAAGTGCGCCAGTCGAGTTTACGAAGCAAAAATAAAAAAAAAAAGCAATCCAAGAAACAGACTAGTGATGGTAAAGCTAAACAAAAGTCAAACACACGAAAGGAGCCAACCAAAAGAGTTGATCAAGCAAGAAAAGTCAAGAATCGACCAAAAAGACAAGACAATACTCCAAATCAACGTCTCCCCAGCAGAGTCGCCAATTTGTTGTAGAGGTAAATCCCCTCTACGGAAAGAGGCGATCCCTACTAGCCCAGATCGGGTCTAGCAATAATCGTGTCATGCTAAGGCGCAAATTCCTAATTGCAATCGACCAAATTGCAAAGAAGGCCTACCTTAAGTCCAACGTTGTTGTTCATAGAGAAGATAGCGCTCCCGTTTTCTTGCTCCAGCAGATCACAATTCTCCCACTTGTCGCGATCGAACACCTGCACACACAAGAAATACAACGAACACACAAGCGTAAACCCAATATATGCAATTATGTATTAGTCAGAGATGACACAACTCATGATCACAATGAAAAATATGAGTGGAACCATAACCAAAGTCGCTTATCATTAATTAATACAAAGAAAGATACAACCTGGCTCTGACGCTGAATCTTCCTTCAGCGAGTCGACAGCGGAATACGTCTCAATAAAGCTCGTCAGGAATGGGACAAGCCTCTCTCTTCGGTTTTCTTGACAATAATCTCCTTGCTACTGATTTGGCTCTATGAGGACTATCAAGGCTCTTGCAGCATTCTTTAGGCTATGAAGGCTCTTGGAGACTAGCTTGCAAAGAAAAATGGCAAGCTTATATAGATGGTGGAAGGGGATTTGGGTTCTCTACAATCATGGGATTGGCCCTATCCTCAAGGAAGCTTCCATGAGAGGTGGAAAACCACTTCCTCTACATGGAGATCCGGAGCCAAACCTCCAAACTCAATTTAGAGACTAGTTCAGGAATTGGTTGGAGTCAATATTCTGCCATTTATTTTTTTAAAACACCCCTTAATAAGCCTGGCGCGGGTACAAAACTGAGACAATGCTTCAGCTGGCGTGCCCTCTTTGGAGGATTTCCCCCACTGGCGCGAGGGCTGAACTGACTAGTCACGCCAGGGAAAAAAAGGTTATTTTTAGGGTTTTTCACAAGGAATTTTCTTCAGGGGAATGAATGCCCTTGTCCAGGGGGATGCCATGAAAGTGGTTTCAGGTCATGTCACTGCTCACAGGTCACGGAATAAGCCCTCCAATGTGCGGGACATGGATTGCAGGGACGGTGACAAATTTTTGTGTAACAATTAGGGTTAAGTTATAGTTAACC